>JAOUWY010000052.1:9991506-10006831 GCA_025728095.1 Prietella phreatophila | reverse complement strand
GAGAGAGAGAGAGAGAGAGAGAGAGAGAGAGAGAGAGAGAGAGAGAGAGAGAGAGAGAGAGAGAGAGAGAGAGAGTAGACGGCACTGCGTTATTTCAGTACATTTGCTTGATCTGTGCCTTTTCTAGCTGAATGGATTGCACTGAAGTCATGTTAGATCCATGCGTAATCCAAACTGTGTAGTAGTCAGGTGCACTGTATGCCAACCTGACCACATAGTCATGATCATTTTCCATCATTATTTCATTTTGTGGTTATTTTTTCTTTTTCTTTTTTTTCCAGATGTATGTGTTCACACCCATTGAGATTACCGGACTGTAGTGACGCAAATAATTCACACAATTTAATAAAGAAATAAGGTGTCTGGGAATGCTCTAACAGGCATGAAAGGTACAGTCTCCTCCCACTGCACACTGTATAAAGAATCAGGCACGAGAAAAAGAAAAAAGGAAAATACAGAGGGTAGTCCGATATATTCTGAGGCCCTCCGATTAAAAAACAATCAAATTAACGCAATACATTAACAAAATGGATGCGTTCATTGGAAGTTGGAAACTTGTCAAATCTGAAAATTTCCCCGAATACTTGAGAGCACTTGGTAAGGGTTTTTTAAACTGGAGTCTTAGACCTATTGTGTGTATTTACTCTGAGAGTTTTATCCAGAATTACTTTTATATGAAATGACTTCTTGCTTTCACAGGTGTTGGAGAGGAACAGATCAGTGTTGCCCAAATAATTAAACCGACTATAAATTTTTACGAAGATGGGGACTGTATAGTTATTAAAACAGTGACCAGCATTCATACTGGAGAAGTCTGGTTCAGGCTGGGTGAAGAGTACTATGAGAAAACCAAAGATGGCAGACAGTGCAAGCTAACAATCTCAAATTCGCTAGTCGGTACATAATTATCTGGGACATTTTGTGTATTTGTCATAGTAAGGCTAGGAACGTTAACTCATTAGACCTCCATAAATAACTGACGATTGCCTTGCATAAGTATTCGTTTCCACACTGTCTAGTATTACAACCTGATATTGAAATGGACTTAACTGGGATTATGTCATGAATCATCACTAAATAGCCTATCATACTGAAGCTGAGGGAAATTAAATATAGTTAGCTAAATGTTCATAAAAGTTATGACTGCGTAAGTCTTTTCCTTCACTGAGGCTGTGAAAGCTCAGTGGTTAAGATGGGTGGCTGTGGCGCAGTTGGTTGTCCATTAATCGTAGGGTTGGAGGTTCGAGTCCCGTGCCGGGTGACTCCACGTGCCGAAGTGTCCTTGGGCAAGACACTGAACCCCAAGTTGCTCCCGATGGCAAGTTAGCGCCTTGCATGGCAACTCTGCTACCATTGGTGTGTGTGTGTGTGTGTATGAATGGGTGAATGAGACACGGTGTAAAGCGCTTTGGTTAAAAGCGCTATATAAGTGCACATTTACCACTTAAGATCTTGGGCTACTGATCAAAAGGTCCAACTCCCAGCGTCACCAAGCCTTGCATCTCAACCACTCGGTTGTATCCTGTCCTATTTGCAAGTTGCTTTGGATCAAAGGATCAGCTGAATGAGGTCAAATAGAACTGTAGATCACGTGACTAGAGGTGATTGTTCAGCAAAGTAAGGATGGCATTAATCAGAGAAGGGGTTGTAGATTAATGACATGATCTCAATGAAGTCCGTTTCAGTTCCAGGTTGTAACACTGTAAAATGGTGGAAGCGTTCAAGGGGATTAATACGTATGCAAGGCACTGTAGAGTAAAATCACCAGTGCTTTAAATCTCTCCGTAAGATCAACACAAGCCTAACTTTTTTTTTTTCTAGAATGTTGTAACCCTGGAAGGAAGCAAACTTGTACAAGTGCAGATGTGGGATGATAAAGAGACCACGTTTGTTCGTCAGATCAGTGGCAAGAACATGGTCATGGTAAGAACATCTTGGATGCACATTCGTGAAGTTGGCTGAGAGTGCAGTAGACTGTTGAATGGTAATATATTGTTCTTTGCACTTTGAGGACACTGTAGCCACCCTCACCTATCAGGCGGTATAAACAATGGACCACATATCAGTCTAGAAGCATGTTTTAGTGCGAATATCCACATGAGAACGTGTCTAAATATAGACATGAGAGGTATTATTAGTACAATTCTAACTAATTTCATTCCATCAGAAGCCGAGAAGAAAATAAATACCGAACCAGATTGTTACAATGTGTGGTTGTGTCTATGTAATGACACGTGACTTCGATTCACTCTCTACAATTCACTGACCCTTTCTGAAATCATTATTAAACCACCATCTATTGTTCCTTCTGTTCTTTTGCTTTATTGCTTATGCGTTGATATTGTTTGTCCATCCTGGCCATTTCACTGACGGTGGTGACCCCAAATACTGGGGTTTTTATGTATCAGTGCAAACAAAAGGCTTAGTACTTAAAATGGATGAATGCAAAATATGGGTTCTAAACCAGAAGTCTTTCTGGTCAATGAAAGATCAAAGGTTGCAGAAGTCTCAAGTATATAATGCTGTTTAAGGAAAATAATTTGTCTAAGGGTGGAGAGGTGGCTGTTTTATTAAAGAACATCCAGTGATCAGTTGTCCGAGCCAAATCCTTTCCCAAACACTTTAAGTTGACACTTCTTAACAGCATTTTATTAGCTTTTCCCTGTCAGTGGCTGCGTACTATCACCTTCAATCAGCTCGTTTTATTAGCTAACCTGAACTGTGATTTTCTCAGACTGTGAACCGTCTGAGAAAATAACTAAACAATTTGACACTTTGGACCTCCAACAAACTCTCATACCACCAGTTGTGATCCCGATGCCCCAGAGGCTACTCTGATATGCTGTTTACGAATGCTCTGTATATAATATTTTGTAATGACCTTACCATTGTTTTGTAGCCTGTAGATGCAAAAGCCATTTTATAAAACTATATCAATCAGAAAGTGTTGGGTGAAAAACAACAACAAAAAAAACAACCTTTTTTACCTGTCTGAAGTCAAATTTGTCACATTTGTCCCTGCTGTGAATGAAGCTTGAAACTTGCATAGAGAGTCTTTTAGATATGTGATTAATAAGTATGCACTAATTAAGAGTTCTCTCGTGACTTGGCTTCAGTCTTACAACAAATCAGTGAAGGCATAAAGAAATAGCTTGGTGTAAAACCCAGGAAATGAATCAATCTATAGCTACTTACCGTAGTTGAAAAAGCAGTTTAGACTCTGTGGTCCTGATCCACAGCAGTTTGGGAACTTTCGGAACTATGAGAAACCAAGACTATCAGAAGAACTATTACTAGAAAACAAACCGTCAACTTCGGCTATTACTCGAGATCATATCTTCTAGACGTCTTCGAGTCTCTCGCACTCAAGCGTATATTTCAACTCAGTTACAACCCCTCTTTTGGTCAACTCTGAAGATGTTGTAATGCTGTAATGCTGGCTGGGTCAGATGTTTTAGATTCATTTTCTTATTATAAATAACAGCCCTGATTATTGAAGGTTGTGTCCGCGGTTTGTTCGATGCGGGGAAACCGGGGGAACCAGGAAGGGATTAACGCACCTCCATGCATGCCGTAGATAAAAAAGCCTTTATTTTCTTAACAAAACACATAGTAAATGAAACCTTGTTGAAATGAAACCTTAACGTAAACTGTTGTATTGTGAATTGGCGTGTAGGAGCGTGGTCAAAAAAGGTGTGCTTCCCAGCTCTCCATCTCCGCGCACCTGTTGGAAGGTTAACCAACATTATATGCACCTCCCACACCACACGTGACCCATGACCCCAGAACAAACGCATCACCAGAACTCACATAGACAACGCAATCCCAAACAAACAGATCAAAACAGCCCCAAATTCCAAGTCCACAACAAAACAACAAAAATGGCTGTAACAAAGGTCCTATAAGAAATGTTTTTCCTTCATCAATCTGTACCGCACAAATGGCTGTTGTTCTTAAACGTGGTGATCAAATGGATCCAAACTGTTACAGGCCCGTTTCCATTTTACCATTCATATCCAGAGTCCTTGATAAATGTGTTAATTAGTCATTATAAAGTATCCTGGTGCATACAATATTATGTCTGGGGTACAGTCTGGTTGTTGGACAGGTTAACGCCTGTGTTACTGCCACTGCTAGTACCCGGAGGAGCTAGTATTGAAGACAATTTAGACTGAAACCCAGACAGACTCGGAGTCAAAGCACGAAAGCTCAACTCAAATTTGGTAGTGAAAGTATGGCATTAGGGTCATCAGTGTCCTTTTTGGGCTGGCCTTATTGACAATGTGAATGATCAATTCATTATCACAGGATTAGTATGACTAATTTCGGCAAGCTATCCACGTAAGACAACAGACAAAGGAAACTAATGAAATGATGTTGAGGGGAAGGATGTTTGGACTTGGCCACAGGATTATGAGTTACACTATATGGGTTGTCCTAGAAAGGACCTAGACATGAAAACTCCCTCACATAGAGCTAGGAGGATTCAGCATTCATTGCGAGAACCAGTATTTACTGGGGAAGACCATGTTCCTCTGACCTGCACTGGCAAATGTCTAGTTTAATAAGGGTAACTAGTTGATGAAGATACATTGGAAACTTGATCATCTAGATGGTAATAGGGGGGCCTTCAAGGGTTCGTGAATCTGTAGACATGAAGGAAGCTGTAGCAGGAACAGGAGTGTGAAAAGGTGAGATGTTGGGATAGCTTGAAGTGCAGAATATGACATATCTGGTGGAGCAGTCAGTTGTAAGAGATTAGGATGAACAAGATGGGGAGTTTGGATTAATGATTTGCGGGTTGTGATGAATGAGATGTGATGATGACTAAAAGGAGTGTTTGGGATGAAAATGAATGGAATTGGGATGAGTAAAGGGAGATGGGATGTGTGACTGAGAGGCTGGGATGAGTCTGTCCCACACTGGATTTATTTGAAACTTGCAAGCAGTAAACTTTAGAGTCAGAGGTTAACTTAAACATGTCTAGCAAGTTCAATATATTTGCTTAAAAAAGTATAAGAATGAAGTCTTATCTTATAATAGATTTTTAACACATAAAGACAGTATAGGAGAGCTGATCAGTCATAAACCTTGTATAATCTTTGACACTATGTTTTGTGGATAAGACGCCAAGCTTATTTCGACAGAAACGAATACACTGCCCTCTAGCGGCTGAATGAAACCGAGCTCTTTTAGTGTTTCCAGTGAAACACTTCCCAGGCCTGCGGGTTAAACAATGAACGCACGTGATGTCTGTTTATTTCCGGTTTTGGTTTTTCCGACTTTGCCCTAAGAAGCAGCAGGATCAGACCTGAGTGGTGTTAAGTCAAGTCATGGGATTGATGTTTTTTTGCTGGATTGCTTCGCTTTTGTACCAGCAGATTTGTGCTGCACCAAGAGATCATGGCTTTAGCGAGAGACCCCTAGTGGAAATAAGTAAGTATAATCTTTCTGCTGCACCCACTGCAGCTCAGAGTGCCTCTTTAGAGTTCAGATACAATCCAAATCCCCAGAATACCATGTAGCACATGTGTAGTTTTGATACCTTATGAACCCTCAGTAAGATCAAGTGTCATGTTGTTCAAACTGCAGTCAAATATCTTATCAATAATTGATGCTATAAATGGAATACAAAGTATTTCTAAGGGGTGGGAAACACTAACTAACTAAGTAACTAAAACCTTTGGACTTTCACATTTGTAATGATTTTCTCCCCCTCACAGGTCGCCTGATGTGCTGTTATAGAAAAATAATCAACGATTGGGTGCTGTGATGTGGAGTTAATGTTATCACGAACACTACAGCAACTGTAAAAAAAAACAAAAAGTTTAATATTCTAATAACGGCACATTTCGATGTTAACTGAACAAAAAACAACCCTTTTTCTAAATCAATTTAGTTACATTTAATGTCATAAAATAAGTTAGTTCTTGTTATCATGTTATAGCAGGTGTAATAGTCAATAGTTCACCGGCCTCTTCTCTCTCTCTCTCTCTCTCTCTCTCTCTCTCTCTCTCTCTCTCTCTCTCTCTCTCTCTCTCTCTAAGTTAATAAGACGAATAAATTGCAGCTGAAAAACTGTCTTCAGGCTTTAGCACGTTCGCCCCGCACTTCCAAGGCCGGGGGTTCGATTCCCTCCTCTGTCTGAGCTCGCGTGTTCTCCCGGTGCTTCCTCCTGGTGCTCCGGTTTCCTCCCCGAGTCCAAACACACGTGTTGTAGTCTGATCGCGATTTCCAAATTGCCCTGTAGTGTGTGAAAGGGTGTTCAAGTGTTCAATTGTACCCTGCAATGGCTTGGGGCATCCCATCCATGGTGGCTCATTCCCAGAATCCCATGGGATAGTCTCCAGGCTCCCCCGCACCCCTGTCTCGGACGAGTGCTACAGAAAACGGATGGATGTAAAACTGCCTTTTAAAAAGCACTTGCACCGGAGACTCCTTCCTGCCATTTGTAAACGATAAATAAACGTCACCGTACAGGAATCCGAACAATTTCACGCATGTCTGTTATATTTTTGTCCGTTTATTATTAAGCTTCGAGTAGCTGTGCCGTGTCCACTAAGTCTCTGGAACGACTTGTTTCCGAGTTAATAGAAATGAATCGAAACGGTCCGATATATCTATTGTGTTCATGTAAACAAAGGATTAAAACTAAAAATTGAATTAAATGAATGAAATGAGTAATGAATACACAAAATGCAGTTATAGTTTCCTGCTTTCTTTACAAGCGGAAGTACTTGTGCTTGTCCTTACTAAAACAGTTACAACCAAACAACCACAACAAAGAAGGGGGTATAAATTGATGTTTGGGATTCGATTCTATAGCACAGGGTCACATGACCAAGAGGGAACGGATTGTTCCGTGTGTTTGAGCTCGTGAAGCCACAAGGAACATGCGACAGAAGTGAACGTTGTTTCATTTCATAACAACGTAAAGCGCTTCATGAGCAGTCGGGATGAAATGAGAAACTGTATAAGTTTTATGATTGGCTGTTTCTTTGCTTTTCTCCGCCTCCAGATTTTAACCTGACTTAAGCCTGGTTTAATTCCATTCTTTTACCTGTCAATTAAATCAACGTATTCAGACACTCCTTCACACCTAGGGGCAGATTAGCATAGCCAATTCACGTACCTACGTGTTGTTGTTTTTTTTTGGAAGTGGGAGGAGATCAGAAACCCATATAGAAGCAGGGAGAACATGTGGAACTCTGAGAACTCTGAGAATCGAATCAGAAACGCCGGAGCTGTAATCTGCTGCGCTACCAGTGCCGATGGTTTGACGGTGAAGAAATCAAACTGGCATTATTTGTTATAGAACCTTGTTTCTAATTGCAGGTAAATTCTGGCATATCTCAGACCTGCACATCGATCCTACCTACCATATCACGGAAGATCACACCAAAGTGTGCTACTCCTCGAAGGGCTTCCCTGCATCTGACCCAGGAATTTTCGGAGATTTCATGTGTGACTCTCCTTACGAGCTAATTCTGTCTGCCTTCAGTTATATGAAAAGTGTGGAGCTTGAGCCTGAATTTATCATCTGGACTGGGTAGGAGATTTCAATTCACTAAATTTTCTCTCCTGTTGCCAAATAGCAAAAAAAAGCTCTAATATAATACATATGAGGACGTTTCGTCTGAAGTTTCATTCCATTTGTCATTTAATTTCCGTTCATTTCCAGCCTGTAAGGCACTTAAAATGAATTTGTATGTCGACCATTATCATCGTCAATTTGACTGCCCTCCTCTGCTCCATCCATCAATGGAAAGGGACTACAGCAAGAGCACGGATATTATTTGGGTGGTGGATCTTTCTTAGCACAGCTATAACACTGTGTATTCCTGGTATGAGTGTATCAGGTGCAGAGGCATTACGGGGATATATATATAGAGCCTTCGTTATTCGTCACACAATTTGCAGAGACTACAGGTTAATGATTCCATCCGCAGTGTTTGTTAATCACACTCTGCCCTATACGTTTTGGACCACAACAGATTTTTGAAGCCAGCAGTAAGATTGAGGTGTTTAAAATTCCTAACAATACCGCATTACCTGAGACACTCTTCCCAGCCCAACTGCCCACCTAAACAGACCGATGCAGCAGAACTTTAGTCCTTTACCCTGTCTGGCTCTGTCAACTCCTCGACTGTCCACTCTGCTTAAACAGATCAACTTTTATCGTGAATACCATTGTCATCTCATAGATCGCTCACTCGAGTCTCGGTCATATAGCTCAATGTACCATACCATTTTTAAAATGAAATAAATATCTAAATATGAATATGTATTATCCATCCGTCCATCCATCCATCTTCTACCGTTTACTCCTTCTTCGGGGTCGTTAACTTTTAAAAAATGTATTAGAATAAATAAAATATGTATATCCAAACTGAATGAAAAAGTAACACCCCTTAAATAACAAATAAAAACAGAGACATCCAAGATGAATGAAAGAACATTTCAAATAGCACGACAAAATTAGTCCGTGATAGTTTTTATTTCGCATCTAGAGACCGCTCTCATGCTGTATAATGACAGACAACCTTTCTCAGCCGCTCGCACGACGGACGCAACCGAGATGATCTATCGGTGTGGATTTTTTTTTTTTGCCAATAACTGACATCAGTGCCTCTAATAAATATATTCAGCATGTTTGTTAGATTTCCACTCATCTCAGAAATCTCGGCGTTATGTCTCCAGATCGCTGTCATGCTTTCTTTAGTCTGTTTTACCGTTAACGTCTAGTAACATTTAGCTACTTTACTTCTATTTACTTTTAGTTCTGTGCTGCTATGAGCTAGAAGGCGTGGTTTTCCTCAGAGCGTTTCAGATTGATCCGGGGAGCCCGAGTGAACACACACTGACACCTGCACGCTCACAGAGACGTCCGGTTTATTCATTCCAAACAGAAGTATTTATACATATTGATAAGAAGCTGTGCGTGGACGGTTTCTACTGGTCCAGGTGTCAGGCAGATTTAACCAAAACACACAGCACGTAGTCATAATACAGAACGAGTCCTGTGTCATGTTGACACGAAAATCATAATAATATAATCAAGGATAGCAGTTGATCAGCTTATTCAAAGCGGTAATTAAATTAAGACAAGTTAACGAAATGAATACATTCATCATAGGTATTTGATAGCAGTTCATAATATAAAAGGGTACATGATATAAAAGCATTTCCTTTCAATGTTTGAATTTGGAGTTTCTCTTTACGCTCTGGTTAATAAATTACAATGATGCACTCGATGCTGCATTAGCATATTTACTCACCTGAATCCACAGCAGAACTTGTGTTAAATGTAGGCTCTTTTCTGTAGAGACAGTCCTCCACATGTGCCAGCAGAGAAGCTGTCCACAGACACTGTGATAAATATGATCAGCAATATGACGCTCACCATATGGCAGTTCTTCCCTGAGCTGCCAGTGTACCCTGCCCTGGGCAACCACGACTACTGGCCACAGGTATTACACCTCTTTCCTCTGTGTCAGGCCAGACCTTATTGAAGCAGAGTGATTCTTACTGTGGCATAAAGAAAGGTCAATTTAAGGGGTATGACTGCAACGTTTTATTTCCTTTTGTGTTGTTGTGATCCCCTATGCTCTTGTGTGGTCCTGATGTTTTTTCACTCTAGATATCCTCTGTAGTAGGTTATGGCTGCTGAACTGCAAGAAATTTTAAGCTATTGTTTTCAGTTTTAACTCAACTATCTTGCCCTGTGATGGACTGGCGCCCTGTCCAGGGTGTACCCCGCCTTGTGCCCCATGCTCCCTGGGATAGGCTCCAGGTTCCCTGCGGCCCTGAAGAAGGAGTAAGCGGTTGAAGATGGATGGATGGATGGAACTCAACTACCTTGTATTTTTTTATGTTGCAGTTTTAAATGAACTAGCTGTAACAAAGTTGGAGACGCATCCAAGATTTTTCTCCATCTTCTACTTTAAAATAATAATGAGTCTTTATGGGTCGCGTATACAGTAGAGCACCGTGAAATTGTTTTCTTTGCCTGTCAGGAAACAGGCCAGAGCGCAGGGTCAGCCATGATACAGTGCCCCCTGGAGCAGAGATTGTTAAGGGCCTTGCTCAAGGGCCCAACAGTTGCAGCTTGGCAGCACTAGGGCTTGAACCCCTGATCTTCTGATCAGTAACCCTGAGCCTTAACCGCCAAGCCACTACTGCCCCCCAGAAAATCAGACTTGGGGAGAGTATAGGTTACTATTTAAATGGTCTACCTTTCCAGGTAGAGGCTGGGTTGTTGCTTACACTCAGTCCTTCAATATTTCAAGACTTTTTGTAGATTTACAAAAATCAGATAAATTATGGTGTATCATCTTATTATTCGAACTATAAAATACATTTTCTCTATCAGGATCAACTTCCAGTGAATGAAAACGACATTTACCAGGCTGTAGCCCGAATTTGGTCTCCATGGCTTCAACCAGAAGCCCTCGTTACGCTACGTAAAGGTACATTCTGAATGATATACACCATTTCTTATGAACACCTTATTACTATCAAGTTATTCCAGCTCATGCTCTCAGATTCTTCCTTGGTTTCTCTGTTAGGGCTTCCTATGTTTTCTAAGTATTTCAAAAGATTTTAAAAGACTTTCACATCACTGTACAATGCAGTTTTCAGTACTGTAGCAGTATTTTTAGTATTTTAGCAGTACTGACTTGCCCTGGTTGGATGGTTTATATTGTGCATATTGAATAAAATGCAGTATAATTCCGTAGACCGAAACATGATTACTTGAGATATGAGCGTTAGGAGAAGAAATAAGGCTCAGCCTAATTTTAATTACTAAGATGATACCATACATAGCTTTTTCACACTGATCATCATTTTCTGAAGGGGGCTTTTACTCTCAACTGATTAAGCCTGGACTCCGGCTGGTGAGCCTGAACACAAACCTTTACTACGGTCCCAACAAAGTAACAGTGAACATGTCTGACCCAGCTGGTCAGTATGAGTGGCTGCAAGACACACTGGAGCGTTCTAAACAGAGCATGGAGAGGGTAAAAACAGTTCAGTCTATTTTAAATACCGCATTCGTTAAGATGAACATTGCATTTTCAGGACTCATTTTAGTTCCAGATAATTATTTAGCTACTACATGTGAACTTGATAGTCAGAATTTTATGGGAGTTTTTTTTTGTTTTTGTGGTAATACAAACATGCATGCTTTTAAAATTGTTGATCTCCTTCTGTGTTCACAGGTCTATGTGATCGCTCATGTCCCGGTTGGTTACCTGCCTTATGCTAAAAACACCACAGCCATGAGGGAAGGTGATAATGAAAGACTCGTGAGCATATTCCGCAACTACAGCGACATTATCCAGGGACAGTTTTATGGTCATACACATCGAGATAGCATGATGGTTCTTCTGGATCGTAAAGGTAACATATTTCCCCTAAAAAGAAGACTATTCAATATATTAAACAGATTATTCCATGATCACCCTATCGGGAACAATCGAACTACCCGTGACTGTTGCTGGAGATAAAATATATATGCTCACAGTGCAAGCTCATCGAAGTTACTGTCGGCTGGAATGTTTTCACTCAGAAGATCATGAGTTCCCTTTAAAGTCTGGTTCCTCTCAAGGTTGCTTCCTCATGCCGTCTCCAGAACGTGCCTCTGGCTTGCGCAATATGGGTCTAAATATACATTTCCGCGAAGCTGTTTCGTGACTATGTGTATTGCATTTGACAGTCATAACAAAAATTAAAATGAAATATTGACTTGAAAAAGACACAATTGAAGTGTCTTTTTAGGATTATGAGTTGACTTCCCTACTATTTACTTCAACAAGGAAGTCATGATGTGGAACTAAAAATCAAAGAAAGGGAACCCATCATCATCTACACCCAAAGAATGGGATTACAAAAGGACAAGTAGAAAAATGTATCACCAGAGGGACTTGCGTTTCTAATCATTGGAACCAAGCTATCGGAAAACTGCTTAAAAAAATCCACAGAATGATAAATTAATATAAAATCATGTTATGTATGGAGTGCGAAATTACGAGTCCAATAAGATTTTGTGCAGGGATTAGAAGTAAGGTACTGGAAGGCTACATTGGGCATGGACTCACCAAAACTGGACCAGGTGATGTTTTTTCCAGTCTTCTATCTATACTATCCAGTTTCAGTGAGCCTGTGCCCACTGTCGCCTCAGATTCTTGTTCTCGCCTGACAGAAGTGGAACCCGTTGTGGTCTTTTGTAGTTGTAGCCCATCTGCCACAAGTTTCTGCATGTTGCGCATTCTGAGATGCTTTTTTGCTCACCACGGTTGTAAAGAGTGGTTATCCGAGTTATCCTGTCGGCTCAAACCAGTCTGGTTGTTCTCTTCTGACCTTTTTGTTTTTGTACCAATCTGTGCAAAAATCTATAGACTGTTGTGTGTGTGAAATCCCAGGAGATGAGCAGTCTCTGCAATACTCAAACCAGCCCACAACCAAATATATATGTATAGTGCACCTGGAAAGTATTCACAGCGCTTCACTTGTCCCACATTTTGTTATGTTCGTCTTATTCCAAAATGGATTCAATTCATTATTTCCCTCAAAATCCTACAAACAATACCCCGTCATGACAGCGTGAAAGACGTTTGTTTGAAATCTTTGCAAATTTATTCAAACTAATAAACAAAAAAAGCCCATGTACATAAGTATTCACAGCCTTTGCTCAATAGTTTGTTGAAGCAGCTTTGGCACCAATTACAGCCTCAAGTCTTTTTGAGAATGATGCTACAAGCTTGGCACACCTATTTTTTTTGGGTAGTTTCTCCCATTCTTCTTTGCTTTGGATGCTAAGTTGTAATTTCTTTGGATGCTAAGTTGTAATTTCTTTGGATACTAAGTTGTAAATCTGCAATCATTTACAGGGAAGCCTGTTAACTCCATCTTTGTGACGCCGGCTGTGACCCCATACAGAAGTTTCCTAGAGCAATATTCGAATAACCCTGGTGTCCGCATGTACCTCTACAACTCCCAAGACTATGGCTTACAGGTATGGAAAACCTAATGAACACGATGCTGCCGTGTTTGACGTTGTGTCTCCAGAGTGTTAAGATAAATAGTCCAGTGTTCTCAGGAAAATGAAGTCGAACCCTACATTGATACGAGTGAGCAACAAAGCGACACAACAAATCGGGTATTTTTTTGGTTCACAATTTCAGCAGTGATGTTTCAATAGACTGTGGATTCTATACAAATTAGGCATGACATGGTAGTGACAAATCCAAATGATTCCTTGGACCATTCCTACAGTGGTCTGAAATTTCTTCGCAACTTTAGTTCCCATTTACTGTTGCGAAGCCAAAAAAAAAAAAAGCTTGGAAGGAAATAGAGATCGTTGTTGTCTTTGCTGAATGCACGTAACTAGTACATTTAACTTGCTTTACTGAACTGGCAACAGAGTTCATATTAAACCTTGCATGTAACAAACAAATCATTTTCACACTGATCTGTGCAGTATTCAATGTGTCTATGACTAGTTAGAGTTGGACGCTACAGTCGAGGTCATACGTTTACATACGCCTTGCAAAATCGGAAATATGTTACTAATAAAAAAAAAGAGGGATCATAAAAACTGCATAAGCTATTTCACATAAACTGTTCTTCAGAAAAATCCTGCAGGTCCTGCACATTTTTTGCTTTTCCAGCATCTTTTGCATATTAGAGCCCTTTCCAACCGCGACTATATGATGTTCAGATCCATCTTTTCACACCGAGGACGACTGAGAGACTCGTACACGACTATTACAAAAGGTGCAAACGTTCACTGATGCTCAAGAAGTCAACACGATACATTAAGAGCCAAGGGGGTGTAAACTTTTGAACAGGATGATCAGTGTATATTATTTTGTTATTAAGATCTCTTTTTTTTCATTTAGTACTCCCTTCAGAAGCTCCATAAGATATTTACATAACAATTTACACCGGATATCATGTTCAAAAGTTTACACCCCCCCCCCCCCCCACTGCTCAGGACAAACAACATATAAAAAGAGTGTGTAAACTTTAGAACTGATTCATTTCTGTAAATTCAGTTATTATTGTGTCTTGTGGACTATATGTTAACATCTGTTATGTGCAAAACCTCATTCAGGGCAGAACTATATAAAAAATGCAATTTTTTATGATTCTTTTTTTTCTTTTCTCTTTTTACATTATTAACATTTTGTCTCCATTTCTCATCGAAACCAAAAACAAACAACAACAAAAAAGAAACCCCTCAAAATTCTGGACAGTGCATCAGTGACAGCAATAGTGGTCCCTACATGCCCACAAGAAACAACCTACAAGCAGCATGAGTGCTGGTGCGAATGTACTGTAGGGTTATACACTCTGTCGACATTTTCATCAAACACACGCTTGCGTGCTTAAATAGAGGTGGGTTTTGCACTACTTTTTGCCCTTTTGGTAAATACATTCTCATCTTTTGTCTAAAGGATCTTTGGCAGTTCTATTTGAACCTGACTGAAGCAAATCAGGAAGAAAAGCCCAACTGGAGACTTGAATACATCATGACCAAAGCTTTTGGTGTCACAGACATTCAGCCAGAAAGCCTGCATGAACTTGCACTAAAGTTCGAGGCACCAGAAAGCAAAGAATTCCAGAAGTACTTCACTTACTTCATGGTCAGTTACGACGACACTGTAACTTGTACAGAGGAGTGTAAATCCATTCAGGTCTGTTCTGTGCACTTTTTGGACCACGAGTCCTATTCAGAGTGTCTACAAACGGTCACAGGTGGTGACTTTTAATTGAATTACGTAACTTGCAATTAAAGGAATAAATCTGAGCCATTCTGCTGGTAAAGGGAGGGAATCTTTTAGTTTACAGGTATTCTGTTCTATACAGCTATTACTGGTAGCTAAAGACTTATATATCATATGACGGACTGGGTATGTTCTTTACGTTTAATCAAATCCGTCTATCCAACTTTAGACCGTTTTGTATTATGTTTGAGAAATGTTTGCTCTGCATCTTTTGATTTTTTTCTGTGTTTGTTTTAAAGGACTAGCATTGTCGAAAGATGCACGGCTTATTGAAAACTAAATTGCATTATACAAATATCATTTAATGTTGAATAAGCGGTGCATGCAAAAGGGATTTGCAGTGTTTAATCAAAATTACATACTTTTTTTTTTTTTTTTTTTTGCCAAATTGTTCAAATTATGCATGATAGGCTGATGGGCGTGTCTAAAGTGTCCGTAGTGTATGAATGTGTGTGTGTGTGTGTGTGATTGTGCCCTGTGATGGACTGGCACCCTGTCCAGGGTGTACCCCGCCTTGTGCCCAATGCTCCCTG
>JAOUWY010000052.1:9925002-9935571 GCA_025728095.1 Prietella phreatophila | reverse complement strand
AGCTTGTGTAACAGTGTCAATGTGCTGTCCATCAAAATAACTCAACACACAGCCATTAATGTCTAAACCGCTGGCAATAAAAGTGAGTACACCCCTGAGTGAAAATGTCCAAATTAGCCATTTTCCCTCTGCGGTGTCATGTGACTTGTTAGTGTTACAAGGTCTCAGGTGTGAATGGGGAGCAGGTGTGTTAGATTTGGTGTCATCATTCTCACACTCCCTCATACTGGTCACTGGAAGTTCAACATGGCACCTCATGGCAAAGAACTCTCTGAGGATCGGAAAAAAAGAATTGTTGCTCTACATAAAGAACATAAAAATATTTACAAATATGTGAGGGGTGTACTCACTTTTGTGAGATACTGTACATACTGTATATATATATATATCATAATACTATGTTAGTAAATTGTATGTTCTGAAGCTTGAAAACCAAGAGTCATGTAACAGTATCAGGTAATTTACCAACAATATGTGTCCATTTTCATACATTTTATTGAAACACACCTCACATGATTTACCATGAATGACCGTGGCAAAATGAGTGACACATCTGAAATCCTTAATCCTATTAAGTCGTTCTTTCTGTGTTACATTACATTGCATTAGACCAACCTTGACTGGATAATCTGGCCATTTCTAAAACAACTGAATCTAATCAGAATTCCCCTGAATATGATAATGGTTTACATCAAGAAGCAAAAGCATCAGGGCAACAAAATTATTCACTTTAAATCGTCTTGATGCCTCAAGCCATAACGTGCCTTTGGCGAGATATATCTACAGCAAAATAATTATCTAGCAAAGAAAAAAAAACAAAAAAAGAAAACAAATACTAAAGCAGCAAATATTGAATGCTATCCCTGCTACCATAAATGAAATCCTGAGCATCCCCTAGTCAATTAATGATAGCACTGCTCACTATATAACAACATAACAAAATTAACACAAACTGTACATTCGGACAAAACATTTATATATCCTCAGAACTTAAATCATTTGCCTCAAAACCAAAGCTTTTCACTGATATTTCAGATCGATTGGAGAAACATGGCTGGAATTCCTAACGCTCAGCCATCATCCTGAGCGCTCAGGAGGAGAAAACAGCACACAGCAGTGAGATTATTCCCGTGGCCTACTTTCCTCCTCTCAGTCATGCTGTTACAGCACACTGGCTCAGTTATTATCCAAACCTTCGTTTACATCCACGTCTTTATATCAGTGCGTATGTATCCATACGAAATCATACCATGTGCACATGATTTCAGTGTTTTATTCCTCCCGATCTGATCCATCCACGTGATCATGAAATTTCCTTTAATATGCAAGCTGATATTTTGACTTCATTGACCCCTTCCGTATACAGACAGGAAGTCAATTCTTAAATAAGACAATACAGGAAATCAAGTTGAAAGTTTTTTTTTTTTCTTTTTAAATCTCACACACAGTGGACGATGTTCCAGGTGTGACAGTGCTGATGGAAACGATGTGCTAATATCATACCACTGCATTTAAATTGTCTATAATCTATTGGTCGCAATAAGTCAAAACACCTTCTACTACATGGTTTCTTATTTAAAGTGATGTTGTATAGAAGACTTCTTCCCACACATGTTCTTTTAAATGATATATTCTAGTATATTATTAAATATGTTATAGTTCCTATTGATCGTATAGTCATAATGACTATCAATGCATTAATAATGCGTTATATGACACCTTGAATACTTTATAGTTCCTAACACAGGCAGGCACAGGAGTAATTGCTCATATGAAGCCATTATTAAATGCATATTAATGCTCTGTATGAGATACATTTTAGTCAAACTAACCTATACCACTATACTATTTCAATATGATTGATATCGAATAAATTTGTGTAAGCTTCGTGTTTTTAACAACATGTGATTAGACGCGTGAAATGTCTTTTCTTGTCCACAAACAAAAACGGGCTTCTGGGTCGCGTAGCCCGGTAACACGCTGAAGTAGCACGGGTATTTTCAAAATGTGGATCGTATTACGCTGTAAACGCTTTAAGATACTGCGAATACAGAGACTTTCCACGTTTCGAGAATGCTCACGCCACTGCACCACGTTACCACGTGACGATCCCATGTGATCGCAGAGAAGACGAGTGGTCAGACTGTGTCGTCCGCTACGTATACATCCAAAAGGCTTTACGTAGGAACCATTACCAAATTATCGACAAATAAAACACAATGTAAATGTTCAACACTGGCACGTTCTGATTATCCTCGACATGTTCTTTAGACGCAATCGGACTTGTAATCCTCACTCTTGTTAGCACAGTGTTTTGCTATAACTTTGAACGTAGTTTCGTTTACAATACTCTACTGGGAAATGTACTGTAGTTATTGAGCAATAGGTATTGAGACGAATAACTGAAGAATATCTGAAGAACTACTGAAGAACTTTTTTCCAGGCTAAAACCCCACTGATTTTACTCAGGATTTCATCTGGTCTATATTTACTTTCATAAATATTTCTCTCCGGTGATACTGTGAAATGTGATAAATGTTACAGGAACTCTTTACCTGATCATATTGCAGTGACTTAAAGGAAACGGCCCGTGGCAAGAGATCAAATCTCCACTGTATACAGAGATGTGGATATCAGGCAAAGCAATAACATTACTGCAAATGCCTAGGTAAATAGGTCAATAAATATTCATAGAGCATATAGTTGAGTTGCACATTTTCAAGTCTAAATCTGATCCTCTGTAATAGAGTCTTATGTCTGGCTCTTCAAACGAGGTTTCTTCAAATGTAAACAGATCTGGAGGCAGTTTCGCAAAAGCATTGGACATTTAAGATCATTTTCACTGGTCGATTAAAACGAGAGTTTGCCGTGATGCTCGCTCGATTCGACCATTTAGCTGTGATGCTTTCCGGAAACTCAGCCCTGAATGTTACTGAAAAACATTACCGTTAAACATTATATGAAATATGTATATGACATGCCGTGTAACTCTAAGCGCATGCGTGTTTCCGTGTACTCTACTGTCATGTAAACACTGCACCGGCTTTGTCATTGATCGTTTCGTTACCCATGTCCATGGATGAACTGTTATGGCCATTTATTAAGGAATAGTTTGTTGGCTTTAAAACCCATAAGACAAGAATTAAAAGAAGAAGAAGAAGAAAAAGAAAGTCTCTCAGGTGTTTAGTCTTACATCAGAGTTTGATAAAGAGACTAGCAGCAGTGTGAGAGCATCAGCATCAGCTTAGAATTTCACAAAATTCTGCTTTTCTGAGTTACTGCCCTGCTGGCCGGGATTTCTGCTCTAGCACGCTGGCTCTCTGCTCCATCATGGCTCTCATCATGGCCGGGTTAATAGCAGGAGTCGTAGCAGGAGATAACGGATGTAATGGATATTGGCTGGCTTTTCCACCCACTAGCACGCACTGGAAGTATGGGATCTTGCCTGTTAAAGAGGAAGAAATTGAGAAAGAGATGCAGAAATAGCTTGATTGAGTTTTGTTTATCATGCTCTAATTTATTTCAACTTAATGTTCTGTGGTTATCGGTCATGGCCATTGGTTTTATGCAGTCTCTCGGGGACATGTGCAGAGATCAGGGAAAGTTTTCAGAGTTTGGTTACACAGGTACTTAAGTCACTTTTCAGGCTTTCCACTCAGATTATGCAAATGAACTCTGAGTTTGCCAGACTTGTTTATTTGTTTTTTCTGCCAGATGAGGCTTTTCAACATTCTCAACATTTTCAACGCTGTTTAGACACAAGCGCTTGCCTTTAAACCCAAAAATACCAGATAGAAAATTCAGACTGAAGAAGTAAACTGCATTTTTTTGGTTGTTGTTGTTGTTTTTGCTGTCAAATGTAATATGATATAAATGTGATACGAATAAACACCAACTAGGAGTCGAGTATATTATTAATACATTGTTGCATGGATCGCACTTATTGTCATTGTCATAGTAATCACTGCACATTTGGTTTAACGAAATGGACTCCACCTTCATCATTCAGAGAGTTACAAAATAGCACTGCATCCAGCATATCCTATTATTTTGCATATGTTTTTGTACCACGCTCTGACAGTTACTCGTGCGCACAAGTTGGTGCGCTCACAAAATGCCAACATGAAGTCATGAAACTGTACCGTGTGCATGGGATGAAGGTTATTTTATCGCACTTTTAATGGTCTCCCATGTCAGTGAGAGGGACACTAAGAACTCAGTGGTGTCTGTGAACTCATTTACGGAACAGAGGGGAGATAAAGCTTTCCTCTGAGTGTGTTACACTGCCCTGTGGTGTAGCATGATTAGCTGTTAAAAAATGCAGTGTCTGGCTTCGTGTGACTTGGAGGAAGCATGTGCCATCTTTGTCAAGAGAGCTAGCTACTGGGTGAGAATTGGGAAATGACCAAATTGTAACCCGCCTTCCAATAAATAAATAAATTAATTAATTAATACATTTCAAATAGAAAGAAAGAATGAAATGTAACATAGGTTGCTATTGGGCTTTCTGCTTACCTGGCTTCTTCCCTTCTGTAATATTTTCTTCAACTTTGGATTCTTCTAATTAACACATACAGGGAATGATAAAAACATATTAGAACTATACACCCAATACATGCACAATCTGAGTAGATACCAACGCCAGACCAGTAGGCGGATCAGGTTCAGTTAAGGCTATATGTGAATCTGATACACTACATGGATACAAAATTAATGGACACCGGATCATCCCATAATCCCATATGTTGTTCTTCATGAAACACAAAGTTTGAAGCACACAATTGTATAGAATGTCTTCATATGCTATAACTTTACAACTTCCCTTCACTGGAATTTAGGAGCCCAAGCTTGATCCAGCATCACAATGCCCATGTGCCCAAAGTGAGCTCCATGAAGACATAGTTTGGTAAGGTTGGAGTAGAAGAACTCTAGTGGCCTTCAGCTCGACCCCACTGAACACCGTTAGGATGAACTTGAACATCGACTGCACCCCAGACCTCCCACCCGACATCGGTTCCTCATCTGACTAATGCTCGTGTGGCTGAATCGGTAAATCCGATATAAATCTAATAGAAAGCCTTCCCAGAAGAATGGATGTTATTTTAACAGCAAAGGGGGTGTTCAAAATGGGATGTTCAAACTGCACATATGGGTGTGATGGTCAGATGTCCACAAACATGTAGTGTATTGAGCCCGACATGGTCTTCAACTTGTAAATTCATAACAATTGGAACAACTTCAGTAGTATGACAAGATGCAAAGCTTATCCGTGTAAGCACTCGTATGACTTTATTTGAAAAAAGTGCAACAACGCTAAAGCACATCCCCAATATGCATTCAAATTTGAGATGGATCATGGATATCTATTTACACACATCAGACCAAGGAACAAATCCACTATGGACAAGTATGCTGAATTATAATTGTGATTTTTATTTCATCACATGAAAAAAAGACGCCTGGAGACCATGTTGAACATGATTATGACAAAGAGCTTGAAGGACAACATTTGGGAAGGCTGACTGAGATGTTAATGTTGGAAGAGGTAGGTGAAAGAGTCCTGGAAGATCGGCATGAAAGATAATTGTGTGACGGCCTGGGAAAACAGATGGTTGGCATTTGTTGACTTTTGTTCTGTTCACCTTCTTTTTTACTTCCTGAACTATTTTGTATGTATGTAAACTACATTCTACGTTCTAGCATTTAAAAGGCTGGTGTTTAAAGGAAGTGATATGGATTACAAACTGAATTGATTAGGCTTACTGTATATCAATTCCACCAAGACACAACTTGATCCAAACAACTTGATCAAAGCATGTTCACTGTGTGAGAAATCTTTCTTAGCTAGAAAGGTTTTAGATGTGTTTAAACCAGTGTATTTATTCAATTGGCTCCTTCCCCAACACGATCTTAGGCAAGATAGTAAGTAAAACATTTCCATGTCACATTGGATTAATAGATTTATGTATTTTTAAGGTTGAAGTGTCAAGTACACTATATGCCTAAGTGTTTGTGGACACCTATGGACACTATAAACACTCATATGTGCTTGTGAAAATCCAGTTCAAGATTTTGCCCCTCTTTGTTGTTATTATAAACTCCACCCTTCTGGGAAGGCTTTCCACTAGATTTAGGAACGTACCTGTGGGACTTTGTGTTCATTCAGCCATAAGAGCGTTAGTGAGGTCAGGCACTGATGCCGGGTGAGGAGGTCAGGAGTGCAATCAGTGTTTTATTTCACACCAAAGGTGTTCAGAGGGGTTGAGGTCAGGGCATTGTGCAGGGCACATGAGTTCTTCCACTCCAACCTTGGCAAACCATGTCTTCATGGAGCTCGCTTTGTGCACGGGGCATTATTGCCATGCTGGAACATTTTTGTGTCTGTTAGTTCCAGTGACAGGAATTTGTAAAGCCACAGCATACAAAGCCATTCAATACATTTGTGTGCTTCCAACATTGTGGCAACCGTTTGGAGAAGAACCACATATGGCTATGATGGCCAGGTGTCCACAAACCTATTCAGAACAAACCCATTTTAACCAAAACCTGATTTTTATTCCGTTTTTTTTTTCTTGTCCATTTCCCAGAATTCATCCACAGAGCAATCGACATGTTTTCCGAGGCTGCCACACATTTCACGACTGGGTAATTACTGGACTAGCAGAGTAGAGCATCCCATAATATCAACCATGCTGTGCTTGTAGTACACACTTATTGCTAACTTTCAAGACATTATTTTACATCTGTTGTGTAATGTTTTCCTCAGTGACCAACAAACCCATCTGGTTCGTTTATTTTCAGTGAATTTTTTTAGAAGTTAATCGCCCAGTGTTAATCGAGTCACGCAGTGGATGGTGGTACCTTGTAGTCATGCCTTGTAGCATTTGGTAGTTTCCCCATGTTCTACAAATGGCAAGTATGTAAGATGCTATTTAATTCTTAGGGCAGTAAATCAATGCTGAAATACGCAGGCATGGTTTCATCTGCGTATAAATACACGTCTGTCTTTGGCAGTTTGGCATTAAACCACAGCGTGGTATATTAAACTTGAACTACTGCAAGCCTTAAAAATGACAAAAATGTACTCACTTGTTGGTGTGGGTGGACCGGCTGTTTTTTCTAGCAACAAATTAGAGGAATTAGAAAGATTTAGTGAAATAATTTGACATTTTTTAGCCATTTATTAACAGATTTTTTTTAGCATACCTTCTGAATGAGCTCCTTTCTCTTCTGGAGCTGGTTTGATGGTGGTGTTTATCTCCTTGTGACCCGGTTTGGCAGCTCTTTGGTCGTTTTTACCTGCGAACAGTAGTGAATATGCTGCCGTGACTCTTTTTCAATTCAGTGACAGTTACGTTAATAGTCTCTGACATCTGAGGCACAGTCAGTTCATCAATCAATTTCTACAGCTTTTTGTTTCTTCTTAGCCTGACTTGTCAGGAACTCGGAGTACGCTGCAATTACAGAGTGATGTAACAGGCAATCAAACACGCATTTAATCTCGGCTGTCACGAGTGTACAGAACGTCCGTCAGGCTTTTAGTCTTGTAAGTTTGCTATTGAACGCATCCAATTTTCTTGTGCCAGTTCGAGTTAAGAGTTTAATAGGGATTTGTATGACTACACTAGTTGGCACTGCTTTGGAGTGTAATGAATACAGTTCAATAAACAGAATTTCGACCACAACAGGGATGAATGCTTGAATCGGATTAATTGTTTTCTATAAACAGCAGCACTGACAATAGTTAAAATCACAGTTCTATATTAATGCCTTCATTCTTTCTATACTAACTCATTCGCAGGGACTTTCATGGTGTGTTTGTAATTGTGTGCAACGTGTAATTCGTAATAGGGTAGTTTTCTGTAAAGAGACATTTATTTAACATTTTTGAAGGAGTCTCCAGTGTCAGTGCTTTGTAAGGCTGTAACTTTAAGTTTGCCAATAAAGGAAAGTCTTCGAGATGGGCTGCTGTGCAGTTGCTCTTTAACATGACAAGTCTGGGGTTTTGTTTGTTTGTTTGTTTGCTCTTACTATCTTCAAGAAAGAGAAAAGATGAGACTGGTGAGGGAATGACAGAAGATTATGGCTGCGGTAATGTAAGTGATAGCAAGCACTATGTTCCACAACATTAAATGTAACTAAAAATGGTTAAAAAGTATGTTGTATTGTTGTTTAGTAAATAACGTCTGTGGTATAAGTGGAATAAATCACTTCAGTATGTGCGGTTAGTTTCATGGTGGTATCGGTAACATCACATAACCATGCCGTTGATTATTTTCCGAAAACGATTTTGTTTCATTTCTTACATAGTATATGAACTCTACGTCACAATAACAATCTCATAAAGCTAACACCCTCCGTCATATCTGCAGCTCACCTTTTACAGCCATGATTCTAGCCACTTTTGCTGAAATACCAAAGGAAAAAAACAACAACAAAAAAGTGTTTTGGTCTCAAACTTGAACAGTTCTAGCATTTCTGCATTTCATTTCAATAATTTAATTAAAAGAACATAAACTAACATAAAAGATTCATGAATAATTACCTGGAAGTGCAGCATGTTTTGCTTTCGTTGGCTGGCTGTTGTTTTTTTCTATCAATAGATCCAAATGAGAACAAGATTTTAAGGTTACTATGCCACCACAAAGAGCAGTTTGGATTTAGGTATGTTAGTAAATTACATTTCAACCAAGAACCATCACGTTGTAGGTGTTCTATCGATCTTCATAAGACATGACAGGGAACAGCAGGGTGTTTACTGAAATGTGATTCCGTGACTGATCGATCTGATTATGGAGGCCGCTGTCAGCATTTCGATAAAATATGAGCCAAAAGCTTAATGAGAACTAAAAATAATTCAAGCCCAATGATAACCTGAGGTCGTTCATTAGCGAGAGTTATTTACCTCTGCTTGTCTTTGGGCTTCATTTCATCATTCAGAACTAAAAAGCACTGGTTTTTACCCCTAGTTTACTTTAAGATGATGCTGTAAGCAGTCCGTCCAAAAATGGCCAAGTGAAAAGAAACAGCAAAGAGCAAATATGTCGTAAAATGACTTGCGAAAAAGCACGGCGCTTATTCGTCTACCGTCAGCTGTGGACTTCACATCCTTGACTCCGTTCTTCTCGTCGTTTCCTTTTGAGATGATTAAACGAACAGAACATTAGTGTGTTTAATGGATGAATTCATCTTGCGCTACAACTGAAATGAATGATGTAGTTAATGCATGTTGAAAACTCAAGGCTTTGAGTCATTAAACTGTAAAAAAAAAAAAAATAATAAATGTGAGTATTATAATTATTTTTGATTAATTCCACGATTGTGCCTTACAGCCGAGGCATTTATTGAAATAAGAGGAATGTAGTGTGTACAAATTATATTTAAGCAATTCTGCTTAAATAAATAAATAAATAAAGAAAGAAATATATTTGTCAATTCTTCAAGCGATTCATTTAGCATTTATGCGATCACCTCTAATGGCATCGGCTGGATTTACTCCCACTTTTTCATTCAGATATCACTGTTCGCCTCCGAAGTGCATCGCGAGGTGACTTGTCGAATTATCATGACAGAGAGTTTTGTTCTTTGTCACACACACACATGCTTCGAAAAACAAATGTGTGTTTGTTTAATAAGGGATTGTGAGTGTCTGGCTTAACATAATGTTCATGACAAAAATCTAATTCATTTCCTAGACTCTGGATCAGGAAGATTTAATTCTTATTTGTTTTGTTTCCTTTTTTTTTCAGCGTTTAAATGTCTTCCGTTTCGATTGCTACACACTCTCCCACCATGTTGGGATGCACTTTGTCTCGATGCGGTCAGAGAAGAGCAGCGAAGCCTTCCCTTTGGCTTCTTGCGTTTTCCTCACGTAGTGCTCCAGTGCTGTGTTGTCTATCATTGTTAGCTTCCTATGTTGTCACTTTTTTGCTCATCCATTCACTCATTCGTTTTCAGCCATTTCAGTCAGGCTCATGGTGGATTCCGAGTCAATCCCGGGAAGACTGGACGCAAAAGCGGGAATATACCCTGGATGTGACGGCAGTCTACCACAAGGCGCATTTACACCAAAAGGCAATTTAGAGTACCAGCATGCTCTTGGGATTGTAGGAGGAAACCAGAGAACCAGGAGAAACTCGTATTAATTGAAAGGTGTGACCTGATGCATAAACTTCTGGCATCAGAGATTAATTCATCGCCAACCTCAACACATTTACATCAAGGATTTAAAAGTACACCACATGTAAGTAGATTAGTATCCGTGCACGAATTACAATTTTTTTATAAATTGTATAAATAATAAGAAAAAAAGTACTACTCTGTATGTATACATATACACACACACACACACACAGCGATGCAAACAGTGTACGACAAAATGCTCAATCGAGAGAACATTTCGGTTGGCTGTGGCGCAGGTGGTAGAGCGGGTTGTCTGTAAATTGTTGGGTTGGAGGTTTGATTCCCGGCCCGGGTGACTCCATATGCTGACGTGTCCTTGGGCAAGACACTGAACCCAAAGTTGCTCCTGATGGCAAGTTAGTACCTTGCATGGCAGCTCTGCTACCA
>JAOUWY010000052.1:9724955-9735866 GCA_025728095.1 Prietella phreatophila | reverse complement strand
GTGTGTGTGTGTGTGTGTGTGTGTGTGTGTGTGTGTGTGTGTGTGTGTGTATGTGTGTGTGTGTGTGTGTTTGTGTGCGTGCGGCCCGTGTTACTGCCTTGTTTGTGCATTTCGTGTGTTGGTACCAGAAAATAATAATAATTCCCAAGGAGTTTAATAATGTGGTTGTGCAAATGAGGCAGCTAATGAAGAGAAAGTGTAATTGTGAGGCAGGCTGCGTATCATGTGGAAATGATCAGAGGCGGTCCAGCGAGCTGCTAGACTTGCAGTACCAACACACATACAGACCACACAGATATACCACCCACACACAGATAGAGTTAGAGTATCCTGTAGGAAAGAGAAAGAGAAGTAATAAATAACACGTAGTGCTCTGTAATGGTTAATTACAGTATATCTCATCTGTAGTGCTCAAGTTTACTGCTAGAGCAGTGGAATTCTCTTTTCTTATTATGTCCTCCATATATCCATTTTCCAGTCGGTATCTGCGGATATTCATCTGAGAGAGTTGTTTTCATTCGCCCGTGCTTCGAGGCACCATTTGAGGCACTTGTGACTGATGGCGCTGCTTTAGTAATGGCTTACAGCGAGCTTATTAGAGATGGAAATGAGGGTGCCAGTCTAGGGGTCAGCCACGCAAACTCCCATCGTAGGCATAGTGATTAGTTAATATCCACCTGACAAAAACTTTTGAGCTGCCACACTGTCTGTTTCACAGCCTTTGCTATTGTTCATTTAGTTTGTGAAAGTGCGCCGTGTAATGGCATGGCGTTTTAATTGGGTCGCTTGTTAGCATTTTTAATGTAGTGACTTGCTCATTTTTTTCTCCAGTATAGCATGCTATTCTTATTCCACTGCCCTGACTCCTGAGAAAAACAAAAAAGAAACAAAGACATCCTTAGAAATGGCAAACAACTAAACACAATATACGTAATACGTCGATGCAAATAATGATTTTACATTAACTACCATAAGTAGTTTCTTTGACAGGAACCTGTGGACGTTCCACGACATTAAATATAACATTAAATATAAATGTATAAAAATACAACATACCCCATTCTTCAATCAATTTAAAAAAATGCTAGTGCCAATTGTGGTGCTAAAATGGCGATAAAAGCGCTATATAAGTGCGCCATTTACCATTTACCTTACATAAGGTTTGTATATAGCATCTCTGTCAGAAACCTATGGAACAAATTCTTGGTAGAGAATTTGGGAATGCCCCATGCAGAGCTCCTTGTCGTAAAGCTTGCCATAACTGTGCATTACTAGATTACGTTAGTGCCCATTTTTTAGACTGGTCAGTGAGGTTTCCAGGCAACCAAACATGTGGTTCCGCAGCATTGGAGCATCCACTTGCCTGGTATGCTAGCTAATGATTTTATTATTTCTCCACCTCAGACAAGATTGTTCTTGCTGAATGTCTGGTTTGTTCTTTGGTGCAACAATAGCGAAAACATAACGACCTCACTATTTTGACCTCAACATTGCACTGTAGTTCCTAATACTTGAAGAAAAGAACTATAACTTTACAATGATTTAAATCAGCATGAGCTGGATATGATTCTGTAGGACTTCCACAGGACTAATAGCCCTCTCAGAGATGTGGGTGGGAATTGGGGTGGCAATTGTGCTCCCATGATGGCAGCTGCTACCCATGTAGCCTCACTCCTGCTTCATTAAGGTAGGAAAGGCTGTTATTTGGGAAAATGTGCCTTTCAACTTTAACTTGTTCTGTCTTGTGCTCACGTATCCATCCATCCATCCATCCAGCCTCCTATGTTTATCTCTTCCTCTGTCAGATCTGGTGGGAGGCCGCTGCCCTCATCCGTCAGAGACACACTCACTGAAGTGTGATCATCCGTCTCATCCAGCGCGCTAAAGTCCTTCCCCCGAAAGGCTGTGGCGCTCATTCTTCACCCCTCATTCGTTATCACTGGACACTTCCCCCACTCAGCAGCAGACTGCCAATAGAGCAGAGCGATGATTGATTGCCTTTGTCATAACATTGGTGTGGATTCAGATGTTGGCTGTTTCGTGTCCTTTGCTCTGACTATACATTGGTAGATTCAGCTAGTAAAGATGCACATCATGGTGTCACTGTTACACTCTGTAAATTATGTTCCGCACATAATTTCTGGATTTTGCAGAAATCAATAATGGCCTTGGCTTTTTCGAGAAATTTCATGAGTGCAGCAATAAAATAAGGCATCGCTTTTCCCCTGTAAATTAGCTTGGGCATTAACTGAATTAGATATTTTTGCTGACGTTGAGGCTTTTTAGTCTTTAGTGTAAAACTTGTAATTGGTTTGATTTTCCAACTTATTATAACTATCATCAGAGACTCGATGCATTTCTTGTTGACTTACTGTATGAGCTACACAAAGCTTATAAGGAGTGACCCAGAGCCACAACAAACTAGCGTGACAATTATGAAGTGATTTTTGTTTTAAGAAACCTGCAGTGTGGGTGTTCCTGCCAATCAAATTATCATTGATGACTCATCTTTGTCAGACAGTCCATCACTGTTTATTAAAGATGTCCACTCATCCAATTTCTGTACCACTTACTACACAGGGAGCCTGAAGCCTATCCCGGGGGACTTGGGGACAGGTGAGGGACACCCTGGATGTGGGCACAATCACACCTGCTTTCACACAATTTAGAGATGCCAATAAGCCTACACTGCAACGTCTTTGAGTCCTTGAGAAAACCCCCGAACGTCCTTTAGAAAACCCCTGAAGCGCAGGAAGACCATGCAAATCCTGCGCACACAGGGTGGAGGCGGGAATCGAACCCCCAGCCCCGGAGGTTCAAGGCAAAGATGCTAACATGCCCTTATTATAGATGTGTTCAATTTTAATATTTAAAAATCCATAAGAGTTGATGAATGGATATTCGGATATAACGAATATTAAATGCCGGGAGATTAGAATAAACATCTGTATGAATTTGAAATGAATATGATGTGCCACTGAGCAGTTGGGATGTAATGCACGTAGCATTGCGTCTGGTGTAAAGTTTACATTTAAAAAAATGGAATGGTACTTGATGTTATTGGAAATGTATGATCTCTTTTTTTTCTGTTATTTTTTTCCTACAAGCTTTATATCTCACCGTCCACTCCTGCTCACATGAGAGTTAACAAAAGTGAATAATGGATACCAAACAGTGTTAAACAGAGTCAGACTGTTATGCACAAACCAACACTGTTCGTAGATGTTCGTACATCCTCCTACATCATTATTTTAATTGGTTTCAGATGTAGAAAAACAAATTTAAGCAACTGCAATATCCTATCTTGACTAAGACATAAATGATAAAGGACTGGGTTTGTTGAGAACCTTCTACCATACTGGGAACCCCACAGGTGTGGTGCTCCAGGGAATCCCATCAGATGTTCTTGTGGTTGAGCTCCTGCAAACAGAGCAAAGAAAGACTACAAAAAAAATCAGGTTTTGGCCAAAATTGAGTTGACACACAGCATTAAGAAAGCATATTTAATTCACCCAAGCAATGTGTAAAGATCATGTTGGCGAAGGAGCGAATTTATCAGATGCAGTGGTAAAAACAGTCCGTCTGAGTTTGCCCAACGATGTCTAAAACCTTACTATGGAAGATGAATGTCAGGCGTTGATCAGGTCGTTGGATAGCTATGTGCCGTAGTGAAATGGACGTAATCAATTCAGCTGTCAAAATACCCATGATGCTCCTGTGCCAAAGAATGAAATCTTTAAATGTAAATATATATATATATATATATATATACACACACACACACTATACACTATATATTGCACAGGCAAAGAAATGCTGTACAGCAAAGATGCCTTTAAACATGATGAAATTAAATGTTTCTACACTTAAAAAAGATACTATAAAGTGCAGTAAGCAGAAATAAATGAAACAAAGTTGATATCTGGTGTGACGACCATTTATTTAAAAAAAAATAATAATGTATTAGTAGTCTCACGTACAAGTAGTGCAGTTTTATAAGGAAATGAGCTGTAAGTGTTATTGAGCATCTCGCAGAACCAGACACGGTTCCTCCGGAGACTTTGACTTTCGCAATTGTTTCTTCATTCTGCAGCGTTCATTGTGTTTTTTTGTATGAAAAGTGTCTCGAGTGTAATCTGCTGCGTTCTTTACTGACGTTTAATTACGTACTGGAAGACTAATGTTTGGAAATCTGCCGTGTTGTTTGCACTGACTCGACGTCGGAAAATCAAAATCTAGAACAAAGTTAGTAGGAAAAAATATCGGCTGCCTACAACTTTTGCACAGAACTGTGTATATAAATATATATCTGGTAGAAAATGTCGAAATTTCACCATGCATTGCATGCTTGGATTATCCGTCAAGTCATTTAGTTGTTCGACCTAAACTTTATGTACTTAATGGCCATTTTCTCAGGTAAGTAAGTGTGTAGGTGTGCAGTTACTGACTGTAACCGTGTTGCTATGCACAATTTGTCAGGACTCCTCTACCTCATCCATCACTAGAAAGGGAACACTATGGGACCACCGCTGAGCAGGTATTTGGGTGGTGAAACTTTTTTCACTCAGCATTGACATTAATGAGAGTCTAGAGTACTATTAATACACACAGTGCATGTAAAAAGGTGTAGTCTATAACCAAACACTGATAATGTGAACATTGTTTTGTGTGTTGAATAAAGTGGACCCTGTATGAAGTAAATGGCACACTTATATAGCACTTTACACTGTGTCTCATTCACCCATTCATACACACACACACACACTCACGGTAGCAGAGCTGCCATGCAAGGTGCTAACTTGTCATTGGGAGCAACTTGGGGTTCAGTGTCTCGCCCAAGGACACTTCGGTATGTGGAGTCACCCGGCACAGGAATCAAACCTCCAACCCTACGATTAGTGGACAACCCGCTCTACCAACTGCGCCACAGCCGCATATGAAGTATTGCTCCTGTTGTAATCGAGTGGTAATGTTCCGTCCGTTTCATTTCGAATGAAAATGAGATTCACGTTGACCTGTTTAATTCGACTGATGTCGTCATGACGAGCATCAGATTTGATTTATCGAGTCGACAGATTTAGTGACACCGTGCTACGTTGTTGCTACTCATCCTCTCTAAGCATCTAAGTGAACAGTCTTTGATGGACACTTTTTGCCTGGATTTTTGTCATCCATTTACGTTATTCATCCCCTCAGCAGCCCAATGATGACAGGAGCGAAAATACACAAGCACAGGACAGACTTTGACGCCTGAAATTCATATTCTTTTTTCATTTCCGTCTTGATCCTGCCATAATGACATTTCATACCGGGTTCTGAGTGCTCAGGCTGCACATGAGGGCACCAGGATCAACACAGGAGCAGAGGCGCGACGGATTTGGCATTCTAATCGAATGTAAATGACCTCGGCGCTAGGCCTGAGAATCAGTCCGAGGAACTTTTACATCCCGCCGGAAAAAGATGACGTTTTCCCCGAGGAGAAAGGAAGGGAAGGCGCCTGATGCTATTTCTCTCCGTGTAAGTGGCTTTTGTCACTTTAAAGCAAGACCCCTTGCAGCTCTGCAGAAGCCACGTCTTGGAGGCGCACGGGAGATTAAAAGGTGCAGAGCGAGACGCCAGATTCACAGACTGATGATCCGGACCAGGGCGCGCCACACCTCCAACACCTCTAGATAAACACGCTCTCATGCACGCTGTCGCGCGGTAACGCACGGGGCTAGCAGATGTTTCTCGTCTAGAATTCAGGAAGCCAACATGCCTGTGCAAATCAATGAAAGAGTGTTTGGTTTCATTAAAAACGGAGTATTTAGAGCTCTGTGATTATTGTCTTGTACATTATGTTGTATGTTTTTTGTCTGCACGTGATGTTAGCTGTAGGAGCACGCAACTCTAGCACGGGAATTTGTTTCGTCTACATCGTCTTCTGACTAAAACCACAGAAGCACTGACGATCCACTTTGTCCCCTCTTACTTGTTTTCTCATGATCACAGCGAAATTTTCTCATGATCTCGACACAACAAAAGTTGTTTTCTTGAGTGTGATCTTGACTTGACTTTCTATCAAATTCCTTTTCAGCGACTCACTCAAGCTGAACTCGTTCTGTGTCTGTCAACTTCCAAACTTGATAAGGACACACCGTTCTCCCTTACTGCGGAGATAAAGTCCATCTCTACAGCGGGCAATTATAACGTTTATGATAGCGATGGCAATGGTGCCATCATGGATGTAGCACCAAAAATCAAAAATAATAATAATAATAATAACAATAATGCATGACTTCTTAGGGCTTTTGTAGAAAACATATGACAATAAAGCAAACATGAACTTGATGGCATGACGTCCTATACAGGCTGCATTCCCTCCTCATGCTGCTACAGGAAATCAATCAATGCCTTCTTAGCAGTAGAGTCACGAATTCAACAGCGCTATATATAGCATTATATGTCTATAATGCTATATATCATTTCTTTGACTGCGTATATGCTACTCATCTAATGTTATTTCGCACTAATACGTAATACACAGTATGTTTACACCTGAGGCTAGCTAAATTATACCGTACACAGCTTCTACTGGCATGACAGTTGCACCAAACTGAACTGATCAAACTACGTAAGACCAGACAGGTCGCTGTGGCACAATCAACATGTCTGCAGCACAAACAACTAGCATAAGGCTTTATTTCATTCCTTTTTAGAAATAATGGCAGCTTCCTGAAGGTTATTTTTTCTTCTTCCCATCACGTTTATGCTTCCTTTTAGCACTGGAAGAATACATGTGTTTACAAAAAAGTTACATTTGACAACATATTTAATTGATTAGTAAAACTACCAATTTGAAACATCCATTTGAGAGCAGCGGATGTTAATGCATCGGAACACCTCTTTTTACTCGGCTTTTTGCTTGTTTATTTCCTTCTGCATGCAGCGTTGCTTTATATGGCGTTATTTTCTGTAGAGCCTTCATAAACCAGATGAAGCGGAGACGTCTCGCTTGAGCCCCTCGCTCTCTCTCTCTCTCTCTCTCTGTCTGTCTCTTTGTGCGAGGCCATGATTCCATTAAAGGCGTGTGTGTGTGTGTGTGTGTGTGTGTGTGTTAGTGTGTGTGTGTGGGTAGGTGGGTGGGGGAGGGGGATTCAGTGCCTCTCAGGCAGAGCCAACCCAAATTGTTTGTCTTTGTGTTATTTCCGGCCGGTTGGGCCTGCTTGATGTGCTCGGCCTCTGTCACTTTTGTCTGGGGCGCAAATGGTCCCAGCAGGCTGGCCTACATCCACCATCACAAGAGCACCGACCTCCCCTGCTCCCTCCCTCTGCCTGTCCAGATCCAAACGGGCTTTCTTCATCTGCTTGCGCTGGAGCCATTTCACTTGGCCCGTCATAGATGTAGGAGTGGGCTGTGTCTGTGTGCATGTGTGTGTGTGTGTGTTGTGGTTGGGTGCTAGACCGTATGTCAAGGGGTGAAGTCGTCTTTCTCCCATTCTGCACCTGCTCCTCAGGAGGTGATTGGAGGAGATGGAGACAATTCTTGCCTCAGGCGTGCCACACCAGTGAAACCTGCTTCACCCCCAACCCACACACACAGCGCACAACCCCCGCCCCCCCATCCGTCAAACCTACCCCAGGCACCAACTTGCTCATTTCCCAATTATGAGCAGGTCAGTAGTGTTATTACAGTGCTGGTAGAGCTATTTCACCGCTCCTCTAAAGGTCTCCATTATTGGCATCTCATTGTATGAAGGGGAGAGCAAGGAGGAGTTCAGGCCCATTTCATTAGATTTGTCACATATGACTCTGTGCGCAAACACACAAGCTTGACGAGCAAGAAATGCCCTTTTTTTTCGTGGCGGGAGCAGCTGTTCCCTTAATACAACACTTCATCAGAATGAACATGGCTGGAAAACATCATGGATTAAATTCAAGTCCTTGTTATGCTCCTAATAATAAAAGTGTTCGTTTTTCAACTAGGAACCAGCGACCGGCTCGTTGTTCATTCCGAATAAATCATCTGTCATAATGAACGTGAACTTGGGGCTGCATAGGGTCGACTTCTATCTTGGTACACACCCACACACTATTTGGAGGCTTTAAATTATATAATGGCCAGTGTGAAATGAGCAGCACTTGCTGAATGGAGCTGGCGCTGCAGTCATTACTGAACAAGTTTTGTGCGTAAATTACTTATTTATTTATTTATTTACATTTGGAAAAATAAATCCCTTCCCCCACTGCAAATGTGGTTAGACAAAATATGTGTGGTGAGCGAAGCTAATGTAGCTAACAGGCAAGGAAAGCCAGTTTAGCACAGAATCACACACACACACACACACACACACACACACACACACACACACACACACACACTGTCCTTAAACAGCATTGAGTTGTTGAGTATCTGGATTAGATTTGCTTATGCTTTCTGCTTACTGCATGACCCTACAGCAGCCATCTTGGAACTGAATCGCCTCCTACATTACCATGTAATTTGTTGCCACTCTGCAATGTAGTGGAGCTAAAATACATAGATATATTTAATGAATACGGCCTAATTCTGCTTCGTTTACATCCTCAAATGCAAAAAACTTGGGACAGTATGGAAAATGCTAATAAAAAGAAGATTTGAGGAGTGATTTGTAAATGTACTTTGACTTGTATGTAAACAACAATAAAAACGCATATCAAGACGAGGTATTTGACGTTTTATCTATTCAACTGCAAAGTTTTTTTTTGAAGATAAATGTTTCTTTTCAAATTGATGCATGCAACATGTTCCAAAAAAAAATTTGGAACAGGATTTTCGGATTAATAGCGATGTGAGAAGTTAAAATAAGACGGTGATGTGAAACAGGTGAGGCAATCGTCTAATCATAGTATAAAAGGAGCCTCCAAAAAGGTCTAGTCCTTCAAGAGCAAGGATGGGTCGAGACTCACCAATCTGCCAACAGATCTGTCAGCGAATAATGCGACACTTTGAGAACAAAGTGTCCCTAAAGACAAATCGGTAGGATTTGGGGCATTTCACCTTCTATATACTTAAGATTCAAGGAATTCGGTCAAATCTCGGTGTGTAAAGGGCGAGGCCGAAAACCACTCAGACGGCACTGTCTTAAAAACCGTCATGAGTCTGTAATGGAGATCCTGACATGGGCTCGGGAATACTTTGGTAAACCTTTGTCAATCGACACCATTCGCCGATGCATGTTAAAGCTTTTCTATGCAAAGCAGAAGCCGTACATCAACACTGTCCAGAAGCGCCGCCGACTTCTCTGGGCTCGGTCGCACCTGAGATGGACAGCAGCACAGTGGAATCATGTTCTGTGGTCTGACGAGTCAACATTTCAAATCGTTTTTTTTTTTCACAAAACAGCCATCATCACGTTCGCCTCACACCTCCAGAGTTGGAGGTTCGATTCCCGCGACGGCCCCGTGTGTGTGCGGAGTGTGCATGTTCTCCATGTGCTGTGGGGGTTTCCTGGGTACTCCGGTTTTCCCCCAGTCCAAAGACATGCATAGTAGGCTGATTTGTATGTCCAAAGTGTCTGTAGTGTATGAATGTGATTGTGCCCTGCGACGGACTGGCACCTTGTCCCGGGATAAGCGGTATAGAAGATGAGTGGATGGATGGATTATACGATACTATATTGATGACATGTTTCTTTAAAAAGATTTCATTTGTGTTTGTGCAGTGATTCATGTCTGTAAGCAGTGTGGAGTAGACTTGGTCAGAGTAACAGATGTCCTTAGCCTTCCATTTTCTGATTAATGATCTGTGACCATATGTGTGTCTGTCTACCTAAAGGCCACCTGGACACACACACACACACACACACACACACACACACACACACACACACACACACGGTCTTCCATTTATTTCCACCATGGCTCTAATTTATAAACTCTGTCTGTGTTTTTGACGAGCCGCTTTAAGAAAATATGCTCCATGCATGGCGGAGGCAATGAAGGGCTTCCTGCTGTAATTGGTCACAGTGTGTGTATTTTTTTTCTCAAGGTAAAGTGCTGCGTTTTGCTTTCAGAGGTCCTTGCTGGTACACAGCCATCTGTTCATCCATCCTCTTTCTCCAGCAGCACTCATAAATTGGGCTCGAGACCAAACTGCGATGGAGAAAGCTTTTACCTCGATTGAATATGGTCCGTTCTGATTAATACGGCTTAACAACTTATAATAACAGGCTCGAACTGGCATTTTTTGGAGGAGTCATTTATTTCGCGCACAAACAACTTCATTACATCAGGAGAATAATTGGTGGCATTAGTCTAATTAAAAAGTAGCCAAAGGTCAATTATAAACGGCACATAAATCATGGAGGAGGCGTGTTATTCCGAGTGTTCACGTCGGACGCTAACACTAAAGCTTATTGTGTTTCAGGCGCAACAAAGTAAGCTTCGGGCACACAGTTGAGTTGAGTTATCGAGCTGATTAATTAGCAGAGCTGTATCAACTCTAAACTTCATCATCACACTTTGACTTGAAGTGAAGCTTGTCTTATGTGCTAATTTGAGCATCTTTTCTAATAATTTCTCGATCACTCGCACTCTTTTACGTGTGAATCAGTCGTGCTTGCAGCAAGTCGATGCAGATCTGAGGTGAGCTGTTTGTGCTACGTTTTGTACTTGAGATTGACCCGCTGCTGATGGATGTTATTCTTTATCAAAGGAGATAATTGAAATCTAAATAATTCAGTGTGCATCATCAATATTGGATATGTGCCACGTCTTTTTTTTTTTCTTTCCCCACTTTCTGCATGGGTTTGGCTTATACAGTATACTTGTACATGAAATCAAGCCTGTACTGTATACCATCCATCCATCCATGTTCTACCGCTTATTCCTTCTTCAGGGTCACGGGGAACCTGGAGTCTATCCCAGGGAGCATGGGGCACAAGGCGCATG
>JAOUWY010000052.1:9682137-9698405 GCA_025728095.1 Prietella phreatophila | reverse complement strand
CTCCCTGGGATAGACTCCAGGTTCCCCGCGACCCTGAAGAAGGAATAAGCGGTAGAAGATGGATGGATGGATGGATGAATATGTATTGTGATTTTTTTTTTTACAGTAGATTCAAAAACGGTATCAATCTATTATCAATTTATCAAAAAATACAGACAATCTATCTATGTCAGGAAGTGTAAAGTTGCTTTTACCTACGCGGTGTTCAGTTTGCGCTCAGGTGCGAATGCAGCCATTACTGTAGCACCAGCTTCCCGTTCTACCTGCTCAGGTGATTTTTTTCTTCTTCTTCTTCTATTGCTATATTTGTGATTAATGAATTACGAGGATGTTTTCAGTTCTACACACCTCTCATGGTTCGGTTCATTTAATTATATATAGTGTGAAACCAAACCAAATAGCAAACAAACCGGACGTATCCGTTTTACTTTGAAATCACTTTTACTCAGCAAATGGACTAATAGTTGTTTGGTATGAACTAGGTAATAGGTTATGAGAGGCCAGGAATAAAACACACACACACACACACACACACACACACACACAATCGATAATAAACAAGAAAAGGTCAAAACACTGAAAGGGAACTCAGCGAAATGAGAGCAAAGTGGCGATTTCATCATCACTGTACTACTCTGGGAAATACCGGCTAGCCATCGGTGTTCTGCAACACCACTAATCTCATTCAGAAGGGGGCAGGATTTACTTTGACAGTGAAAACAACTAAAGTAAATCAAATAAAGTAATAGCACTTTGTCATGCTTAGACCTTTGCTTTGACCTTTGCTGATATGCTCAACCTTTCTCAACTTCCACCCAACTGATGTCGCAAGTTATAGTTTTATATTCCAAGTAGATGCTTTACTGTGGTATGAAAATAGCACTTATGCTAGGCTACATCTCAACCCACATACTACTAGAGTAACGAGTAGTATAAGACTTAGAACAAAGACGTGTGCATTCACTCTATATGGAAATATCTTTAATGGTCAACTTCCAACTGGGATAAACCATTCACATCAAGCTAGGAGCTTTTTGATAGCCACAGTTTCTCCAAACCAAACACACGAGTGAGGAAACTGGCTACATCAACATGTCTATTGTCCGATGAAATAAAGTCTTGCAATGGGAATTGTACATTACATTTCGGTATGTTCCTGTAGTGCATGCTTCTGTTAAAGATTAAGAAGAGAGGTAGTAATGCTTAACATGAACAACGCTGTACGCTACCTTCATTTGCAACTAACCTAGCAAACAAAGTGACAGTGTGTGACCTCTTTATTATTAATCCAGAATAATGAAAGTTTTCTCCTTCGACCGAACTCTCCCTTAAGCCTTGTGCTGCATCCCAATTCGCCTATTATCCATCTTAAATAGTATCCGAGATTAGAATTAATGTGCCCTAAATCGTAATCTGTTGCAATGAGTATCCCATATGTACCCGGATGGTGTACTATGTACACACCTTAATCACATCATTACCTTACTTAGATTAAGCTCAATGATTAGATTATTGCTGTCCATGTAAACGTAGTTAGTGAGGCCAGCAGTTTGTGCTCACCCTGTGGTCTGTGTGGGGCCTAATGCCCCAGCGTAGTGATGGGAACACTGTACTGTGAAAACAGCACCGTCTTTTGGCTGGGATGTTAAACTGAAGTTCTGACGCTCTGTCAAGGGAATTGAAAATTAAATGATAAATATTACTTATATATAAATAATATAAGGAATAATGAATGAAACAAAGCTAAAATGTAACAGGAAGTTTGTTTTCCATTACATGACATTAGTATGTCCCAGTACTTACATTCTCTTTGGCTACACAATCTAGGTATGTACTTTTCCTTCACAAAAAGAGTACGTACTTTTACTGCATAGTATAAGAAGGGAATTGGGACACAGCTATAGTCTTCCCATGATGCACTGGGTTTTCTACTACTGCCATTTTATGGAATGGAGAATTATTTCCTTATACACAGAGTGTACAACATATGAGCAAATATATATGGACTACTGACCTTCACACCCATATTGGAAGGTCAGGCCTTCAAGCCCCAGCACTGCCAAGCTGCCACTGTTGGGCCCTTGAGCAAGGCTCCTAATCCTCTCTGCTCCAGGGGGCGCTGTATCATTGTTGACCCTGCGCTCTGACCACAACCTCTTAACATGCTGGGGTATGTGAAGAAAAATAATTTCACTGTGCTGTAATGTATATGTGATAAATGAAGACTCATTATAAGTGGTTCTTCCTCAAACCATTGCCACAAAGTTCTAAGCATACAATTGTCTACAATGTCTTTGTATGCTGTATTATGTATTTTTGTAAGATTTCCCTTCACTGGAACTAAGAGGTCCAAACCTGCAACAGAATGACAAGGCACATGTGCACAAAGCCAGCTCTAAATGGTGCACTTATATAATGCTTTTATCCAAAGCGCTTTACACTGTGTCTCATTCACCCATTCACACACACACACTCACACCAATGGTAGCAGAGCTGCCATGCAAGGCGCTAACTTCCCATCTTGAGCAACTTGTGGTTCAGTGTCTTGCCCAAGGACACTTCAGTATGTGGCGTCATCACGTGGGCTGGGAATTGAACCTCCAACCCTACGATTGGTGGACAACCCGCTCTACCACCTGCGCCACAGCTGCCCCAACTGCCCCAGATCTATAAAGTTTAATATTATTTTAAGTTTTGAGTGGAAGAACATGACTGGCCTTCACAGAGTCCTGACCTCAACCCCACTGGACACCTTTGATGAACTGGAACGCAGACTGCTCACCAAGCCATCATGTCCAACATCAGTACCTGACCTCACTAATGCTCATGTAGCAGAATGGGCAGAAATTCCCACAGCCACGGTCCAACATCTACTAGAAAGGTGTCCCACACAAGAGGGGGCTGTTATAGCAACAAATGGGGGACTGACTACATATTAAAGCCAATTAACGCACATTTAAGAAGCACATACTGTATGGGTGTGAGGTCGGTGTGTCCGCATACTTTTGGCCATAGAGTGTAAGTGCAAGTGCAGATCATCGGTCTGATTTGGTTCGTTTAAATGTTTCAGTAAAACTGCTCTTTCCAGTTTCGGCCTAGGCACAGATGCCTGTGTAGTAAGTAGGAAACAAGGCCTTACATGAAATATTCAGAGGGTTCATAATCAAGTCTGACATTGTGTCAAAGGCTAGATAATTTTAACAGTCTGCCGAGACGTTCTGTAAATAGCCGCTCTCATCTTCAACCGAGCTAGACTTGTGTTCGTGCTGTATTTACAGCCATCTGTACTCTGTCAGCAAATGGTCCTGCAGAGATTTTATATCAGAAAACAGTGCAAGAGAAAAACAACGCCAGCATTCTGACTCGGAGCCTGTTGGGAGCTTTTAGTGGCTTTGCAGCGCTCCACTCCTGGGATTGCAGGAAGTGCCACTCTTTCCTCACAGAGTATTCACAGCCTGTGTTCTCCTACAGCACTGTGTTTGTGTACCTGTGTGTATGTACGTGTGTGTGTGTGTGTGTGTGTGTGTGTGTGTGTGTGTGTGTGTGTGTGTGGGCTTATACTCAGGTAAAAGACGACGCCGCATCCCCAGTGCGTCTTTAATTCTCAGCCTTCGCTGGTAATTACTAACCTGGGGCTCCCAGCCGGCGTGTGTGCGTATGTGTGAGTACGCCAGTGCCGAGATCTTTCAGAATGACTTAATGTATGCCATGTAATTAGGGAATGTGTTTATGAAACAGAGCTGTGTGTTTGCACGGTGCAAACGATCGTACTGAAGCTTGCGTGTTTCCCCAGAGAGGTTCGCGCCTCCTGTGCTGAATGTGAGAAACGATGCTGCCATCAGCGCTAAGCGTTTGCTGACGCTGCCACGGCGATCATCAGAGCATCAGTATTGTGACACAATGTTTTATTTAACGTCGGAGAGTATTCTGAGTGAATTGTGTCGTAGCAGGCTAACAGTTGTGATCATGTTTGTACCAGTGTTCACACATTACAAAAATGATTTTTTAAAAAAACAGATATATGAAATTATGGAAAATGCTGCAGGTATAGATCTTTCTAGATAATAAAGCCAATATTGCGAAGATTATAGTGGCATCGAAGAACAAGTAAAATGCTGCCCTTAGTGTCATTCGAAGAAAAAAAATGTATTAAAAAATCTCTCATTATTGCTGTTCTGCAAGGACATTATTCTTCAGTTGCTTAACTCAATTTCAAGACACTAACATAATAATCCTAAAATAACTTCAGTTATTCTCAATTATGTTCACTTTCCAACGTACAAGTGAAAATAACTTCCCGTGGCTCGAATCAAAGAAAGGACGTGATACAGTATACCTCATCATTTCCCATACGCCGAATTGATTTAGTTTGTTCAGACGAGCTGTAATAATGAGAGAAATGTCCTGAATACTGGACTTTCGAGCTCCATAAGTCTTATTAGAATCCAGACATCTAGGCTCCAAGATACGTTTGAACAGCATTAAGTATGTGCCAGATGGTGCAAAGTCCCAGCTGTCCACGTTTCAGCTTCTGTTCCATACATGGACCTTGGACATCAAATACTTAAGCACCTGCTCACAGATCAAAGGTGCGCTCGATGGACTTCAAATTGGTAAGAAGGCAGAACATCATGGAGATAATGGCTGGAGTTATCATACCTTCAGTGAAGTTTAGTCTCCTCAGCGTGAGCACTCGTACACCGACCTGCAGGATCGGTACGACGTCAATGAATTAAGATTGCTTCATTTTACACAGGAGACCTGCATTTTAACGTCAGAATACTGTGGTACGAGGTATCGCGGAAAGGATATGCCAAATGAGCAGACTTATCCCCTCCCCTGCGCCAAAAAAAAAAACAGCAGATGAACTTCTCTGGAATGATTTCCAATTGCGTAAGTGCTTTGAAACTTAAGTCCTATTCAGACGGGATTAGTTTTCCAGGGTGGTGTTAGAGGAATCCGTGTTTCACGGTCGTTTTAATCCCGTCCGAATCCGCCAAGTCTGTGGTTTTCTTACACAAACGCTGTAAAAAAATCCCGGCACAAATTACATACTGCTTTTTGGCTAAGTCAGTGATCCTCTGAGAAATCTAATCCCGTCCGAATGCGAATGTCTGTGATTGCCGATAACAAATTTTCATAACGCTTTTCGTTGTGTATTTTGGCCGACGTGAACTACCGTAGAAGCTCTTACATGCACGTGCAATTCCCCCGCTGACTTGCCGCGTGCAGTTCAGTATGGATGTATATGTTTTTGCTACCCGGCGAAGAGATGCAAAAATAAAATCAAAAGAAGAGCCAAATCACATAAATTGGTAAGCCTGGCCACTGTAATATCAGTGTCAGGTGATTCCACACCTTCCTTTCTGCACTCAGTTCTACAATGTTTAATTATATAAGTAATCACGTCGTTATTTCAGTGGGTTTATTATAAGCAGAAAGTTCTATCACATCACATCATATGAAGTTTAATTTAGGAAGTTGTTTTTTAATTTTAAGTTTAATAAACGAAACCTAAATGAAGAAATTTGACTTTTTAAATTTAAAAGTACGTTTGCACGCATCCAGAGCACGTGATCTGCAACACGCAGATTATACAAAACCACCTCCCACCTGCGTGATAAACACGGCGGTGTTAGGTCCCGTCAGAATCGGTACATGAAATCACAGACGTCGGGTGATAAGAATTGTAACTCAAACTACATTTAGAAAACTAGTTGTCCTTCAGTGACATCAGTCAATTTGGTCAAAGGCACTTCTAATTTTTTCAGATATGTCTGATTCGTGACGACACCAGAGACTAATACAATACAACAGTTAAAAACTCTTCATCCGGGATTAGCATACAGTAACTTCTAATACATAGACCGATTCTTCACATACTTTTTAAAATAACATTTTCTTAGCCAATAAAGACCTTCAAACACGCCATTCTTCCGTAGCACTAGAGTTCTTTCTGAGTGTCTTTGGTTAGTTCCGGTTGTCATACACTACAGCCATCCTTGCTAAATGTCCCTGTTAAGTGAAATACCCTGGAAGCCTTTCCATGCTCCATCATATTCACGATCTCGTCTCGCTTTGAAAGATGCACTGATGTGTTACCATCACTTTCTGTCAAGATAAATGGAGGATTTTTTTTTTTTTTTTTAGTTTATTAATGTGAAAAATAAAAATCTATCAAGACACGTTCGACTTAGCTAACATTTTTCTTAGGGAACAAATTTTGTCCAAAAATTGTACGTTTGGTTTTTCGGCTAAAAGACGTAATTGTAGACCAACAAATAGATTAAACAAACTGTCACCTATAACACTTTACAGATAATGGTAACGGTAACAATAATTACACTGCAGTTATAAACACTGTTTGTTTCTGGCTCTTTTGGTCCCGTCAACACAGACATGTTCAAACAGTTTGAGCAGCTGATCAATAGTGAACATGTCGACCACGTGGAGCCATTTCAGGTTTTCTATAAGGCAAGTTAAACAAAGCGATTTGTGACTATCGGTGATTGAAAGTCTGAAAAGTGATTGAAAGCCATGAGAAGTAATCATGCTGTGGTCCTGTTTTCAGTCATCAGTCATTCACGGATATATCGGAAATATACTGCGTTATGTTTACGTACTTTTAAACCTCCCTCCTCTTTAGTCCTAGGTTTGGAAATACAGGACCAGGCCAGATAAGATGTGCATGGGTCGGAGGAAGCGCCGGAGCGCTCTGAACATTCTGTTCTGTCACCTTAAAGCAGAAGATTAAAAGACTTGTGAAAAATTGCATTTACGAACTTTCCCGCTACTTCGATTGTAGTCCACATTTTTGGTTTGTGAGCTAGAGGGGTAATGGAGTCTCACTCAAAATTCCTTCCGTAAGTCCCTACCTCAAACCACAGCCAGTGCCTCAGTAATCTCACACAGAGTTGCACAAGGCTGGAATCCCATTCAGGACGTATCAATGCCTCGCACCCGGTGTTCCCGAGAACACTCTACATTCACAACAATCCTGTCATGGATAAAGCAGTTATTTAAGATGACTATATGACGGAATGGACATTTTTCAGTGTAGCTAATGCTGCATTCGAGGCGAAGACGCGACTCAAAACATTCCCTCAAGCTGAGATTTCAACTCATCAAATTGAGCTGAACTATCAGTCTCTTCCCCGTTTATCGCGTAATGCCTAAAGTAACCTACCCCTTCTCAACTTTTCAGTTAGTTTACAGCAGTATTACCTTTAGATCGGTTAATATACAGACACAATACTAATTACATCTATAACATTGACCATAGTGATTTATGTTTTGAAAAGGTCAACATTATCATCGACATGAAAATTACCGCTAATGTTAGCTGGCTAGCTTGTTGCTAAGCTACTCGGTATTGTTGACATTATTACAACTTTTTACACCAGAAACTCAGCATAAGCTTTACTGAGGAAGCCATCTTGGACAAAAAGAGTGCTATTTGATATCCTTCCATTCCATGGCGCCAAAAATGATACGCCGCTAAACGATAAGAGTATAATAAGATAAGAGTTATGTGTTTGTGGACCCGATTTTAGGTGACTTCAATTACAGACTTTTATTTCTAGGGGGGTGGTTGGTTGGGGGGATCAATTTGATTTTTGCTTTAAAAGAAAGGATGTTTGTTCACGCTTCATGGACATGTTTTTTCGCTCTCTTTGGTGCAGTTTTTCTTTTTGGGATTGTTTAGTGATGACTGATTGTGAATTAATTTTAGTATGCACTCGCACACATCTTGATGAAGCTCATTTTGTGTGTGTGTGTGTGTGTGTGTGTGTGTGTGTGTGTGTGTGTGTGTGTGTATGATTGTTGATATCTCATTTAATCACAAACAACCATTTTGTGATGAGCTTCACATTCATGTAGAAACACTGCATTATTTATGCATGTCGTTGGAATCCTCCAGATGTGAATTTTCACAAAGAACTCAACGTATCTTAATATTCAAGATGGTTTCAGATGTGGGGCTGCACTGTGTCTAAAGTAGCGGTGGAATGCACTGCCATTATCTGTATCTGTATTTAGCTTAGTGCTAAAGAAAAAAATTGTGTTCAGATCTATATTCATATTTCAACCCAAAGTCAGTATGGTATAAACCAGATGTTTTTTTTTAATTGAATACAGATGTGTGTGGGATTGTTTTTGTTTTTTTTAATCCCATTTGTTTGTACCTGCTCACAATATAATCAAAACAAATAAAACAAATCTAGATGGTTCTATTGCCCAAAATATAAACAAACTAGCAGCCTAATTTATACCACTGTGACCCTGACCAGGCAGTTACTAAGGATGAATCAACGAAAACTGCAACTGCTTTGATGTAAATGCATCACATTAATGAACGTGGTCTTTGTTTCTCCCACAAGCTCGTGTCTATAAGCTTCATGTTATTCTATTCTATTCAGTAACATAATTTAATGTCCGTAAATGTGCTACGTCTGTGTGTGACTGTGTGTAGTTAATAAGCGTTTTAGGTTCAGGACGAGCTCCTGTCTGTACGAAGGCCGAATTGTCTTCATACTGGTCCGATGGACTTCTGTGAAGCTGTTTCCACTTTTCGTCATACTGGAATGAAAAAAACGGTCCATTATATTTCACAAAACATGTCAAAGAAGGTGTCAACCTTTATGAATATGCAACATGTTGAGGTACACACCCATACAGCAGAAAAGAAATAGGAAAATAGGTACATACATTTAGTTTTAGTTCCTTTTTGGGAACATTGTTTAAATGTGGTGGAAATGTATGGAATTGTTTGCTGAAATTGGCTGGGTTTTTTTATTTATTATTATTATTATTATTATTATTATTATTATTATTGAAAGGCAACTCTAACCTAAGCTTAAAGCTTATTAAAGCACATCGCAAAATAGATCTAGGTAGTTAATTCACTGGTTACACTGCTGTCTAGTGTCAACTTCGGAATCATCATTTTGTAACCACGTGACCAGTTCCGTAGGTTGTTGTTTTGTTTTTTGCTCTCTGGTTGTAGGAGGTGGATAATTTTGTGTAATAACCCAATAAATAAAACCATTATGAATCTACAATCCAGTCCAGTCTGTATATCAACTTGCTCTTACATACCTGCTTAATAATCTCACCTGTTTCCTGTTTGTTTCCGTTTATTAATTTCAGTTCATTCGTTAACTATTTTTGTGAGGTTTTGCCAAGTCAAATCTGCATGTCTGAGTGGTGGTTCATTATTCCTGATTATTTACTTTTCCCTTCGGTCCGCCATTTTGATTTTGATTCCCCTGCATTGCTCTGTTTGCCTGTTTCGGAACCCCGAGTTTGTTTATTGATTCGGGTGGATTTTAGGTCGTGCTTACATCCGTCTGCCTCCACATCGGTATATGTATATAAATGTTCTTTTAATTACACGTACAGGTTGCTTCTACGTTCGACAGAATATCAACTTTCATTCAGATGAAAATTCATTCGGAGAAATGTTCGCCTCGTTTTGTATAAAAGCAAAAATATAAATAGTTACAATAATTGTGATAAACAGTCCTGAATGTTGTGGCGTATATAATATATAGGTTAATAGTTATGTGGTAAGTCGAATCAGGTTGGTTTTTTTTTTATGAGAAGGAAAATCCATATGGATTCCAAGGTCTAGACTTGAGAACTATTGGTTTAAATGAGTCATTCAAGAAATAAGGGGCATTTATCCAATTTCCTCTCCCCGGTGACTTTTTCACCTTAAGAGAGCTCCAATTTTCAGCACTCTTGATCCAGCTTGTGACTTCACTTTAGCTTGTCTGGGTGACGATGTAAGAAGATATCAGAATGAATTCTCCTTGTGTCTTCCGAACCCCATTAAAACAAGCTTGTCTGGAAGCAGCTTGCTCGTCGATGGATGTTGAGAAGAGCAGCCCCGTAATTGGACGATCCAATCTCCGTGCCTCGCGATGCGTCTCTTCCCTAGTTCAGTCACTTCCTGCTTAAATGGGAAGGAACAGTAAGAGCTCTGTTGCTGTCTGGATGCACAGGCAGTGCCGTCAGTCTCCACCCTCGAGCTCTCAAAGGCATGGACCGTCTTTGTTTCTTAACAGAAATGGGCACTGAAACAAAGAACCCATTTGTTATCTTTTCACACGATGAATGAGTGACTGTTTGATTGGTAAACTGCAGAGACAATGTATCTATCGCTCTTGATCTCATCTCCAAGCACTCGATTGATCTGCAGAGTTCGCCTGTCATCTCTTTTGCCAAGCACCAGGCATGTCACAGCATGCAAAAGGCCTGAGATGTAATTTCTTATCTCATTTTTATTAATGAATCTGACCTTCGAGGTTAATTTGATGCAGCGATAAGGAGATGGACGTGCCATGTTGAAAGGGTCTTTGACATGAAGCAAAGCAACGACAGCTTGATCTTTTCCTCCCCTGCTGCCGACACACCAACAGATAATTGCAAACTTTACAGAACAGACATGTGGGAAAACACGGTAAGCTATGTCCCTGTTCGCTATGCTCCAGTTAGCAGTTAGCCAGCCAAGGTGGAGGCCATGGTTTTGTTTTTTTTTCCAACCTGAGCAGCACCTTTGCTTAATGAGGTTTCTTCCGGACCAGAAATGGATGCACAGTCCTAAGCCATTCATTTCCACGGTGCTCCGACATTAGTAAGGCTGCATGCATCATTAGGCCATAAGGAAGCATCAGCCTGAAAGTAATTAAATAGAGCCGCACGATAATGGCGAGCTCACAGAGTGAGCTGATATATGAATCTGCGTATGATCTCTTTTTTGCGATGAGCTTCTTTTATTAATCTCATAACGGGGTAATCTTCCACTGCTCGGGAACTGTTGACTCCAGGCTACCTTGTTTGTTGTTTGTGCCTATTGTGTTTCTTCTTTGGTACCACATACGCAACGAGAGGCCGATGGTGATCCCTTCTCACAGATGCCTTCCAGTTAACACTCATTTTCACGATTAACATATGTGCCCAAAAGGCCTGGTTTCCCCATTGTCTTACCTTTCAAAGGAAGTCAGATTCCTGTCTGTATCACCGGATGGACTGTCATATTTTCCACCAAACCTTGTATGCCATTTGTATCATTCTGGCTGAAACTGTGAGGCATTCTGTTAAGGGAGCAGATGCCTTGGCATTCCCTGGGGTTTCTGAAACCACAGAGTGATGAAATCCCGAGCCATTCCTGTCTGCATTAACCCATCTGCACTCGCTGTTCTTTCTGCCAGCTTCAACGGTCATTAGCCAAGGAAAATGTGTTAATTTATTTCAGAAGAACGCAAAGCTCATGCTCAGGCTGCCTGAGTAGGGCATTGTGAGATCGCCCAGAGAAATCCGCCCAGGAGATGGTGAGATGACGAGTCAATGCTGCTGTTCGGTGATTAATGCTCTCGCTGTTTCACCTCTTGCCCCATGAGCTTGTGAGGTCTACGCACTGGTGTCTGCTCCTGAACTTATTATCCTGATGTAACTTCGCAGATCGAGGGAGAGAGTCCACTGTCCTTGATTCGTTTTCTGCGCATAGGAATCAAAGCACAAATGAACTGTAATACTGAGCGTTTTGGTGACAATCGATGCTCCCATGAGAGATCCATTGTTTGCTTTTGCCATGTTGCCAGTGCAGGTCCCTTGGCACTGAGAACTGTCCCTGGGCACATTTCTCCTTCACATTGAGAGGAAAGGAGAATGCTCAGCCAGACATGCACTGTCACAACACTACAGGGAGTGAGGGACTTTTGGCATGCCTGGATGTGCCATCAAATGAGCTGTGTCTATCATACTCACACTCAGACAAGAGCATCCATTAAGACCCTGGCCATCAGAGCAGGCCCAGAAATTATCTGGTTTAAAGTGATAGCTATGGCTCAATGGTCAGAACTTGACAAATACATAGAGTCCCTCCCTTCACTGCTCCCTCCAAAGCTAACCTAAATTGCCAATCTTTCTGAATTGACAAGCAAGTAGGAATGCCTCCTTGTCCTGATTGGTTGGGCGTCCACATGACTTGAATCGCTTGCTTTGTCTCTTATTTACAGAGTCTGGGATGTGACAGAGACCTGAGCTTCCCCTCCGAGCAGACTTTTGATTGAACTGGAATATGAGAATATGGCGAGAACTTAAAAATCAGTGAGCTCTCATTTAAAGGCCAAGTCGAGTCATGTAGCCTTTTCTTTTGCATTTGATACCATGTCATACAGGTTCCCAAGCCTGGGACTGGAGAACCCCCATTTCCTGCTCTAATCCACCTCAGCTGTTAATTAGCTGAATAGGTGAATCAGGTGTGTTGGGAGCAGATCAAACACTAAACCATGCCAGACACAGAGTACTCCAAGATCGGGGTTGGGAACCTTCGCATTAGTTATAAGTAACTACTGCAACTAACTCCCAAAAGAAGCTTTGTTTATCTTGACTCCAAAGGCACAGCTATATCTTGCTGTATGTTATTAAAGAAGAAATATTCCAAGCCACATGAGCACGGGTATTTTTTTTCCCCCTTGTTATCCTTGTTGGCTACAGCATCTGTGAGCTGCCACAGCTGCTTAGCATGCTGTATGTTAAGCTGAAATCTCACCTAGTTACACGTACTGTCAAAGCATATATTTCCAGCTTGCCTACCTATATGCCACAGTCCTGCCAGGCATTACACACACACACACACACACACACACACACTCTCTCCAGCGTGAGATGCTCTCGACAGGCTGCCACGAGCCACGGTCGGCCGAGAGCACCCTAATGAATGAGCCTATTATAGTCCGGCTCTACTGATGAGCTTCTGAGTGCATTTTAAATGACACTCGTAATCCATCAGGCCTTGTTTAATTACAGTATGTCGTAGCACGCCTTGATTGTGTGGATATAATTGTTTGGAGAAAAGCTTAGTCCGGGGTCCATTAGGCGGAAGATGAAAGTCTGAGCCGTGTTCTGTAAGCGGTTTCTCTCTTCTCCCCCCTGCCACAACACTTCTTGTATCATATTTACTTTATTAATCGTTCCTGCTTTGCTGGTTTTTTACTCAGATGTGGAGTGCTTATCGAGTGGCCGGATTTGCTTCATCTGCAGCATGTAAACAGCTCCTCGCTCCTCTTGCTTCATTTCCTCCACAGCGCTCCGTTCATGCTCCTTTCAATGTGTGCGTCGTGATCGGTTCAGAGACAAGCTTCACACATTTATTTCATCACCACCCCAATCCAGACAGCCATTTTTTATTTATTTATTTATTTATTTTGTGCTTTGTGCGACAGCGATAAGAAAATGATGAGATGGACATCTACAAAGAGATCTCCGAGGAAAAATGGTTCCCCTGTTGAAGGGAAAAGACAAACAATGAGCCAATTTGTATGAAATCATCACAGCAAGTCTGAAATTTTCTCTGGAGAGAGAGAGAGAGTGAGAGAGAGAGAGAGAGAGAGAGAGAGAGAGAATCTCTCAGTTGTAAAAGAAGAAATGTGACAAATATCTGTGGTTTATACCGTAAATGGGTAACTTCATTTGGTTGGTTGATTGTGATTATATAAAGTACAGCCACGCATCCATCCATCCATCCATCCATCCGTCTAATGAACTGAATAATGGTGTTAAACGGATGTTTTCAGTCAAAACAGAAACTTCTTTAGTAAGAAACTCGAACTCAGGAGCATTAAGTACGAAACCCAGCACTTCTATATGATTATATAACATCACATTTGATTGACAAATTATTACAGGAGAGCAAAGTGGTACCTCGAATGTTTAGCTACAGAGCATGCTAAGCCTTGTATATGCTGTCTGGCTGTAAATATGAACTCCATTTCCCAGAATCCTCCACCCCCATCACTCCTCAAACTTCTAATCACACACATCAGTTTCCAGTCATGTTCAGGTTCACTGCAAATACACACCTCGAACCGCTACAACTAAACCATTAGTGATGTCACCGTGAGTTTATTATTGAGTGTATGCTATTCTGGGTTTGTTTGTTTGTATTTTGAAAACTGTTTTGTGTTTGTTTTGTATCTGTCTTTGCCTTAGGGTTTTGTATGTGTTGCTATTTGCATCAGTACATCTGTACTCGCATCCAAACCCTTGTCCATACTTAACATTGATGAAGAAACTACTAGAGGTGTTGTGATACTCTAGCAGGCAAAATATCTTTTGTGTGTGTGTGTGTGTGTGTGTGTGTGTGTGTGTGTGTGTGTGTGTGTGTGTGTGTGTGTGTGCGTGCGCTTGTGGTGTGTTTTTATTATTTATTTTTTTATTTTTTGTCTGTTTTAATTATGTGCAATGTGAAGCCAAATTACACCGCATAGCAAATGAGCCAAAAGTATCTATTTTGCTCTCAGTTTCTCTCGTGAAAATGTGTGAAAGTCCCCTTACATGTTCCCAATTAGAGCAAGAACTACTTGTTTGGGAAAACAATTTAATTTTAAGAAATTTAAAGTAAAGAAAATTATTATTATTATTATTAGTAGTAGTAGTAGTTAAAAAATGACATTAAAAGTTCTACTTAGTTTGCTTCTGCTGTGATGGTGCTAAGAGTTTCATGGCCACCATTTTGATTTTATGGTAGGTGCTAAAAGCCACCTGTTCCTGTATAATAATGATTATAATCAGCTTTTATCACCACAATATAGTTTGTCATGGCCAAAAGTGTTCGATAAAGATATTAGTGTTAATTCGATGTTGACTTTTGACATATTCTCATGTTCTGAAGCTCACTAGCATTTATCAGCCTGTGTTAATTGTAACAGCTGCCTAACTCAAATGATCCTATCTCCCATGCCACATTGATCATTCTCAAAATATATATATATTTAGTACAATCATGTAATTTCTCCTGACAATTTTCTCTTACATTTCGTCTGAAACTGACAAGAAATACCAAAATGCTTATTTAACACACATTACTCAGTGAATATAATTCAGCTTACAATGCAATCTTTTAAGCTGTAAGTGCTAAAGTGTACTTTGGCTCGATCTAAGACAAACAATGCCATCTAGTGGACACTAAAGATATTGTTAAGCATAATATAACAGATGATGTTATTCCTTTTAATGTCATTGTTTTTAGAGATGTGAGGTTGTCGTCACACATGGTAACATACTGTATTGTCCTCTTTGTGTGTGGCACAGATCAAGTCCATAGATTAATGTTGCATTGATTTATGGGCATAAGAAATATGTGCAGTTGTCAATTCACCAATATGTAAATAGTTTGGCCAATTTTTATTTGACTCCTTATTGCTTATGACCCTATAGAAAGACATGTATCCCACACATATGTACCACAATCGGACCTACTGTTCATGAGGAGAAGATGTCTGTAATTTTCTATGTACTGGAAAATCTAACATGGAGGACTTTATGCGTCCCAAATGCTTTTCTGTTTTTTCAGACATTTTGGACTTCAATTCAACTTGATTTGTATAGCACTTTTTACAACGGTTATTGTCTCAAAGCAGCTTTACAGAAATATATAAACACAGGATACAGATTTTAAATGTGTGAATTTATCCCAGTCGAGCAAGCCGGTGGCGACAGTGGCGAGGGAAAATTAAGATGTTAAGAGAAAGAAACCTCGAGAGGGACCAGACTCAGAAAGGAACCCGTCCTCATCTGGGTAACAACGGATAGTGTAAAAGTAAAGGAAAGAGGAGCAGAGTGAAAATCACATAGAATTGGGAGTGGCCTGTAGCACCACCTATGGGCTCATGCGAGCCGTTCGTGGTGTTGGAGTTACTTGTGGCCTGTAGTATAAATGTGCCAAATTTCAAGACATTCAGATCTTGAGTTATTGCGCGCTTTAGTGCGATAATGAGAATAATAATATGAAGCGGAATACTAACAATAACAGTAGGTTTACTCATGATGGAGGAATCTTAAATAAATAAGTGCCAGTGGTGTGTATGAGATACAGTTTTTTGAATGTGTCAGTCACTGACTAGCATGTGCCAAACACGAGAGAGTGGAAGGGATCCGTTTTGACATGGCCTGCACCAGGGGGAAGAGTGTCCACTTGCCTCATTACAAGTCATTCCCAACAGCTGATCATGTAATGCCGTGGTCAGAGCCAGGTACAATCCAACACTAATTGCACTGGAGGAAGTAAGATGAGTCATGCACGGCATATGTCAGTCCAACAGAGACTCATCATCCACAAACTCTGGATTCTGTTTAGTTTATTTTGGTATCTTGCATCTGTTGGTCGACCTCCCTGGTCTCTGCTGGGCACTGAACGAGGATGGGGTAGGGCCAAAGAGCTTTCCATGAGGTACATTAGATTTGTGCATATTTACACTGGC
>JAOUWY010000052.1:9591693-9602404 GCA_025728095.1 Prietella phreatophila | reverse complement strand
ATCACATACACACTCACACACCCATTCATACACTACGGACACTTTAGACATGCCCATCAGCCTACCACGCATGTGTTTGGACTGGGGGAAAAAACCAGAATACCCGGAGGAAACCCCCGCAGCACGGGGAGAACATGCAAACTCCGCACACACACACATGGCCCCGGTGGGACTCGAACCCCGGACCCTGGAGGTGTGAGGAGAACGTGCGAACCACTAAGCCACCGTGCACATTATTATTATTAGTAGTAGTAGTAGTTCATAGATTTGGTGCGAATGTTTAAACGTAATGGTCTTTACAGTGGTGCGACACACCTCAATGATGTATCCGTAGCTCAAGCTTCCCAATCCCACCCCCAGCTGCGCTGCACACATCTGGCTGAAAGAAGAATGAGGTAGATTAATCACCATGCACGAACGATGGACATTCTTTTCAGGATCAGGAGCAGAACACACAGTGAACACCACGAAACACAACTGTTGCTTTGCTCATATAACTCGAATGCTTTACTTCATGGAATCGCTTCACATTTGAAACATATTGCGCAGTGGGAGGAGAGAACACCGTAGCTGTCGGCCGGAACATTGAAATATTAAGTCTTTTTTCAAGGTCTTAAAACACAACATTCGAAACGTTTTGGGTTTAAAAAAACAAAAAACCAAAGTATACTATTCATGAAGTCGTTAATTTCCCTTAGTCTGTATTAATGTACTTTATTCCAAACTAGCTGGCTACATGTTACCACAGTACGTTAGCTAGCAATTTTTAGCTTGATCAATTACGGCACAACCAAAACATGGGAATGGGCAGCAGATTAATGCTTTTACTTACCTTTTTTACTTTTGTTTTGTTTGATCAAGTCTGATTCAAATGCAATTGCAAAACAAATAGCCATTAAGCGAAAGGCCTTTATCAGTACATTTCCAGTTGTACCCCTTCCTGCTTTGTTTTTCTGGTCTGCTTCTATAATTGATTCTTGAAGGATGCATTGCAAGGCAAACCACCCTGTATTTCTTTTGTCAGTTGGAGGAAGAAATTGTCACATTGAAACAAGTGCTGGCGTCCAAAGAGAAGCATCACGCTGAGCTGAAGCACAGGCTGGGCATGTCGACATTAAGTGAGCTGAAACAGAACCTAAGCAGGAGCTGGAAAGACGTTCAGTCAAGTACAGTGTAAGTATACTCCTCCTTATTGACACAGTCCTGCTTCAAGCCCTGTAAAAGATTACCCAGCTAATAATTAATGACTGTCGCTGCCACTTGTTAGCTGCTTGTGTTTACCTGTTCTGTGTTCGTCCTAGAGTAGTTTCTGTTTACGCCAGGTTGTGTCGTCGTTTGTTGTGAAGTCTTATCGTTCATTTAGTTTTGTTAGGTCTAAGTCCTTTTTTTCCCCTGATATGAAAGCGTTTCCTCTGGGTACTCCGGTTTCCTGTAGGCTGAGTATGTCGAATCGTCCGTAGTGTGTGAATGTGTGCGCGATTGTGCCCTATATCGGGCTGGCTCCCCCATCCAGTGTGTCCCACACCTCATGCCCAGAGCTCCCGTGTGACCCTGTTTCGGATAAGCAGTATGGAAATGGATGGATTTTTATATTTATATATAAAAAAATTATCTCCATCCATCCATCCATGGATAATATGACAAAAATAAAGCTTTGCTAGACCACTGCTACTTGGAGATCAGAAATTTATTACTACTAATAGAAAAAAAAATACATTCTAGTAATTAAATTCTAATAATAATTACAAATAAATGTTACACTTTTAAAGGTTTACCAAACCAGCTGCTTCCAATCAGCTTGCAACTGCTCTTTAAAATATTTGAAAAATATCACAATACCTGTGATCTTTCAGAAAAATGTATCGTCACATAATTTATCATGGTATCTATATAATAGTCATATTTCCCAGCGCTCTTGTCAACAACAAGCACCTTTTCACGTCTATGATGTCGCTCCCTGCGCCAAAAACTCCCAACCATGTTGGTGTGTACAGGTGTGCAGCTCCTGCATGACCCTGACTGCGTTCATTAAGTTATAAAGTTACACACCGTGACGCTGGCAACTCTCCTCTCTAATGAAAAGCTTCGTCTCAGGTCGCAGATGCCATGGTGAGGAGACGTACGTGGAGAAGATTAGATGGCACAATGGGATCGATTCGCTCTCCAAGTCTTACACAATGTTTCCTTGTACCTCTCTTTATAGCCTGGTCAATCAACCAAGAGATGATTGTTGTGTGAACTAATAAGGTTCCTAATGTAGTTAACGAGTAAGGAACGCTTATGTGTGAATCGTTCTACACACCTCCGACTGTCTTGAGTTGTTCAGTTTCTCAGACTAAGCTGCTTCTGTGGTTTCTGGCCCTATCCAAGACCGATTCCTGTAAACATGGATACAAAAAATAAACGCTTTCAAATGGAAGCAGTCACAACATACGTCCTTGCGACACCCAAAAGCTTTGTGGAATTTAAAAGTGAATTAAAACAGATTTGGATAATCAAACAGTTCCACTATGGTGTGTATGCATGGTTTTATGCAACAAAAGTTATAGTGGAGCCAAAAGTCATCATAGGCATATGATGTGAAGACCACTAAACCAGCAAATATTCGCTTTACTTACTCGTTTGCTTGTTCGCTTACTAGTGAAAGAACAATGGAAAATTGCACACACGAAACCAAGTCTTTGCATGTTGAGGGGAACTGAGAAATTCTGCAACCTGTATATTAATCCGTAAAACAGTCAGGACCTGACATTCACTTTCGTAACTACACGTCTTTGCTATTTCTTTCACTTTAGTTAATACAACATTGATAGTAGTTGCTGAACTATATCTATATCCCAGGGTTTTCCAGGTGTTTAGGATGCAATATGACAAGCTGGTGTAATGTCGATGTTACATTGTTTCTGTAACAGAAGTGCAAACATTGCGAACAAGAAAATCTTGTCCAAAAAAACAACAACTGAATTTTACCACCAAAGTGACTGTTGGTGGATGAGACCGTTCCATGCTAATAGCATAACGGATAAACGGCACATTCGACCCCATGCTTTTATTGACTTACTAAACTACTTACTACAGCCCTGCTCTCGCATTCGGTTGGTACAGAGGTCAAAGTTCGCCTTGTGAAAGCGAAAGTAAGTGCTGCCAGAACAAATGCAGATCATTCAAGTCTTGGGACATTTCCCTTTCAGCGATTTGGGTCGTGTGTCCCAGAACCCCCCCCCCGAATAAATTATACTGAGGCTGACCATGTAACCATGCTTCAGCTGAAGAAACTTCTTTGTGTGTCTTATCAATATAATAAGAGGTTAAAAGTGGTCAATTCTAGGGCTAAACAGTAGCTCTAGGCATGTCGCTATCAATAAATCTACTCCCAAAAAAAAAAAAAACCGCAAGAAAGGGTTAAGGGCCTTGCTCAAGGGCCCTAAAGTGGCAAGTTAGCAGTGCTAGGATTTGAACGCAGAACCTTCTGATCAGTTGTCCGATGTCTTGACCTCTGGGCTACCACTGCCCTTACTACAGCAGGTCTCTTGGATTAGGGACCGTGTTGGCTTGACGGTTAAGACTCTGGGTTACTGATCGGAAGGTCAGGGGTTTAAGCACCAGTACTGCCAAGCTGCCACTGTTGGGCCCTTGAGCAAGGCCCTGATCCCTCTCTGCTCCAGGAGCGCTGTATCATGGCTGACCCCACTGTGCATACGTATATATATGAAGACTCAATAAAGACTCTATCATTAGGATGAGTTTCCAGAGAAGCAGTCTCACCGCTTGATGTATTGTTTCTCAAACAAGGTCATGAAGCAGGTGACTAATAACATATGTGTGTCGTCTATAGATATAAAAAGACCTCGGAGACCCTGAGCACAGCAGGCAATAAGACCACATCAGCCATCAGCAACCTGGGCACGGCCATCAGCACAAAGTTTGGGGATATGAGGTATAGTACCTTTAGCCATTTTCAGCCTACTGCTTCATTTGTTCTTGCATTTGCTGCGCTCCCTTGCTCTGTCCTTCGCCATCCTGTAGAACTGCTAGGAGCAACAGCTTTTTCCAGTTTAAGGACAATACGCATACTGTCCCCTGTCATCCCCTGCTGAGGATCCCCAGCTGCCCTGTGATGCCCAAGAGTGGTTTACTCAAGACAGTCTGTTTGAGATTGGGTTACATAAGCAGCTTTCACCAGATCACATTCCCCATCAGGGCTTGGACTAATGGAGACTTGTGTCTTTCATAATGTTTGTCATAGTGTCATAGATTTGTCTTACTCCCTCTGTACTAATCACACCATTCTACGAACAGTTCTAATGGGTGTGGCCTAATATTTTAACGACCAGTATTCTCGTGACTCCCAGCATGCTATACCAGTCGTGCGGAACAAAGCTACACAACCAAGGAGATTCAGGATAGTTGAATGCTACATGTACCAACATACTATGTTCTACAATCCAGATATATAATTAGATGGTTTCCTTGCCACTCACACTAATAAACCAATTGTTAATAGGCTAAGCATTCTAGGTTGGCTTTTGCTTGCTACTCACTGTTTTGACGACGCTGATGTGGGGTAGGGATGAGTCTTGCATGAATTGCTATATGAATATCCGAACAAAATTAGTTTATATTGTTTTACTGTTTGGGGGGGGGGGGCGGTGTGGTGTCAGCTTGTCTAAGACTTTCAAAATAGTATCCTGTCTTCTTTTCCCTAACACCTCTAATATGCGTTTATTATCGAATGCTACATTATTTAAATGCTACATTGAGACTAATTCTCAGAGAATTAACCACTGTAGGGAAATAATAATAAAAATAATAATAATTACATCTACAAATATGTATAACGTGTCGGTCAACTATTATTTATACTTTGTTCCGCATATTAGTCATGCAAACAAGAATTCTAGCTATTGCTAGCTGCAGTTTGGTGCTTCATCGCTAAACATTGAACGAGAACTGAGTAGTTTCATCGGCAGAGCCCGCTCACGGTTTTTCCCGGACCTTCTCGAAAGTTTGGGAACTGGTGTAGAGAAGTGTCTATAGGTAGAAGGCCGAATAGCTAATCGGACTGCAGCTGTAAAAAGATTCTGAAGCTTGTGGCCAGAAAAGTGTCAAAACACACTGGCGCATCAGAGACTGAGACTAGGCCAATGTTTATCTAACAACTACACGATTTGGGAGTTCGATTGTTCTGGCGACGCAGCTTTGCACATCCTGGTCCTGAAAGTAAAAAGTAAACATGCTCTGCTGTTTGCCATCATTCAGCCAGGGTGTCATAAATATACTGTCTCAAAATCATTCAGATTAAACATAAACACGGTTACTGTTTAACCAGTCGTGCTGTTCGACACCCGATCTCGAGCGGTTAGCCCGCTCACGTGGCGTGTAGACTCGAAACGGACCCTAAGTGACGTGTTCATGTGGAACGACGATCGGTTATTCGATCCACACTTGAGTTTGAAAACAGGAAAAACATCTGAAAAGATCTGTTTTCTCAGGTGTTTCTCCGGAAACAAACAAAACAATCCCGCAGTAATCTCAAGAAATCGTCGTCTTTGATGTTTCAGCCTTAAAAAAAATCCCTACCGGCATTCTCAGGTCTGTGACGATAACGATGTCGGGGTAAGTTTATAAAATAAGCAACGAAAGGCTGGTGTAATGAAACCGTAACAAAGTTACCACCCCAAAGTTGATTCTTTCTTGATGAAAACAATTATTGCAATTTTAAAAAAATTGATTAAAGAATAACGCCTCAAATGCAGCTTGTCGTGTCACAGAGAAACCGGAAAGCCGTCCATCATGAAGACTTTCTCATGTCAGAAAGCTGTTTCTCATTTCACCCGTTACAAAGCTCCGACACTGGAGACTCCTTCCAAAATTGCTACAGAAATATGTCCTCACACCATATCAACAATCAGACACGTATTTATATATATCTATATCCTGTTCGTGTTGAGCCAGCACATTTAATATAAACCTGTGATTTTATAACAACTTCTGACCAAACCGAACAGCGCCGTGGTAGAACTTTAATGAACTTAAGTGTGATCGGAAGACAACTAGTACACTAGAGTATTTGTGGAGTACTCTAATGTAACTTCGTGTTACCATGGCGCTAGACATTAGGTTGAATTTTAGGAACTTTGAGAGAAACCTTAATATCTAAATGTAAAAGTGAGACGTAATGATGAAAGCCTCTGCACATATCCAAGAGAAACCTTTAATCAAAGGAAATGTACCAAACTCCTGGTGAAAAGTATCACAATTAACAAAACCCAGCAGTGAAAATGCTCTCATTCCTTCTGTTTTCTCCCCGGCAGTCGTTACGACAATAACCGACACTGCTCCTTCGCATGATGTTGTAACTGTGCTCAAAACAAACCTTTCGTTCTGCTTGATTTACTCTAGCATTTTTGGCCTCGACTTACTCTATGCCAGGAGGTATGTCTGTGTGTGTGTATGTGTGTGCTTTACACACTCTTCTCCTGCATGTATACACCGATTAGCAGTCTGCATGCATGCATGCGCTCAGATGAACACACTATAGATGACGATCCGGTCTTATCTACTGTACAGAACTACCTGTAGTGTTAAAATCCCTCATCAGCAAATCGATCAAGCTCGGTATAATTCCGAGGGTAGGCTCGGCCTTTTACTTCACAGTGACCTGTTCTGACCATTTTCCTGTTAGTTTAGGACGAGGTACCTTGGATTTGCAGTGTGTTTGGACTGCAGTGCATGCTTTTGTGTGTGTTCTGAGATGGTGTGAAGGTAGATTGCATCAATACACACCCCCATGTGTAAATTATTGCTGGGATTAAACTAACTAAATGTGTTTGTTTTTTTCACACCCCCCCCATCTGTTGCATTTCATAAGACTCAATTCAATAGGGTAAGAGTCCGTGTGAGAACTACTAAACTGCGTGTTTTGTGTGATGTTTTAGGACGGTGAATTCTGAAACATTAGAATGTGGAGAACACTACTGACTAATTGGAGATCTAGATATTACAGCCCTAAATAGCTGAAGCTACCACTCTAGCAGCACGTACTCGTCGAGAGATTAATGCTGACATCCTGTCCGAAGGACACACTGAAAATACAAGTACTATCCAATCAAAGAAATGTTGTTGTCCGTATGAAAGAACTAGAATTATTATTAAAACCTGGGGAGAAAATTGTTAATGAGTAAGATATGTGGTGTACATCAGGATCTATGCAGCGGAGAGTAGGAAAATCAATAGCTACCGTAGCTAGGTCATGACATACTGTAGCTAAGACACGTAGCTAGGCAATGGCTGCACAAGGTAATGTCAGGTACTGTCCTTTTTTTATTATTATTATTTTTAAATGGACATATGGAAATCCGCCATACAGGTCCCTGTGCAAGTTGTTACTATGGAAACGATAATTATTCTAATTAGATCGAGCACATTGATATATATGAGCAGCTATGAGCACATAGCTGCTGTTAGGGAAAATCTGACCAATCAGAAGTGAGAATTCAGCAGCGCTGTGGTTCTAAAGTAAAACTGCACTTTGTTTTTCGATAAATGGTCCAATCGAGACTTTTAGGCCTTACAGTCCACTCCGACTTGATTTCTAGACCTGCACACAGTTCGGTTATACTGCTCGAGAGCATGCCCTTGAGACCTGCTAAATGTGTACGTAACATCCACTTCTGATAAGTGTAGCAGCCTTTAACAAGAACCACGCTGTCGGAACTGCCGCAGGAGATCCTGAGCCATTCTGCTTGTGCTTGCTAAAGCTGTATTTGTTTACTGTTTCATCATGTTAATATGTGTGTCTCTTGCCTAACCATGCTAACTATGGACAGCTACTCTATACGCCACTCGATGAGCATGCCCACCATGAGGTAAACGTGCATCATTGGCAGTTAACTTGACCGAGTTGAATTTGGTCAGAAAAATGGCTGTAAGAAAACAGTACTATATATTCACCATTTTGTACCAGAAATACAAAAGTCAATTCTACTTTCAGCCCCACTACAATAGGATACCATTTTGTCAGTGACGTTTACACAGTAATATAATTATTGACCTTATTCTGAATAAGACAATATTCTGATTAAAGCATTTACATGAATAGAATATTCCTTTCATGTTCAGGTTTTACGTGTTCTAGAACATAGATGGATTAACGGCACACGTCTTTACGTCCCCGCGCCACGCCGTCCCTCCAGAATTTCACGTATCGACATGCAGTTGGGCTTCGTTATGGGACCGTATACAGGTTTGGGTGTTTTTATTTTTAATTTTACGGACGCTTCAAGTGCAGGTAATTATTAGTCGTGCTGTACGTGCGAGTAGATGACTGCTTGAAGCCGTGGGCTGTGTCCCAAACCGTGTACTTGCCTACTAATATAGTATATAGAGATGCATGTATTTCACCTACTATATAGCAGGTAAGTACGCGGTTTCGGACGCAGCCGTGCTGTTGTAAACGGTTACGCGCTGGCGTGTGTACGTGTCCTGTCGCTAAATGCGGTGAAAACTCACACGGCGTTAATAGTGTGATTAAGGTGTGTACATGTCTGTAATGCAACTAAAAGAGGAATATCCCACACGTCTTAATTCCATGACTTTAATCGGATTGTCCATGTAAACGCACTGACTGTTGGTGCTGCATCACTGTTGAACTGTTAAGAGAAAACCTTACATACCTATGCTAAACTTTTTGGAGATGACCGTTTTCCTTTATTTATCCAGTTGATTAGGTGACAAAAAACATATCCCAGAGGGATACACTTAAAGCATTTCTGCACTGTGTAACATTTAATCACTGTTAGCCAATTAGTTAGTATGACGTGCAAATTAATAGCAAGTTCATTAGCATGACCATTTAGATAATTGTTTATATGACATGCTGTTAACAAATGAGTTCGTATGGCATGCTAACTGTCAGCTAATTATTTTTGTTGTTTACATGCGAGGTGTTCGTCAGGTCCTGTGTAGTAGTCTGTAATTACAAACTAGAAACTGTACAAACAGAAGTTATGATCTTGGGACCAAACAAAAAAATCTTCCAGAACATTCAGTGCAATATTGTGTACATCATCTTTTTTATTTTTTAAATGTCAACAGGAACTCGCAGAGCTTCAAGTCCTTCGAGGAGAAGGTTGAAACCACGGTTTCGAGCATTAAGGTAAGTGTAAGCGGACAGGGTGTGGACACCTGCTGCGGGTCAATATTGACCCGTGTTCCAGACAAACCTGAAGTGTCGGTGATGTCAGCTGCTAATGAATCTCTCTCGCTCTGCTAGTCCAGTGCCGTTAATGATTACTCCTGGCAGCCTGCCAACATGCATTTAGCTTTCTGACAGTGTGAGTAATGGGGAATGTCATGATGTCTATTATAATCAGTAGGCTCTGGTTTTTTTGTTTTGTTTTGGGGTTTTTTTTGGGGGGGGGGGTTGGGGGGGTTGGTGCGCGTCATTTAGTTTTTAAATAAATGAATTCAGAATGAATTTTGTGATTTTGGGGAATAATATCTATCCCTGTGTAAGAAATGGTTCATCTGCACCTCACTAGTGTACAATGATCAAACGGTGCTCTATGCATCGAATAGACTGTTATTTTGGACATGCAGCAAGCGCCTTTTGTGCTACAGGTAACTCCAGAATTATTGGCACCCATCCTTAACATGATTCTGGAGTTGACTGAATGGCCTTAACTGATTTACTCCTTCCAATGAACCTGAATTTAATTATGCCTTTGCTGGAACACTTGTCCTTAATCTACCATCATTTATTGCGGTTTTGTCATTTGTACTCGTACCCAACGGCGTCCAGGAACCCAAAACTTTCCCAAGCAGGATATAGATCTTAGACATTTTCTTCGGCAGTGTGATCTTTTAGCAGAATTACAATTAGACAGAAAATGTAACCAATGAAACACACTGTTATGGGGTTGCGTGCTGTTTGGAAACTAAACATGGCCCTATTTGTCTTTCTTTGCCGTCCGAGCAGACGAAGGTCAGAGTGAGCGCTAGCGGAGGAAGTTTTGAGGATGTGCTCTCATCAGCAGCTCAGGCCAGCGCTCAGAACGGCCCCACAGCCTCCGCTAACGACCTGAGAGAAAACAACCAGTGCTAATGAGACCAGAGAAACATACAGACTTCTAGATGGCTGGAGATGGAGCTCTGGTGCCCCTCTGTGGCCAGGAGAATACACCACCTTTATAGGAAAGAGTTCTAAAAGTCAAGAATGAAGTACTAGCCATGACCAAACTTTTCACTTAGGCTGGGTTCTAATGCGGCCCGAACCAGTTTACCCTGGGACAACCTCCATTGCTTAATAGTCAATTAGAAATCCATTTAAAGGCCCACGGGATTGGCCCAAATCTACTCAGAAGGCATCGGGATCTGATGCATTTTCCTTGTTGAATCCTTAAGCAAATGCTGGTCAAAAGTGGATTAAAAAAAAAGACCACTAAAATGGGTAAAATTTCCAAAATATATTTGATTTGGATATCGATGCTCGACACCAGCCTTTTGTTTAGTTTTAATAACTTCGTAGGTTTTGTATAAGCTCGTACTGTACATCTGGTTTCCAGCTCATTGCATTAAGATCCTTAGATAAAATCTACGCTTTTGGTTTGCACGTTTCTCACATCTCCGGGGTTGTGGGTTCGACTCCTACCTCCGCCCTGTGCGCACGGAGCTTGCGTGTTCTCCCCGAAATTCGGGGGTTTCCTCCGGG
>JAOUWY010000052.1:9517372-9527461 GCA_025728095.1 Prietella phreatophila | reverse complement strand
TGTGTGTGTGTGTGTGTGTGGAGTGTGCATGTTCTTCCCGTGCTGTGGGGGTTTCCTCCGGTTTCCTCCCCCAGTCCAAACACATGCATGGTAGGCTGACCGGCGCGTCTAAAGTGTCCGTAGTGTATGAATGGGTGTGTGAGTGTGTGTGTGATGGATTGGCTTGTACCCCTTGTACCCTGCCTTGTGCCCCATGCTCCCTGGGATAGGCTCCAGTTTCCCCGTGACCCTGTTGGATAAGCGGTACAGAAGATGGATGGATGGAATTTTCATTACAAATGATATTATTGACAACAACTTGAGAGAAAATTTGAAGTAGTATTTGGTTTGTCCCCTATTTATTTATTTATTTTGCTTTAATGACAGTGTGCACTCGAGCTGGCAAAACCTTATGATCCATTCATCCACACGGCCCTGGACCCTGGAGGTGTGAGGCGAACGTGCTAACCACTAAGCCATCGGTGCGCCCTCCATAAATACCTATACAATAGAAATAATAGAAATAAAAATAATAGAAACAATCAAACAGATCTGTGTGTATTTGCATATGCTAGAGTTCTATTTGTAAATGTTCGTGTGTTTATATACATGTTTAAGGCCAGTGTGTGAGTAGTGCACGTTGCTGTTGATCGTTGATTGCTGAGGAGACCCATCTTGATTCCTGACTCCACCGTGAGTTTCCTTCTCCCTCTGCTGCTGTTGTGACCTGGGCGTGCCATCAAAGGGGGTAGTGGGCGTGCCATCATAGGGGGTAGTGGGCGTGTACGGCAAGGGATGTGGGCGCTCCGTGGGAAAAGGAGCTCAGAGGGATTCTGGAGGGAAGAAAAGGGAAGGAAAAGAAAAAAAAAAGAGGAAGAAAAAGAAAAGAATCCGCAGAGAGGCGCGCGCGCGCCACGACCAGCCGTGCGCACACCGCTTGCGCTCCGATCCCTCAAGCCCCAGAAACTCGCGCTCGCGCCCGCGCCGACATGAAGCGGCCCTGCGAGGACACCACCTCCGACAGCGACATGGACGAGACCATCGACGTGGGTAGTGAGAATAATTACCCCGCGTGAGTACAGCATCATATCCAGCCAAGTCGGGGGAAATAATCCGCCTCAGGAGCGTCGGGAAAACACGGTTCATCACAGTCGTGTTTTTGTTTTTCATTTTGGAGGAATAATAATAATAATAATAATAATAATAATCTGCTTGTATTACCGAATGTTTAGTGTTTATTATTGATACTCGTGCGTGTTTGGTTTGATCCAAAATGCAGACAGGTACAGGTTGCTTAGGAAATCTGTATGGGATATCACATCACTGCAAAAAGAAAGTGAACACATAAATAAAATAACATGTTGATAAACACCTAATGAGTTCATTTCTGTCCCGCCGGACACATAGCGAGCTGGACAGGAGTGTAGAAGGGTTTGTATAGAGGAGTGGAGTGCACAAGTGCCTCCAGCGCGCGCGCGCGCGCTCCACACGCTGCAGGACTTTTATCCGAAAACCTCCTGTTTTACCGAAAACCTCCTGTTGTACCGAAAACCTCCTGTTGTACCGAAAACCTCCTGTTTTACCGAAAACCTCCTGTTTTACCGAAAACCTCCTGTTTTACCGAAAACCTCCTGTTTTACCGAAAACTTCCTGTTGTACCGAAAACCTCCTGTTGTACCGAAAACCTCCTGTTGTACCGAAAACCTCCTGTTGTACCGAAAACCTCCTGTTTTACTGGGAACTGTGTTTCATCTGTACGACGAGATTTATTGTAGCTGAAGGCCAGGGTTTCTATCAACAGGCTGGTCTTGTACAGTGTACACATCTGGGTCGTTTTTGTTTTTGTTATGTTTTGTTGCTGTTTTGCTTTGACGGGTGCCAATACTTTTCAGTAATATCAATCCAAGTGGATAGTATCATGTGCTCTGCAATTCCAGATTATAATGTCCATGATTTGATCCTTAGTTATTATTATTATTATTATTATTATTATTATTATTATTATTATTATTATTAAAAAAAAACCTTAACAATAAAAATTTAAATGGTTTATTGAACTTAACTTAGTTAAGAAAAATGATGCTGGAATTGGCACACAATTTTTTTTTTTTTTTTTAAAAAGGTCGTTATGAATGATTTACCACCCGCAGTGTTCAGTTATGTCCAGCTAGACTCAGGTTTGATATATATATATATATATTTCTAGGACTTGTTTCAAGAGTTTTAGCCGTCTACAGTTTATATTTGTTGAAACCAAATGTCCTCGAGAATAGTTGGAGCAATGTGCCGCTGAGACGTATATAAAAGATAAAAGATCTGTTATCAAATTGGAGAGAGCATTACAAAGGATTGCGCAATTCTTTACATTCTCAGTTTTGTGCATGTGCACTAGGGGTGTGAAACGTGGGCAGGTATATCACATCACGTGTCCTGAAGGCATTTCTATGATATAAGATATGTATCACGATGTAAACCGCCCGCAGGACAGTAGTGCACCATGGTACATGCGCCGTTGTGTTTGATGATACTTTATCGCTATGGAAAAGAATGGCTTTGTGTTTTAAAAACGTTTCTCTAAACATGTAATGCTGAAAATGAGAATCTGTAAAAGACGGACTAACAGTTCACTATTTTAACGATACAAGGGCCTTTCTTGATCTTGTAATTATTTAAAAAGTTCAAACATTTGATTCAAACGGTATCACAATACCGTGATATCGCAGAGATAATGATTTTTATGGCGATTTCAGTATTGTGTCGTTACGTCAGCCGTCCCTAATGAGGACAACGTCTTAACATCGTAACCCTGTAGGTATTAATGTAATACTGTGAGATTTCATGCAACTGAAGTGCATGTTACCGTCTACTCTGTCCTTTATAAGGGCATAATCTCCACGATTTGATCCTTAATCATTTTATTGCTTAATAATAATAATAATAATAATAATAATAATAATGAATAGAGAGGATAATTAAAATGAATCAGTTTTCAGGAACTGGGACACAAGGGAAGCCCCTGTTGAATTACACCTACAGGGTTCCTTTGTGTCAAGCTGGACTTGCATATAAAGATTGTTAGAGATAATAAACACTGTATGAGTCGATTCAACACTGAATGACTCGAGTCAACACTGTATGAGTCGAGTCAACAGTGTATAAGTCGAGTCAACAGTGTATGAGTTGATTCAACACTGTATGAGTTGATTCAACACTGGGTCGAGTCAACACTGTATGAGTCGAGTCAACACTAAGAGTTGAGTCAACACTGTGTGAGTCGAGTCCACACTGTATGAGTTGATTCAACACTGAGTCGAGTCAACACTGTATGAGTCGAGTCAACACTCTAAGAATCAGTTCAACATGGTATACATCAATTCAACACTGTAAAGTCAGTTTAAAACTGTTCTGTATGAGTCGAGTCAACACTAAGAGCCGAGTCAACACTGTATGAATCGAGTCAACACTGTATGAGTCGAGTCAACACTGAGTCGATTCAACACTGTATGAGTCGAGTCAACACTGTATGAATCGAGTCAACACTAAGAGTTGAGTCAACACTGTATGAGTCGAGTCCACACTGTAAAAGTCGAGTCAACACTGTAAGAGTCGAGTCAACATTGAATGAGTCGAGTCAACACTGTATGAGTCGAGTCAACAGTGTATAAGTCGAGTCAACAGTGTATGAGTCGAGTCAACACTGTATGAGTCGATTCAACACTGAGTCGATTCAACACTGTATGAGTTGAGTCAACACTGTATGAGTCGAGTCAACACTAAGAGTTGAGTCGACACTGTATGTGTCGATTCAACACTGTAAAAGTCGAGTCAACACTGTATGAGTCGAGTCCACACTGTATGAGTTGATTCAACACTGTAAGAGTCGATTCAACACTGTATGAGTCGAGTCAACACTAAGAGTTGAGTCAACACTGTATGAGTCGATTCAACACTCTAAGAATCAGTTCAACACAGTATAAATCAATCAACACTGTAAAGTCAGTTTAAAACTGTACTGTATGAGTCGATTCAAGACTATAAGGGTTGATTCAATATCTTAAGAGTAAGGTAAACGCTGTAAGAGTCAATTGAATTAATCCATTTCCATCTCTGTCATTACAGCCAAAGCAGTAGCTCTTTTGTGAGATGTGCCTCTCCCACCACCACCTCGCAGGTCATGGCCCGAAAAAAACGCAGAGGGGTGAGCCACTCAGCATCGACATGTATACTGTATATACAGTGGAATGTTTACATTACAGTGCTGATTCATTATTGCAGATCATCGAGAAGCGACGGAGAGACCGGATCAATAACAGTTTATCAGAGTTGCGTCGCCTGGTGCCTACTGCTTTCGAGAAACAGGTGAGTGGAAATGAAATGATTACATCTGATATGTGCTCTGCATGTCGAAAGAAAAAGATGCCTTACGTCAAATATTAAGAAAAATATCAAAATAGATTGTCTCTTTCTTAGGGCTCTGCTAAACTAGAGAAGGCTGAAATACTGCAGATGACAGTAGATCATCTAAAGATGCTCCAGGCTACAGGAGGAAAAGGTAAGGAGTTAATTGACCTCCTCTCTCTCTCTCTCTCTCTCTCTCTCTCTCTCTCTCTCTCTCTCTCTCTCTCTGTGTGTGTTGTGAAACATGAGAGCTCGGCTCCTTTCGGCTCAGATTAAAGGAGTGGAAGTCGACGCTAATGGCAGGATTGAGCCCGTGGGAAAGCGCAGGCAGGACAAAAGCATCACTTGACCCCGAGTTTGTGTTTGCTTTGATAAACCAGTGGGAGGCGAGCAGGCCGCATTCACACACCCCACCACCGGGGGTGTGTTTGCGCTTTACAGCGAGTGTAAACTCGGTGCACTGGGGAGACAAAACAAACACACAAACAGTCCGAGTGTTCAGCGCAGAGGGGATCAGCTCCATGCATCGGCTGTTGGCTCCATTCGAACCTGACCGAAGAGCTGTCGTTATAGCTGTTTACCATTTAACCCATATGTTCGGGTAACGGCGATCATCATAATCTTATTCATATTTATATAGCACTCTTCATTGTGAGTCCAAAAATCTCAAAGTGAAAGTTTCAAATTAGACAAAGAATAAAACAATCCACAGTCCTAATACAATACATATCAGGAAATAAAGGATTGAAAAAGTTAAAGATTTTAAGGAATGATTTCACAGAGTAAAATCAACATCCTAATAAATATATATGGTAAATGGCACACCAAAATCTAAAGCACTTCACATTGTGTCTCATTCACCCACTCACACACCAATGGCAGCAGAGCTGCCATGCAAGGTGCTAACGTGCCATCAGGAGCAACCTGGGGTCCATTATCCGCTGGGATTAATTTGGCACGTGGAGTCACCCGGGCCAGGAATCAAACTGCCGACTCTACGGTTAGTGGCTTAGTTGACCCACTCAACTGATTGAGCCACACCTATACGTGTCCTCGTCTCTTGTTTCCACTCCCATCTGTGAACAAACATCTTCCATCTGGAGCATCCCCAACCCCCAGCGTGGGGAAAACTTTTTGTACACATTTTTCATAAAAATTGTATATCATTGCGATAACAGTATAGAATGGGAACTTTAATCCCTTTGTACCACTAGATTTATCATAAAGCAAATTATTTAGTAACTATCCATCTATCCAATTTCCATGCCATTTATCCTGCACGGGGGGAACTGGAGCCTATCCCAGGGAGCTCAGGGAACAGGGCGGCGGACACCCTGGAGGGGGTGCCAACCCATTCATGCACACATTCACAAACCCATTCGGACACTGCGCACAATTTGGAAAAGCCAGTCGGCCTATAGGACATGTCTTTGGACTGGAGGAAGAACCCGGAGTTCCTGTAGGAAACCCCTGAAGCACCGGGAGAACATTCAAGCAGAGTGCAGAGACGGGGTTTTGAGCCCCCAACCCTGGAGGCGTGAGGCAAGCGTGTTAACCATTAAGCCACCGTGCCCACCATTTAGTAACTAGGTTCTTTTTCTTTTTTTTTTTTAAAAGGGCACATCTCAAATCTTTACATCGTCTGCTATTTAAAGAGCCTTTGAGGAACCCTTTTTGTCTAAAAGTGTAGGAAATCCCTGTGCTAAATACATAATGTTTGAGCCTCGACAGCAGATTTTTAAATCTATAATAAACAGGATGTGACATAAACTTCTAACATGCTGGTGTGTTTTCGATCATTTTGTTGTTTTATGGCAATTTTTTAAATATAATTTGTTTGTTTGTTGGGGATTTTTGGAAATAAATTGGTGGTTAAGGCTGTGGGAAGGTTTCCGAAGGTTGTGAGTATCACTGAGCGAGATCTTTAAGCCCTTAATTGCTCAAATTGTCTCAATTATAATCAATCAATGTACAAAAAATGAAAAATACTGTGTTAATGCAGCGTATATACACTGAATCGGCTGATTATCGGGGTGATATACAGGTGCTTTCACCTGCCTTGCTTGTTCATGGTTCTTTAGACTTTCGGAGGTTAATCCAACAAACAATATCATATACTGTTTTCATGACCACCTTAATAGCATGATAACTCTCAGAGTAAAGGGCTCACCGTGCTTTCTCTCTCTCTTTTTTATTTCCTCGTCAGGTTATTTCGATTTCCATTCTCTGGCCATGGATTTCATGAGCATCGGTTTCCGTGAGTGTCTCACCGAAGTGGCCCGCTACCTGAGCTCGGTAGAAGGACTGGACTCAAGTGACCCCCTGCGTGTTCGCCTCGTCTCACACCTCAGCAGCTGCGCCGCTCAACTCGTCGCCTCGTCCGTCACACACCATCCTCAAGCGCTGCATCCGCTCCACCCGCTGCACCAGCTACCCGCGGCCTTTGTAGCACGCGCCGCACCATCGGCCTCCTCCTCGTCTTCCTCTTCAGAGCCTCATCGCTCCTCTTTCTCACACGCCGGCAGCATAGCTCCGCCGCTCTCTACCTCCCTGCTCTCGCTCTCGGCAACCTTCCCCCTGTCGTTTCCCGCTGGATTCCCGCTCTTTGCTCCTGGCATGACATCGTCGGCGACCATCAGCCCCTCCATGTCCAGCTCATCCGTGTCGTCGACATCGCAGCAGAGCGGCTCCGGCTCCGGCTCTGCTAAACCGTATCGGCCATGGGGGACTGAAGTGGGAGCCTTCTGAGCGCTCAGACTGTGAACTGTAAACGCTGCTCTTTCAGCCACAATCAATTCGACAAGTGCCTGGCTGTGTGTGTCATTGAAGTAAACCTCAGCCTCACCTGGGAGGGGATAAACAGTGTGGATCACGTTTTGTACGCATCACACATGGATGATAGATTGGTATTTTCGATGAAATAGGCCCATCGCTGTCTTTTTACAAAAAAAAATAATAATAATTCTTATGATCTTTACCCTGACATTACCCATGGAGAAATACCATGATTTTTGTTTCACATGAAGGGATGATGCTGTTCTGCAGGACGGTGTGACCTGAAATACAAGTTAGCAACTAAGACCTTACTAATTCCGAATCAAATCCAAGCTCGGTAGCGGCTCTCGTGGGATTTGAACTGACAACCTTCACCGCTGAGCTACAAGTGTTGTACTGAAATAGCACGTCTGCGCATAAAGTCCCAGGAAACTGTGCAAAATGGTCTCGCACTGTTAATGATATTAAACATCCAGAAAAGGTCGGAGGAGGAAAAACTAGCAAAACGAATTTCAGAAACACACATCGACATCGACTCAAAATGGAGGTTCCTTGTTAAGTGTCACGTCCTTACAGGTGATTGGACACAGCGTGCGATTATGACACAAATAAAAAGGCAGTTTTTCACCCTGGTATCTAGTTAACCTAGTCGAATCGATTTAACGAGAAGCTATTTACTTTATTGTTTCTTTCCTTTAAGCAGGTTTTCAGCTTATATTTATATTAAATCATGCAAATTTCACAGCATGTCTATAAGAACTATAATAACGTCATATGAACGACTTTGATGAATATAAGCACAAATAGGAGCATACGTAGAGTCATTTAGGCTCATACTTCATCTTCCTGTAAACATCCTTCAACTTTTTTTGGTTTCCCACGATCGCTCAGACTGACACGCGCTGCAACCAATCGGCAACGAGTACGTGACGTCTAATAAGGACACACCCATTCCAGTTTACAGTTCGAGTTGATATCGGTGTGTTTTCAAATTTGCTGTTTGTTAGCGTGGTTTGCGTTTATTGGCCATGGTATAAAATAATAATAATAATAATAACAACATAAATCTGCTCTAACACTAACCACTCCAGCTGAAGTAAACCGATTTAAAGTTGTATCATATTGGGCGTGGTCTAGTATTCTATCACGCTTGAGTGACACGCATAGCCCGCAACGCCACACTCGTCGGTACACATTTAATCAGATGCGAAGAATGTAGAAAACAAGTCGTTTTTGAAAGCTGTGTGGGAGGAACAAGCGACACCGGTCTCGTCATCGGTGGCGGTTAAACTCACGCGAATCTAAGCCCCGCCCATGTTACCATTTCTGAGTACATGTAGACATACTTGACACTGTAGCCCATAAGCCCAACTTTAACCTTAATAAACCTTTTACCGAACACAGATTTAGCTTTCCCGTGACTTTGACCATCAGGTAAAAAACAATTTTCAAATCTTTAGTTTTCTCTTAAAATCCCAAAACAGACAATACGCCAAAGGCGATGAATGATGAGGTGTGAACGAGAGTGTGTGTTGTGAGGAACTAACCACTCGGTCTGTAAATATGTACATGTGTAAGAGTGTAACTAGAGTTTATACTGAAGCTGTATATTGTTATGACGATGCAGTTCGGTCACTACTGCCTGGAGAGACGGGATTCTCTCCATCATATTTGCGCTACCGCTCTCACTGTCCGCTCGTGTCGTACGTCCGATCTGCCAGTAAACTACACTACTGTACCTTTTTTTTTCTTTTTCTTTTTAATCCCCATCCTGCTCTTGTAATATGTAACTGTTTTTCTATGCAAAATGAGAGAGAGGAAAAAAAGAAAAGAAAAGCAGATGTCACAGATTAAAACTCGTCCCTTTTTATTTGCCCTGGTCGTCATCCTTTCTTTCACCCTCGCCCACAAACACGAGGACAGACGTGTCTGTCGAAACGCAACCCGAGTTCCAGAAACTGTTCGGTGAAGGAAATAATATGCCTTAGTGTGGTTTTGTAATAACGCAAAAAGAAACCATCAAAGGACGGAACAAACAGATGAAGTGCTGCATTCCAAGAAGAGAAGCACTTCCTTCGTTTACGTTCATTTCATTTCAAGAGTGGATACAACAACACTTTAATTCTTGCTGGAAAAAACCGCTCCACAGAGCAGTACTGTCGAAGGATCGATTCTAGTGGGTCACATGGTGGTGATTAGAGGTTTCGATAATAACAGACGCACCAAATAAACAAAGTCAAAATGTATCGTCGTCGATATGGTCAGGGTTTTACGTAAGGAGATGTTTATTTAACATTAACGGGAGGAGTCGTCAGTGTCGGGGCTTCGGAGAAGTCAGACGTAAAGCTGTAACTTTACGTTGTCCGACGTCTTCAGGACGCTTCGTGTGTAACATGGCAAGCTGCGATTTTTGTTGTTGTTGTTGTCTTGTTAACGTAGATATAGAAAAAGAGATTCTGGTAAGGGAACGCCTGTTTATACTGCTGCAACGTTACAGGATACAAAAAAACATCAACTGTTCTGTAGACGCTCTGGGACTGTAAAAGAATTTTAAAAATGTATAGGATGTTCTTTTATGAATAAAATAATTGTAATCGTTGACAAATTGGGACGTGGTGTTATTGGAAAATAGTCAACCCTGGGCTCAACGTCGCGCGGCATCACACTACACCATCACGGATTATTTTCCTATAACAGCACACCCTGAAGATTTGGGTAAATGGAATATTGGAATACAGGGTCCGGGGTTCGATTCCCGCCGGGGCAATCACGCCAATCAGCCTACCTTTCATGTTCTCCCTGTGCTGCGGGTGTTTCCTCCGGGTACTCCGGTTTCCTCCCCCAGTCCAAACACATGCACGGTAGGCTGATGGGCGTGTCTAAAGTGTCTGTAGTGTATGAATGGGTGTGTGAGTGTGTGTGTGATTGTGCCCTGCG
>JAOUWY010000052.1:9390697-9401262 GCA_025728095.1 Prietella phreatophila | reverse complement strand
GTAAATTCTGTTTTCATCTAAGTTCTGTTTTATGTTACAGTGTTTCACTGCATGATGCGCGGTGTATGATTCAGAGTGTGACCAAGAAACGTTTTGATTTGATTTGATCTGATTTTTTCCAGTGGAAGTGAGCACCTGGAAGAGAGCACTGCCATTAGGATAGAAATGATTCATTTACCGCATAATAGGATAAAGGTGATCCAGTCAGAAGAACTTTGTACTGATTTGTAGTGACGCTTAACTCTTAAGAGAACAAGTTGGCCCAAATACCGAAACCATGCCAGCAAAATAAATGAACAACCCCACAGCAGAACAGAGCCACTTTTCTTTCCACTTTAATTTGTCAACCGTCAGCAAATTCCTTTTTCAGGAGTATGACAATGTTAAAATCTTACCTTGAGTACTCCCCTGGCCCTTGGTCATCTTTATATGATAAAGCGATTCCTCTTTAGATAAGCTGTCGACCTTCCTAAAAACTGATCATATAAATGAATCTGATTACCTTCAGATTTCAGTGATGAATGAAAATGGCACAAGGACAGAAATGAAGACGGGAAAAAAGAATGGCCGAACATTTTAAACCGAATAGTAAACAAAGGTTGATTTCTCATGAGAATAGTCGTGTTCTGGTATTTCTTTCAAGCTTTCTTCAATAAGACCTCAACTCTCCGAGTAAAACGCAGCAATGCGGGAAGCTTGTGATCATTCGCAGTCTGACTACATGCATATCTAACCTCGTTTTATTTCCACAAGGTGATGAAAAGCCCCTAGAGTTATACAACAGTGATGGATAATGATAGATTACAGTATAACTGGCGCCTACCATGTCTTGCATAATTCAAAGTTGATTAATTCTTGCGCTTTGAAATAATGTACCTTATTTGAAGGCAACTGAAAGCTTTCTCTTGTTGGGCAACCGAGGAATGTGAAACAGATGTGTACAAAAGTTTCTGTCCTCACACGATCTTGTTTTTCGTTGAGCAGCAACAGCAAATCACATTGTTGGAACGCGAGTTTTCCAATTCTTTTGTTTTCAGATCATTAGGCCACGGATTTGTAGGTCGATTTTGTGTCCTTCCAGTAAAAAGTGAGAACCAGCACAGAGCCTCAAGTATGTTTTGGTATCAGTTGCAGTCCCATGTTGTTATCATCTGTAAATATGCAAGCACGGGTTTACTGCTCTGCGATCCCATGATTACTTTGAAATCCGAGATGCATCTGGAGAGAAACATCTGTAGGCCCAGCAGTGGCTGACAGGTAAGGTAAGATGACCTACTCATAGGATTTTGTAACCATATGGTAGTTCCACTGCCCTTTATTCAGACGTCCCTTGGTTTCAGTTCTCTGCTGTGCTTTACAATATAACTGAGCGTGTAGTTAACTCAAGCGTGTTGAAAGTGCTTAGCTTTGGTGCACTGATTGGTGATATGAGACTTTTCAAGTCTCCAGAATTTTTAAGTGCCAGATGTGGAAATGAACATTATGAGGATATTTCATTTCATGGACTCCATAGTGGACAGTGTGATGGCTTACCCAGACACCCCACAAGACATGAATGACTGTCAAATGCAGACTAGACTATTCTTATTCATCGAATATTAATCATCACTAATGATTCGACAAATGTCTTGTTTATTTGTAAGCAAAACCGACAGCTTTATATATTGCGTAATAACCATGCTATCCATATATATATATATATTTACACATATACATAGTGCATCAGGCAGCATAGCGAGCCATCGAGCCTGAGTTTCTGTCTGTGCGGAGTTTCACCCCATGTTCATCCCATGTCCGTATGAACTTCCTCCAGGTTCTCCAGTATATTAAATATGATGGTAGGTTTACCGGCGAGGCTAAACTCTCTCTATGAGTGAACGAGTGTGCGTGTGATGCTCTGAGATGGACTGGACTTAGACGTCTTTACATCTTGTGCCCGGGGTTCCCAGGATAGGCTCCACAACCCTGACCAGACTGGAGCTGTTACTGAAGATGAATGAATGAATCACATCTAAACCAGAATAGCTTTATCTCACCCAGAGAAACCAGGACTGCCAAAGCGATGACGATTGAGGCGAAGATGCCATAGAGTACTCTGACAGACAGTTGGAGAGAACGAGTCTGCTGGCATTTCAGACAACCTCCTCGGGTTCTTCCTGTGGACACAAACAAGTCTTGAGTGCATGGCTCCCCATGCCAAACCATAAGCTCATTTAAAAGCAATTCGTGGTGCGATTATAAGAGTAACCACGGAAACTAATAGCAATTTCAACCTACATCCAAAAGGTCTACTCTACAAAAAATTCTCCAAGTGATGACATAACTTGGAGTTACGTTTCTACTAAACAGACAACGTCGTCTGTGCCAGGTGTTCAGAGTTTACACATCATTTCCTAGTTTCACAGAGAATTGTATGAAACAGATGTAGGGACAGAACACTGTAAAAGCTGCGTTGTTGCACGCTCTCGGCACATTTCACAAACAAGTCAGCGTTTTCAGTTTAGTATCACATTCATCATCGTGTCATTAATGCTCCATTTTCTCCTCTGTTTTCTTGCCCTCTAATTCATTTGAATGTTGACACAGCAGCCACATGCATGTAGTTACGTATCTGTCAAACTGTCAGCAGTGGTGTAATATTCTGGACGTTTGTCTAACCTCTGAAGGGAGGCATCTCCTCCTCCTCTCCGGTCAGGTCCTCCTCTGAGGACAGAGATTATTCAAAAGACAAATGAGTCACAATTGGAAGTGCTTCTCAGTTTCATGGATGAATAGCAAAACACATTATATAATTGCCTAATATCAATATTTCAAACTCCTTTGTGGCACATCGAAAGTCTTGTCGCTCTGATATTATAATCTCACGGATTATAATGGGTGGACTGTTAGGTTGGATTTCTTTATATGTTCAACATTTTAAATAATGAAAAACAGAACAAATTGCTCCCTTTCATTCCATTCCAAGTAATAAATTCCAAATGACTAATAAATGAGCAAATCACAGAAGAATTGAAAGAGAGGAAAACGTCGCAGTACCTTTGAAGAGATGGTTCTCGTAGCCACAATAATGTTCTGCAAGAAAAGGAATCGGAGGGTTTTGGATTAGTGAGGTGATAGAACACTTGGTGGCATGTTTATAACAGGAAACAAATCAACAACAGGGTGCTGTGACGCAACCTGAAGTTAAGTGGAGTTACTGTTACCGACTTGAAGTTGATTGTTATTCTATAACCACACACCTCGACGCGTTTATTCCTCATTCACCACAGCAACTTGCTAACGTTTACAATCGTTAATTTATTAATGAACAACACATTGCCCTTTTGGACCACCCACATAATAGTCAGACCAATCGGATCTGAGAATTCTACCGCTCTGTGGAATAATACGTTTTTAAATCCTGACATTTAAATCATGTTTTTAAACCAGTGGTATGAAACATGAAAAGAAAAGAAAAACAAACTGCCAGTGCTGCCCTTCATGACACAAACCATGTGACTTGGGCTTGTTTCTAAACATGAGGTCATACCTGGCAACCTAACACACTATGCAGTAATAAATGAAAATCATGAAATCAGAGATAGGAGTGTGGTTTAATCAGAACCTCAGGAAAAATATATCTTCTTTGGGGAGAGGAGGAAGAAAAAACACGAGTAAGAATAGCATCACTAAACTTGAACAGCATGAAGATGAAGGATGTAACAGGAATGGCTCCGCTTGGTGCATTACACAAACACATTGTAAATTATACCAGCGTCAGTCAGAGCGAGTTGGGCCAAAGGTCGAGTAAAGAAGGGACTTGCAGAGCTTGTTTGACTCGAGCTCACAACAGAGTCGAAAGATAGCAAAATATATTGCTAATTCTAAATATATTCACTTCATCCTTTAGTCAATTTAATGTTTTTTGCTTTAAGTCTTTGAAGAATTCTAGATGATCTTTTTGTCTTTCCGCTATACATCTAATTTTTCATTTGCCTAAAACTAAAAACACTCTATACCCCTCTTTACTCTAAATTCTTTGTATTCTTTACTCTACATTTTTTGTACAACCCAACAGCACCACCACCACCACCACCATCAACACCAATTTAGCACAATCTAAATATCTTACTGATCTAATTGTAGATGCCCTAAACGTTAACCCTCAGTAATGGCGGGATGTATGAATATACATAAAAATGATATCTGAAAACATAACCATGTCCTCCTGCTGCCCTAGATAACCACTGACCAGCTGACTTAATTAGCTGGATAGCTAGCAGCTGCTTAATTAATTTGTATACAGATATGAGTGGAATTTCAGGACCAAAGTCTTCATTTTCAATGAGTAAATTAACAGTAGATAAACCTGTAAAAAAACAAAATACCATGGCAATCAATCAGAGTATTTTGTTTTTCCCTACTATTAGCTAGGTTGGCTATATTACTAGCATAGCACGCAGGTTCTGCTGCTAAACATTGCTCAGTTTTAACAATCTTATCTTAAACAACAATCTATATCGTCAGAATCACTTCTTTTATGTTCATGGTTTCTTAAATTATGTTAAAGTGTGCAGCTTTGAGTCCATTGCTCATAATACTCCCAATATACCATGTATATCATTACCTCTGGACATGGTAAGCTTGTGTGTTTTTTTAAAAACTGGTGTGCAGGGCAGCTAAAGGGCATCATCTATCCTGAGTGTGTGAGCCAACTGGAGCTGAAGTACTGTACCAACAGATCAAGAAATGTGAAGGAATGCCATTTGTATGCACTTTTTCCAACCCAGGCACGGCTACGCAGGTGTCTCTTGGATCAACAGACCTAACCTGAGCCACTGCCATTAGTGCTGCCAACACCACAGAGGAAAATTACAGTGGATCCTCTGGTCTGGCTTCCGGCCATCCCCTCCAAAAACAAGTTCAGAAGCTTACTTTCCTTAAAACCGCTGAGGCTCATCTAAGCGAAGTAGCCTTCAAAAGTACAAGAACTTCTGAAAGTCTGACAGGGGCAGGATGTTTGGAACGGGTGTCCAGGAAACTGCAGGAAATGGAGAGTTTGCTGAAGTCTGAGAACACAAGGAGAATCTGGTTTAATGAGAGTGATGAGTCAGCAGCGAGCCGAGTACAACTGAAATCCAGTTTGTCTTCTGATGCAAGACTTAAACCAGTTTACAGTGCAGAATCATATGTTTATGGATGGTGTAACTCTTCAGCACATACAATGAGGCTTCGTGGTGGACAGTATCGTATATGGATTATCTGACGTTTTGCGCTCTGTTTGGATGGAAAAGCACATACAATTGCTTGTGTTTATTTTTCTCTCTGCCATTGGGAAATCCTAAGATTAAATCCAGACAACGCTGCAGCCATTCAAAGATCTGCTCTGGGTGGCTTTCCTCTTTCGCCCCTGTCGATCAGAGAGTCATTAGCTAATCAGGTGTTTTGGTGTTTTCGTCAAACACGAAACTGCCGTGCGACTTTGAGTGAGCAGAAGTTTGCAAAAATGCAGGGTCTGGCTTCACATATCTTGGATGCATCATGTGTCCATATTAACCACATTACCCTATTACTTTAGCCTAAATGTGTGTGTGAGACAGTGCACTGGAGTCCTATCGAGGACGTATTCCCACCTCATTCCCAGTGTTCCCGAGATACTCTGGATCCACCAAGACCCTGACCAGGAGAAAGGATCTAATCAAATTAAAACACACCATTTAGTTTTCTACTTGAAAAATGATGGCCAGTACCCATCTACTGTAATGTCATAATTGTCTTTAAATGGTCTGCACTTATACAAAGAGCTGCCTTGCAAGGCGCTAACTTGCCATCGGTAGTAACTTGGGGTTCAGTGTCTTGCCCAAGGACACTTTGGCATGTGGAGTCACATGGGTTGGGAATCGAACCGCCAAGCCTACGATTAGTGCACAACCCACTCTACCACCTGAACCACAGCCGCCCAATCTTTAACAGTCCAGTATCAAATAAATCTTACAAAGCATGTCTAGAAATTAAAGAAAGACAAAGGCAGGCTCAAATATGCACATTGTTAAATGTTGTCTCAAAGTCTTTAATATATATGTTAAACGTTACCGCAATGTCCTTCAGACATGTTCCATGTAACATTTTCCAGCAGGCCAAAGTCAGAGGACTGCTACCATTACAGGGAACTTGTTGTTAACTAAAAAAATGGAAGAAAAAGCCGCAGGACAAAATAGTGAGCTCCACCCATAACCCTTGGTTGAAATCCAATAGTTGGGAATGCAGTAAATCAATATGTCAAACCCTAAGCAGTTTCATTCTCAGGTGTAGGTGGAGGGAAGTAGTAAAGGTGATTTGTCTACTTGGCCAGATGTTTAATAGCATACTGTCCATTTCCTGTAAAAACAAGAGCATTAGATGTGGTGATGTTGTAACACACGGGACTTTTAGTTCAACAGTGCTGAGCGAGTCACCACATCCATATGAATCACTGTGCTAAATAGTCATTACGTATAATCTCTGAATCTGTCCTGTACAGTGATTCTGGAGATGCCTGATTGTATTGAAATCAAGACTGTGATGATGAAAGGGCTTTTTTTTGGCAACTGTGAGTCAGTATTCTGTGCCAAGTAGAAGCCTTGTGGCTTTCAACTAGTTTCTGGCAAAGGAATAATAAATAATTTCCTTCTGATTGTTGATTTTTTCCCTTTCTGGATGACTAAATGGTTAAAAATCCCAAGCACTGCAGTCTAACTCAGCATGTTCTGATATTCCAGTCCAGAGCTGTTCGGTGGTTTGTGTTCCTGAACTACGTCCCAAATCACAGCTTTTGAATGCTTGTCGTCTCAATAAATAAAACTGTGTATGTATGCTGTTTTGATAAAAATAAAAGTTAATATTTGAATGCGGTACAGTCGCATGCTGTTATTATAAACTCAGAGTAGCGGAGCCGAGGAACATGAAACCAGACCCTGATCCCGGATACACAAAGCATGTGGCATGTCAGACGTTTGCGCGGAACTTTTCCTCATGCAACGAATCAGGATGAAGATTTCCAGAGGTGTGTATTCGTAAGTCTTAATCTTTAACGTGTGTTTCAAATTTCCAAAAGAAAACCCCAAAACGATTGTACATTCATTCCAGTGTGCTAGATGGCTTTACCCAAATTCCAAAGATGCACAGCAGAGTCCTTTTGCAACACACAACGACATCTCGTTTGATCCTCGTCAACACACAAACTCTTCCAGAAGTACTTTATTAGGAGCGTGTGGTCCTGTTCTGAAGCACTGAAATGCAAGGAATGTGTGTATGCATTTTCATCATACAGCGAGAAATTAACTAAACCATGCGCGTGTTGTGGTCTGGGGTTGAAAACATTGAACTGACTCACATGCCTGAAGCATGCATCATACATGAACATTAATATGAAGAAATGACAGTTTGGATAATAAGGTATGGTGTCAAATGTATAGCATTATCTCAACACATACTGTAGCTCCTTCAGACTCATCACAAGGTACATGATGGTCACTCTTGTGAAATTCTCCACTTCAGAAGACAGATTTTCTGATAGCTCAGAGCTCACGAGTCGTGGCACAACAGGCCGCGTTACTAAGTGTAAAAACACGTCTAATGGAAATGTTGATATTTCCAACAGTTGTGTCCTTTTCCCAGTGCCATTCTGGCTCTACTTTATTTGTATATAATACAACTTGGCCAGCTGTTCATTACTCTCAGTCATGAGCTAGTGTGTACTCGGTGTCCTTACTTCCCATATGCACTCTGAGTGGCCAGTTATTCAAGATGATATGGTTTTGAGTTGCGTCCAAGGGAAATGCTACAACATTGTGCAAACACTTAGATTTAAAGAAACATGCCTCTTTCACTAACACTGACAGGTTCAAAGTTACAGCTACAGGTACGACATCCTTCATTGGACTTCACGCCTTCGTCATTCGAACTTACAGGCACAAAGGCCACGGTCAATGAGAATGACAGGTCCAAAGGTTACATCTTGTTTTGTGGACAGACAAGGACAAAGAATTTACTGGGACTGACAGGCACAGAAACCACACTGCCTTCATTGAACTGACAGGCATATAGACCATACCTCTATCATTGGACTGGAAGGCATAGAGACCACACCTCCTTCAATGGGCTGAAAGACAGAGACCACGGCTCCTTTATTTGACTGAAAAAGAGGTCATGCTTCATTTACTGGAATTTACAGGCACAGGGGTCACACCACATTTACGGAAACTTACAGGCACAGAACTTACAGGCACTCTGGCAACTCCTTCACTGGATGATAGGCACAGAGGCAACACCTCTATCATCATGACTGACTGGCACAGAGCATTTACTGGGACTGACAGACAAAGGCCACACCTCCTTTATAAGACTGACAGACTGGGAGGCCACACCTCTGTCATTAAAACTGACAGACAGAGAAAGCATTTATTGGAACTGACAGACATTCAGACTAAGCCTCGTTTACTGGAATTTACAGGCGCAGGGGCCACACCACATTTAATAAAACTTACAGGCACAGAACTTACAGGCAACTCCTTTACTGCAACTGGAGGGCAGAGAGGCCATGCTTCCTTCATTGGATTGATAGGCGGAGGGTGTGGCTCCACATCTCCATCATCATGACTGTCAGACACAAAGCATTTACTGGGACTTATAGGCATAAAGACCACATCTCCTTTATTGGACTGATGGACATAGAGGAAACAATTCCATTATCAGGGTAAACAGGCACAAAATATGTAGTTGGACTGACAGGCACAGAGGCCACACCTTCTTCTAGACTGACAGGCACAAAGAATTGACCAACAGGTATAGAGGTCAAATTTCTTTGACTGACCTGACAAATACAGAGGCTACACCCCATTTACTGGAACTGACAGGCACAGAGGTAACGCCTCCTTCATGGGACTGACAGGCACAGAGCAGCATGGTGGAAGGCACCAACGTAGTGTTGAAGAAAGCTCACACTGTTCTGAAGCAATGCAGCTGTATTGCAAATATTAACACCAGGGCACTGAGTCGAATTAATACAACTTTACACTGCCTGTCAATACACATGAACCGGTATGTCTTTAGTCATCGTCAGACCGGAGAATGTGATCCGGATCTCCGGACACACACCTGCTGCCTGTCTCCGGATCGCTGACACGCACCTTTCCCACAGCTCTCTGGGATACGAGTTCAAATAAAGAGAAACAGGCCTCCTACCTGCTCCCGTTCCCCTTAAAAACAGCTTACCAAATCTTCTCCATATGCTGCCTCTGCCTTCAGAAGGTATCACTCAGCTTCCATAAAAACAAAAAAATCTGCTCACGATACCAAAACCTGAAATATCACACAATCAATACTGTTTATGCAGGAGTTTGTCTGAAATGCCAAAGCAAATGTGCAAGTGCTGCGAGTGGGGAAGTTTAATATAAACCCCTCGGAGTCTGTCTTACATCCAAGATCAACAAATGCTGATTTCCCCTGGACACTGAGAGAGGTGAGAGGTGTAGTCTTTAGACCGAATCAACGTTTCAGAGTGAAGGAATTTTCATTTAATATCTGCATTCATGGGAAAAAAAAGAAAAGAAAATGACCAGAGAATTTCTTCTTCTTACCTTTCATATTAGTGGTGTAAAGATGGTTGAGAAGGAATGATGAGCAGGTAGTCTTGAGAACACTCTCTCTTCACAGGTCCTCCACCGTGTCTTAAATAAGCATCCTTGTCGAGAGACAAGTCCACTTAATTGTAATCGGAGCTCACTTGCTGATTTGAGCAGCTAGTTCTGCTACATGTTTAAGCAAGTGTGTAGACGTAGCAGCTGCTGCAGAACATGCCTCTCTTTTCCGCAGAACTAGAAGAAGAGAAGAAACATGTGCAGTTTGGAGAGACACAACAGAGAATGGAGTGTGTTTGTCAGTGAGAGAAGGACAGAGGGAAGGGGAGGGAGAGATGAAGTGGGAGAGAGAAAGAGAGAGAGAGAGAGAGAGAGAAAGAGAGAGAGAGAGAGAGAGTGCATATGTTCCTGCAGGCCAGTCCTGTGCCGGCCTAATTACTAACAAATGTCTGGAAAGGGAAGGACAGGCACCTTTGTCTTCTGTTTCTGCGTCACTGACACATTTATGGGAATTTAGATCGGGTTAAACCACGGATTCTGCCATGTGGCTGTTTCTCAGCGTTCCACATTCCAAGTCAGTATCTGTGGAAATGAATTTGTGCCATGTGGATTAGTGCAGAGGTTCTCGAACTTTCTACAGTCAAGTGCCCCTATAAACGACTCCCTTATGATATCGTTATACTTAGAGATGATTTTAAGCATTTAAATATTAAATGTGCATTGAGCTTATTTATTGGTGCCTCTCAATAAAAATAAATAAATACAAATTTGCCCCTAGGTATGTGTATGCGTGTGTGTGTGTGTGTGTGAGAATAGTGACCAGGAAAAGTGTGCTTTTTGGTTAATGTAGCCTAAGCGCTGACTGAACGGAAAAAATGACTAGGAATTTCTATGATCAGTTGTTTTTTGTGTTTTCCTGATCCATCAGGGGGCACACCTCCTGGGTCCGGGGTTTGATTCCTGCCGGAC
>JAOUWY010000052.1:9343272-9358512 GCA_025728095.1 Prietella phreatophila | reverse complement strand
TGCTTGGGTTTCCTCTGTGTGTGTGTGTGTGTGTGTGTGTGTGTGTGTGTGTGTGTGTGTGTGTGTGTGTGTGTGTTACGATCACCGGGCACGTGAGCGAAACCTGGGATGAATCAGGGACATCAGGTCAGGGTGATGAAACCTGTTACTGGTCAGTGCTAAACAAAGAAGTCACCAGCGATAAACTCCAGCCCTCCGGGATTAGAACTCACGACCCCTGGTATAACACACTCCCTGATAACTGCCCTGATTGTACAGGAGCTTCTGCACTTTATATTTAAACTAAGTGGATATGAAAAACGTGTTTGATACGGTGACTCTTTCGGCGAGGAGACATTTATTCGGCGTTTAAGGAAGTGTCGGTCTCCAGTGTCGGTACTTTGTAACGGACTCAGGTTTTCCACCTTGGGAAAGTCTCCAGGACAGAAGAGTTCGCACTTTGTGGTTTCTCAGGAACATGGCAAGACTTCTTTCTTAACTTTATCTTTCATGAAAACAAAAGAGAGGTTGGTGAGGGAACGTTCAGTTCCAGTTTGATATTTGTGGTGCTCTTCAATAAACAGAAATGGGTAGCATTGGGAGACTGCTGCAGGGTACGAGGAATAAAACACTTCTGGATGCGTTTGATTCGACGCGTTTTGCTCCTTCACTGTTACACACACTCACTAGGGCATACGTGCACAGCCCAAACCCAGCAATGGAACACAAAATGGAGGACATGAGATGGCTAGCGTTACACGACTGCTCTACGCCATGACAGTAATCCGAATTTAATGCATCGCTGCATCTCATCTTATCTGCTTAAAATGTCAAGCTTGTCTGTTACAACAAGGTCAGAAAGAGTGAACTTGGTTTCCCTCAGTAGCAGAGTACGTAGCTCCTCTGCTTCCCCACCTGTCCACTGTCCTGCTGTTTGTCCCGCTGTTTATCCCCTTCATCTGCAGGCTGGTCCACAGCAAACACCTGAAACTGGCTGAAATCGGCAAAATTGGGCTGTTCTGGTATCTGCTGCGGAGAAGTGCTGGAATGTGCTGGAAGACCATCTCCATCTACCGAACGGTGCCCATGTGGCACTGACGTCTGAGCAAAAACACAAATGGCTTTAACCGACTACATGGCAGAATGCATAATAATAGCTCAAATGCTCATCCTAACTATTATGCTCAACAATTATCACAGTTATCTTAAAATGGCAGAAAATCAGACTCTTCAAACGTCCTGCAATAAGACTGGCATCTCAGTACTATTTAACGCTTGATATACACACGTGGGTGGGTTATGTACAAGAGACGGCTCTCGAATGTTAAGTAACTTTCCGCAGCGTCGCTGATGACTGGTTCGAATGTATTCAAGAAGCCAAATATTGCGATCACATGTTCTTGGAATTTCTACTGTTTTCTAAACGAAAAGCCAGTGTCTGTTCTGACGTGTACCTGTGTAGCCAGTGGCCGAGGAGGCACGGCGGGAGGAAAAGCCACCGCTCCTGCCTGCTGCTGAGCCCCTGCAGAAATGACACACACTTAGTTCCAGTTCTAAAAACTGACGAGCTGGCTGCCGTGGGTAAAAGCGCGTGTACCTGCAGTGACGGTGGCAAAGTTCCTGTTCATGTCTAGAGAGGAAGAGCGGGAATGTGAAGCATGAGGGCGGGGAGGAGGAGGGGGCGGAGCCACGGCTTTCAGACCTTCAGGAGATGTCCCAGAGTGAGACCTGAAACAAACACACCAGTGTTCAAAACAAGCAGGACTGTGCTTAATGCACAACACACACCTACAGGGTCATAAAAGTACCTTTCTCCCAATTTGTGCTCAATTTCATTACCTTAGCTGTAAGAACGTTCATTTATTATCCATAAAGAAATTAAGTAAATGCATCCAGTGAGACAAAAGACTTCTGAAGGGTACAGTAAAAAAAAAAAAAAAAAAAAAAAAAAACCCTGACTAAAGCCAATTTAACATAACTAATAAATATCAAATCCTTTTCACCTGTTCCTACAAACAAAAAAAAAAAGGTTGAAACTATTCGGGGCTGACATTAAACCGAAACTGTAAAATAGATAAAGCATTTCTCCCAACTGGGCCTGAAAATAATAAAGTAGAAAAATATATTTGGAAATAAGACATACAATATGATTATATATATATATGATATATATGTAGCCGCCTGCATCAAACTCAAGGCCTTGATGCTCACGTACAAGACCTTGTATGGAACAGCACCGCCTACCTCAACACTCTCCTGAACGTTTCCTCGCACAACGCTGAGATCGGTTAATGACCGACGCCTGGTAGTGCCTACTCAGCGAGGTACGAGCTCCCGTTCCAGAACCTTCAAACTGACTGCCCCTCAGTAGTGAATTGAACTTCCAACCTCAATCCGGACAGCAGAATCTGTCGCTATCTTAAAAAAACGCGGCTGAAGATCCGTGAACACTGAAGATCCCAACACCTGCCCACGCCCACATGCTTTTAAAAAATAAATAAATACAATTCTTCACTACACTGGCTCTTATACCTCTACTCTGATACTCTGGGACTAAATTAAAAATCTTGTATGGTAACACTACATTTATTGTTCTCCGTTTGATATATGGCTTTGCTTGTATTTCCTCATTTGTAAGTCGCTTTGGATAAAACTTACATATACACACACACACACACACACACACACACACACACACACACACACACACATACATACAAACACACGTTTAAAAACATCCGATGATCAGGGCAGATTATATCCTGTCAATCAAAAGAGGGTGGGAAAACACAGATCCTGTAAAGATGATATCTCTTGTGTGATGACAAAACTGCCGTTGGTCAGCTCTGCACTGCTAAAAAGTTTACACCAGACGCTGCAGCAGTGAAACGAGTGTACGTGATGTGCATTACCTCTGTCTGGTTGCAGCGCTTGAAATGGGTTCTTGATCAGACGTAAATGAATCAGAGCTGCTATAGCCGTCACCTGTGTGACAATGAGACGTTTAGGAATTGTCTGCAAATGCCTGCACTCCTAACACAAGCCGAGCTCACGGTGGTGTTCAATAACCTACCTACAGTGCTGCCAGGGAATTTAATCGCTGCTAGCTTTTTCTCCTCGGACAGTTCGGGAGGTTTAGCGATTAACGGACTCGTCGGATGTGCGTGATCTGTAGAGTCAAGACGGAGAGAAAGAGCACGTGTCATTTGTTTGGATGGAAAGGTCTCTGTGATCCAGGAGAGCAGCGCGGACATCTGTTAAAGACAGAGTTACATCAAACAAGCCAGGGAATTTCTTCATGCTGGGCTTGGATGGAGGATCTGTGGACTCGCGTGTGAGTGCGTGAGCCAACAGTCTGCACCAAAACTGCGCGCCACTGCGTCTCCTAATGAAACGAAATGCTTCCTTGCTTTATGTTCGGATTATCCCTGCTGGATAAAGTGACCGTAGACTGATGAACTCAGAAGGTCAAGTAAAGTAAAACGCAAGTCATTTGTGCAAACCGAACTTTTCGCTCTTTACATCCTTACAGGTTTCCAGTCTTAACGTGCATGAATGCGGCACTGCCAAACCCTTATACACATTATCATTTTGACATTAGTTTCCCTAAATTTTAGATTGATATACTGTGGTAGTTTCTTGGTTGCAACACATCTTCAATTGGCTACTTAATAGCATTAGAACTAAAATAATAACCAGTCCAGAAGAAATCAAGACACGTGTAATGTCACTAGCCCTAATTTCTGCGAATGCAGTTTCAACAGCGGGAGTACAGTCGCATAGCAGAAGGCAGTGGTTCATCACGGTCTTATTTCAGGCGTGGTTTACCTTGCAGGCAACACATGGCTCGAAAATTACACACTGAAAGGAATAAAACACGACACAGGGTGCTGTAATACAAAGCAGACGCACTCTAACTACCCCAAAGTTGATTATTTTTCAATAACAGCAACAGTCCCGAGGTGTTTGATTCTGCTAACGATTTATATGATATTAAAGAATGACACGTCGTATGTGGAACCTCTGTGAGACAAGTCACTTCCTGCGAACACTGGAGGAAAGAGACGAACATTTTGTGCCAGACGTGAGACCATAGTTGCGTAAGCCTGTATGTGAAGCCGGGATGGAGGGAAGCCTCTGGTCTGCATTTCTTTCCCCTAACTTGGGTGAATAATTGTGATAAAAATGATTATACAAAAGGAGCAAAAGCAATAATCATCATCATCAACATTTAAAAGGTATAACTGTTGTGTACTAAAGTCATTTTTAACGACGAACAATGAAAACTTTCATAAATTTGGCACGGGCACAAGTTCTTAAGCAGAAATACAGGGAAAGCTCTTTACCACTTCCAGTTCTCTTCAGCTCCATCTCCTGCATGTGTATCTTGCTAGGCGTCATACGGATGGGCACAGGATGCACGATGGCCGTATCCTGTAAAATATTCATGCATCATTCATTACGGCAGTGTTAAGCATCTCACTTTACTCCTCATGGAGTGCAACAGGCATAGCTAGGTCGTTGGGGGGTTGGGGAGGGTGTATGGGCAGGGGGATGGTGGGATAACTGGAATAAATATTTGACCAAAACGACTCAAATATGACCACGAACCAAGAAATATACATAAAAATAAAAACTGAAGCTTGATTTCAGAGTCAGATTCACGTTATTACCCAGGTTTATTTTCACACAAAAGGAGCACGAGTGTTGAGGGCTTTAAATATATTTGGCGGCGCTAGAAGTAGAGCTAGAGATAGGTACTGCTCGCTTCGTGCAACACAGTCGGATTAGAAATAAAGAGAAATTTAGTCCCAGGAGTGAGGTCATAATTGTTTAATCTCGTATGTGAGTCTGGGAATGAAGGAAAGTCACGGATCTCAGCGTTACAAATTGTAAACTATTAACGTTGTATTTTTAAGTCATGGGCGGGACAAAAATAAATGAATAAAAATAACCTTAATTTACAATCTGTAAAACTGAGAGTTACAGTTTTTTTGTTCAAACTGCTGCACGTTTCACAGAGATGATTCTGTCTTTTAGAGAACTGCTACAGATAAATCTTGCACAGGTCTAAAAAGTCAAGTTCTAATTTCAGGTTGTCTTTAAGTCCCAGTTCCTCTCTAGCCTCACTAGTTGAGCGCTTAAAGCAAAGAAATGACACACCTATACTCACGGAGAGCTGAGCATTAGCAATGCAGCTGCAATAAATAAAACTACTGACAATACTGAACTTTCCGAAAGAACACGTATAGCGGTGAAAAAGAAATTCAATAAAACAATAACCGTTATCGCCCAGCTCGATCACAGCTTTCTTTTGTTTCAATATTGTTAAAGGTTTGACAGAACCAGCAATAGTCACCATCTAGACCGTGTTATGCGAACAGAGTGAGCAAAACAATAATTCACAGGCTTAGCAAGCAAAACCAAAAATAAACAGAATTAAAAAGAAAAAAAAATCTGTATTGGCGACTGCGGCAGATGAATTAGCAATGAAAACATGCATTTTGTTTTCAAGACAGAATCCCAAGGGTTAATGAAAAATCATTAATCATGAAAGAGCACTAGGTGATTGACTTACAGGGTCAGCTGGTGCAATGTTAGAATCAAATTGGGTCAGAGTTTGAGAGCTTGAGGAGCGTTCGCTAAAAGTCTCCCACTGCTGGAGAGACAGAGCAGAGACATGGAGACATGTCAGCAGGGTGCACGTGGCGGACTCGCGTCCAGCTGAACACAACAGCACCAGTGAGCCTGCAGTAGAACTACAGCTTTCACTCTCCCAACACAATAAATCAATAGAGAATAAGAAAGATAATGTGCAACACCAACACTACACCCCAAACCATCAACCAAAATATCAAATGCACTGTAATTAATAACTTTGGTGCAGATACAAACAATAGAGTCTCTCACAGTTGCGTGGTACACTTTCCCAGAACATGAACAGTCAGTCACACAATAACCACATACCACCGACTGAATAAGGACTCAAACACTAAACCTTTATATAAATGATCAAAAAATGAAATGTAGTCCATCAGACAAGACGTGTTTTTTGTCCCAAGTGTGCATCTTTTTCCTGGTATCGGAGCTAAAAGTCTAACTCCAGTTGGCACTTAGCAAAGTGCATTCCCAGATCGTCACACACCGACGTCAAAAGACCACACCTGGCTCGATAATATCATTTTCATAACAGAGTCTCAAAATAGAGTCTGAAACCACATCGCCAGGTCTTTCAGAGATTGTGTGTGATGATTTAGATGTGCACAGTCATGATGCTAAACCGAAGGCCAGGAGCATGCCTTGCTAGTACTTTAGCCATACAGCATCATTACTCATAATGGGACAGAACTATTATTATTATTATTATTGTTAATATATATATATATATATATCTATCTATCTATCTATATATAAATAAAAAGGTGAATAAACACGTTCTTTTCCCTCTCCAAAGTGGCATTTGAAAACAAACTGTCAAGCTAAAATGGAGACAGATACGAAGAACATCTTTTAAGTGAGATGTGGGGAGTTAAATAAATGATGTCCACCTGAGCACTTTTTCTCTGTCAAATACATTCCTATGCCAATCGCTAGTCTATATTCGTACGCTTAAGTAGATCGTTTGTCTCCATCGGGATTAAAATGACATTATAGACCACTTTTTCGCTGAGTCGGTTGCGTCAGACGAGCAAAAACAAAAGGACTGGGTAAGCGCAGTAGGCTGCATAATAAACTTATGATTTGTCAAACTCTGGTTTATGAAAATATACAAATAAATAAACAAAAACATGCCTTAGGTGATCGACTACATTTCATTATTCTGTAAAACTTTGAAAACAGAACAGCTATATTAAATGTGTATCTGCTGTAATTTTGCTACAATAGGTGAGAAGCTCAGGCCAAACCTCGTTGCTCTGGTTGAGCTCAGGCCAGGTCTGGTTCAAGGAAGGCATGGAGGGAGATTTATTAGGCGTCACCTCCACCGGGGAACCAGAGAAACTCACTTCAGGTGCAGGCTCTGGGACTCCTAAAACACACACACACACACACACACACACACACACACACACAACCCAATGCCATGTCGGATGCACTCTTTGGTATTCTGTATGCTGATCCTAGGTTCTGAAATATAGCTTCCTTTACCACTCCAGTTACACATATCTTGGGTTTCTCTTCTGTTCTTCATACCTGCTGAGTCATCCAGGTCAATAAGCTTTGGCATTAAGCTCTCTGGAAGCGTCTCTGGAAGGTCATAACCGTTCTTTCTGGCAACCACAAGATGAAACGCTGCACAGAACTCGTCCAGGGTCAGTGCACCGTCTTTATCAAAATCTGATAACTCCCTGCAGGGGGAAAACATATGCCTTAATATGGCACTTTTTTTTTTTTTCAACAAACATTTTAGACAAAAACCAATCGCTGTGAATTTTGTGGTGCCCCCCCCCAGTAGATCAACTTCCTCTTAAACCCATGACTTAAGATTAACATCTCAGAAACGTCCTAAAAACAGCATCATTATATTTACACTATTTAATCTAATAAGGTTTTAATCATGATTATATTATTAATAGTGTTCAGTAAAAATCCTCCTGGGAGCCCAGATGACCTCAGAAAAATTTCAAACCTATGCCATATCCTCATCATTATCCTAAACTAATAGCCAAATAGTAAAAACGAAGAAAGCTCATCAACGAGCAGGTATGCCCAGCGTTTTGACTGGCAGCGTATGTTTGTTTTTGAACAGGCTTAAGCAAGCTCATCCAAGACCAACGCAAACACACTAATCTCAGTAAAGCAGCTTACCAAATGTGAGACAATTCTAAAATAGGCAGCTTCGACTTTGTAAAAAACTCCTTCGCAGCAGAGCCTGTAACAGAAATCGCTCATCAGTTTTTCGAAACAAATAGGAACGAAAACAAACCATATGTACTGCATATATACACAGAAAGGTCAAATGTTCAACCCACTGACCTGGGATAAAACCGGTCAGATCAGGCTGGATAGTTTTGAACTGATTAACGTAATACTGTCTCTGCTCATCCGTGATTTTCCAGGGGTCGTCGTAGCCACTGGCCTGTCTTTGGATCTCGTTTGTAGTAGCAGCAGATGCCACTGTTCGTACTGTTGTGCTCTCCTACGGTACACAATGCAGCAGCGTTCAGAATTAGGCACAAAACCAACTTCAAGCGTTGGGGGGGACGGGGACGGGACTAAACAGGATTACTCCTTTAAGGAAACGGCTTAAAAAGTTAAAGATAAAAACGAATTTATCATTTATTTTCCCCTGTAATCTAAATGACAAGTTTTTTTTTAGTTTTGGACTACAGCTGAACGTTTGTGGACACCTGATCCTTTAGTCCCCTCATAACTGTTATAGCAACTTCCACTCTTCTGGGGAGGCTTCGCGTTCATTCAGCCACAAAAGTATTAGTGAGGTCAAGCAAGACCCACATATGGGTGTGGGGGTCAGCGAGCGTATGAGGTAACGACCACTGTATAAACAAGTCTGTACGACCCAAAATATTGCCACTGCAGAAACGACATTACAATTGCAAAGGTACGTAATACAAGCCCCGGTGTTTTGGTAATGGGAAATAAATACAGCAGAACAATAGATTCAAATCAAACGCCAAGGGCAAAGATAGGAGCCGTTGGGACGTGTAAACATTTTCTTGGGTCCCATGGATACTTGCTTTGTTTGCTGCAGGCATCAGTAATGAGGTCTACTGTGTGTGGGCTAGACAAATATTAAAACAGGCCTGTGCTTACCCCATTGTGACAGCAGATGCTTTATAAACTGAAGCTTTATAACCAGCATCCATAACAAGCTTTGCAAACAAAAAAGCTATTGAGATGGGCCACAGGTTGAGAGAAGTCGCCGGTGCAGTACCTGAGCAGAAGAGGGATGCATTGCTGGAAGTGTGCTGGAGGGAGGAGTGTCTGTAAAACTGACCCAGTTTTCCTGAACAGGAGGAGGAGAGTGAGCAGACCACATCCCATCACCTGCTACTGGACCTTTGGGGAGGGGGAGGAGGAGGAGGAGGAAGGGGTTAGACATCCGCAACACTTTAGAAGTGGATTTTAAAATTTCAAGTAGATTTGCAAGGCCCTCCAGAATTAACGGCACCCAGTTTCATACTTTTTATTATGGTTCTAATTGTTCTTAATGCCATTTTTATCTGCTTATCTATTTTATATAACCGTCACTTTGATTTTGCAGGTCAACAACCACCAACTGTCACATTTGTGTTAAACGTTTATCCACGATAACGGATAACAAAAGGCTAGTACACAGTAAGCGAAAAGCAGTACGCTAGAGGATTAGTACGTCCGGATTCTCAGTAGGTGGGAAATACAAGGACGGCGTACTGCATCCGGAGAGATTTTGCAGTATGCAACTGACGGACACTACGCCAGTCAAAATACCCACAATACAATGGGGATGGTGGATTTTCAGTATTAAACCTTGGATAAACAGGACTTGTTTAACAATACCCGGATAAATTGTTAACTTGTCGAATGTTTCAATGAGAAAACAGTTGTCACAGCATTTGAGACCTTTTTTGTGATCTCCATCATGCATTAGCCGGCCAAGCTAACGGCAACGAATTTACCGAAGCCTGTTAACCCCGCCCACATTATATTACTAATTCAGTTAACTTTCCTGGTGTGCATGTTGTCGTTAGTGCGGTCGCTTTAATCTGGTGATCCCTTTAAGATTTGTGTGTTTATGATGACGTTGAAGGTCACGACAATGCCAACATGGCGGGTGTAGTATGTCCGGGATTGTAGTCATAATACACACACACACACACACACACACACACACACACACACACACACACACACACACACACACACACACACACACACTGAATAGTATGTACTGTTTCAACAGCCGGGCAGCAGGTACTGCATCGAATTCAGTACGTACGGTCACAGTATGCGATTTCGGACGCAGCCAAAGGGATTTTTACACGTGCGCACCCACATATTTATACCCCAGGAGAATGGTTAAAGCCAAGACAATTCCTGAAAGCAAAAAAACTAAATAAAAAAAAAGTTTTTCCAGATATTTGTTTGGATTTGCATTGCTTAGAGACAGCAAATCTTATATTTTTCTTAGAAAAAACACATTTCTCCTTTTGCTTTATTCACTGAGTGAAGATTTTTAACCATTATTTGTAATGAAGTAATTTTATGCTCATTTTTATGAAGGGTGCCATTAATTCTGGAGGACATAATGAATGAATAAATACATTACAGATACCAGGTGAGCCTCCCTGACTAACATATCACTGTAGCTGATTAGATTAGCTGGCTCTCCGTACTCTACACATACAGTGTGTGCTTGGATTTGTACTTTTGCAAACGCATAGGGCAGAAAAACATCTGACAGGAGAAGGTGTCCGGTGTCGAATGCAGGCTCGTTGACAGAAAATAAATGCTTTGATTATCTAACCCTAGCTTAAGAAGAGTCAAGTGTGTCAAGGCTGGTAACATAACTTACTTAAAAAGACTGATGTTAAGAAATAATTCAGCTTCTGCTTTCTTTCACACCTCATAACGGGTCAACTGTTCGATATTGTGAAGAGGTTACATATCCACGAGAGGAAGTGACTCAGCCATCTTACGAGTAATTAATATTATATATATATATATATATTCCCCTTCTTGAAAAACAGGTCACGTGATTAGCCCCTTCTTCGACGGTGAGTCAAATGAAAATGTAAATTAGACTAACAGTACATTAAAGAATTTTAACGGGTTCCATTAAGCTGCGGATTTAATTTGTTCATGAAAATGAATGATGTACCCGCTTGTGCTTCTCTGAATGGTGGCCACACGGCTCCTGTCACCGCAGCCTGACGGTCCACGGTGCCGCCGCTGGCTTGTCGCTTGTGCTTCCTCCATGCGGGAGGTGAGGTGGGCGGAGACTGGTGAGGGGACACTACGGGAGACGTGGTGTCTGGCTGGGGGTCAGAAAACACAGAACATTAAAGGAAGGGACAAAAAAAAAACCGTTAACGCTAAATAAAAATCTTCCCCATACTTGACATGCACCATGTACTGTTTGTGCATAAACAGTTTCATGCTTCGGCAGTCTGTAGTAATAAAATAACACACAAACGACTTTATATTACAAGCCTACTATTTTATTGTCATATTATTAGCCACACCCCGTACATAAATCAGACCTGATAAACAAATGCTAAGATTCAAGATGGCTGCTGTGATTTTATGTCCTGCTTTTGCCTCTTTTTACAAGGAAGTGTGAGACACGGTATCAGAAACCACATAAGCTCGCCTGTTTGAGGTTAAAATGTCTTGTCTGATTGACTATGTCTGGAGTAAGAGGAAATTTTTATTTACCGATAGACATTGACGCAACACAGCTTTCGAGAAACCTGGACGTAGATTTAGATTCTGAATAAACAAGGCAGAGACAACAGAGTACACTGACCTGGGGATCGACAGGGGGCGCACAGGGCTGGATCACTTCATGCGTGGACACTTTTTTGGTTGGGACTCGACCTGGGGGTCTGGGGATCACACTGGAGTACGGCCCCTGGTTCTCGGTGTCCGGGTACACGGCCGCATGTCTGGCCTCCTGTTCGTTCTTACCCACCACAAAGCGAGGGAGGAGCAAGTCTTTGACTGCAAAGCCAAACACAGACGAGTCGTTCAGGATTCAGACCTATGCTACAGATAAAATTCCAGGATATTAAAAAGCTTTTCAGTCATGACTTTTGTTTTCAAGGATACAGCAAATGTCCTTCACTGAGCTGAGCTAAAAACAGTGTGGGCGTCAGGCGTGAGCGTCTGGTCCGTGTGAGTGGAAGTACACATCAGTGTGAAGCTTTGAGCCATGATTCTTAACCCCCCACCACAAGATCAGACAATAGACTAACAAAATGAATTTCAGGGCACTTCTTAACCAAAATGCACTTCGCCCTTTTCAGTCTGGGGTGGACAAATCATTCACTCTTTTGCCCAAGTGAGAGCTGAAGTGTGCTGTCCAGTCCCACGTTTTAGTTACCATGAAACATAACCGATGTTAATGTTAAAACGGCGGAGCTACCACAAATATGTATGGTAAGCTACCGTCATTAACCAGCTAAACATATAAATATAGACGCAGAGAAACGAATGGGTATATGAACGTGGAGTGGATCCCGCCGCATAGCCAAATATTGCATTCGACTAAAACTGCTAACTTTCCTAGTCAGAATTTACGACTTCTGACTTGGACCACCGAGCGAATTCCCACTCAACCTTGAGTTTAGTATGTGACAAATTTACATTTCTTATGATTAAAACACGCAAATAAATAAATCATACAAAAAGACAAATCTCAATTGCTTTTTAAAGTCAAATTTAACAAGCTTAACACGGTGCATTATATATGTTTTGCATTGGCCAATAGAATTAATCAAGCTTCAAAACTAACCTGACACGGAGCAGGTTTGTCCAAATGCATACGTTGCCATAGTAACCCAGCGGGGCTTGCGATTTGCTTCATTTGTGAAACCGAAATTGATGGAAATTAGCCGGGCTTGTTGAAATAAGCCTCGGCTTTGTGGAACACCCTCCAGAACTAAACTCTGAGCCAGACAAATGTCAACACGAGGCTATTATTAAAAATCCAAAGTTTAATACGCACAGCAACATTTTAACGAAGGAACGATATCGTTAAGATTATTGAGGTTCTTTTTTATACAATAAATAAATATATATTTTTTTTATTTTAAAGCTACATTCTAATACCAGTAATAACCTTGATGCTGGAGAACAAATGTTCTTTCAAACCGTATGTCTACTTTGTGGCCCCTTTTTACTGCAATTTCCTGTTGACTCATTTCCTATTCTCTTACAGTATCTTCAGGCCTAAAAGGGATGCCCTTATTTCCTGCTCGGTTTTAAAAACTGCTATCCGCTTTTTTATTCATTCTTCATCTATGAAACCAGTCATTTCCTGATGTCTACTACAGGAGCTTTCAGGCTGGCAGCTGAGAACGCCAGAGTGAGAGAGAGAGAGAGAGAGCGAGAGAGAGCGAGAGAGAGAGAGAGATATCGCACAGACTTGAGGATTTTAGTAACAGAAAGAGATTGAACTGCAGCTGTAGTGTGTGCAAAATAAAACTCCTGTCATGCACAAATTTATAAGTTTTTTTCCCCATATTCAGGACATTTACTACAGGACTGCTTTTGCTTACCGCTGTTCAGGCTCTCGACACGAAGCGGCAATCCAGACTGGGCTATTGCGATAAGTTTCAACGCGATGTAGAACTGGCTCCTACCGAAGTGGCCAAGACGAGTCGCACCACACAGTTCAGTGATCTGAAACAATAAGAAGAGGTCAGAAATTCTGCTGCAATACTTCAACTATTAACAAAGCATCGACCATGACTAAGCACCTCTGTCAGGTTACTGAGTAAGAGGATTCTGTGTTGGTTTTGCAACAAAAGGAGAGTGTCGACGCATCTCTATCTCCGATCATCAAGACCAAAAGCACAAGGCCTGGCGAGAAAGTGGAAAGTTCCGTCACCACGGACAGACACGGCCCTCTGTCTGTATACAGGGTTGTAGACGACTTTGGCAAGCGTCCTCCCTCGTTCAGCGCACTGGATCCTCGACGCTGAAACGATGAGGGTGCGAATCTCCTCGTCTGATGACTCATCACAAAATGGCTTTTTGCAAGTCAGGCCACGGTGCTTGTGGCCTTGATCTGATTTCTGAGAAGTCAGTGGTACTAACACTGGTATCAACACTAAGCAAGTGTTGTATCAAAAACTGCAAGTCGAGATATTAAATCGTGTTCACATTGAGCAGTTTGGCAGGAAATGTGCAAACAGCTACGACGACACCAAGCACTTCATGAACTGAAACGAAACGCTTTTATACATACGGCCCATCCTTAGTGAAGAGAGCAATCATTTCACCTTCCTGTGGAGAACAACCGAGATGTACGCTGTGTGTCTGTGAAGAACATCATGATGCTAGCTGGCAATGACCAATAGGAAAATGTATCAAATCGGCACTAGATATTCAAACTGTTGATCTACGTAGTGCAGGTATGCGACATGCGAGCCATGTTCATGACAGTTAGAAATCTCTGTAGAGTTTTTTAAAAATCAACAGTCAATAGCGCTGAGCAAAATAACGACATGCTGTCGATATCAGAATAGGTCATCATTTTCTAACTTACTATTACAAATAAATCAACAAGGCATCACACGGAATCTTCTGTATATAACCAAGAGACGCATCGACGTCGGCTTTTCAGCAGGTCACCAAGTAAGAGCTTTGTGGATCCGTCGATCCGAATCTGACGTTCTCACAGACATGCTGGAGATGTGCTTGAAGGCTTATAATAAACTTGTTAAACTCTCAGCAAAAGCGTTCCTGTGTATAAAGTATGGAAATGTTTCCGATAGAACAACTAACGGACAACTTTTGAAGCTTTTAAGGGTCTTAGATTTGACACTTTGTTATTTTATTCATAGCTGTCCATCTATTCTTTATCATTCACCGAACGACGACGACAATTTCCTCTGTTTACCACTCAGTCCACACACATTTTCCTTGACCTTGTTACCCTCAGGGCACAACGAACAGAACAATCTCTAATCTGTGTCCTGTATATAAAACTGAAATCAAGTTTCACAGTTGGAAAAGCATGTTGAGCAACAATTTAGTCATCTAATACCACTCTAATAGCACAGCTAATACTTGTATTAAGAAATGCACATTTTAGCGGCTTTCTTGCTATAACATGCTCGCTCTAACTCAGAAAAAGACTGTTAATTAGCTGATTAGTTGATGTGTGTGTGTGTGTGTGTGTGTGTTAACGCAGGAAAACCACTCCAGGGCCAGGGCCGGGAATCTGTGCTTCAAGACAATTTGTTGCGTTGGTCGATTTTGTATCGCTCTGGACTCGTATCCATCTCCGTTCATCATTCTCAAGGTCCATCTGTAATAACCCAAGCAACTTGCTCATCATGGCTGGTTTACATAGTTTCGATAATCTAATCTAGATTATTATCTAATCTAGAAATTAAATTGTTGCAACAGTAACATGCTACTAAACCGAAGATACACACCACCACCACAAACAAATATGCAGTTCTGAGACGGACCAATGCGAGTTAAACTACATGTGTGTGTGTGTGTATATATATTATATACACACACACACACACACACACACACACACACACACACACACACACACACACGATTGTGCGCTTACTTATT
>JAOUWY010000052.1:9291306-9301695 GCA_025728095.1 Prietella phreatophila | reverse complement strand
CCCCTCCATAAATTTCAATGGATATATTCATATATGTTTCGTTCACTGTTAAAATACACCGTGTATTTGTATACCAGTGGCATTTTATGAAATGATAAAACAAAAACAAAACAAAAAAACAAACAATTCTTTATATTTTGCAGTCCATTATAAACAAATGTTTTGTTGTTTTTTTGGTTTTGTTTTGTTTTTTTTTTTTTGTTTGTTTAGTTTTTTTTTGTCTCTATACCTGTTCATAATTTTGGTAAATCCATCCTTGTGAGGATGTAAAAAAAAAAATAAAGAAAATAAAGAAAATAAAAAGGAATGAAAATTCAACCTGTTTACTGAATCTCTGTTCCGTGTTAAACTGGCCGCTATCACTGGGGCTCTGAAAGTGTGGTATAATCTTATTCCTCTTACCTGATCAAATATTCTGATTAACTAATATTTAATAATAATGAATATTATTTAATAAATAAAATAGCATCATTGGAAAATAAATAAATAAATAAACAGTGTAACAACTGTCAATAGCGTAAATTGTCCGCTGCAGGCAGATTTCATCGGCCCCAGGTTTTTATGTAAGGCTTTTAGGAGTCAGATTTGGATGACTGACTGGTAAATGCAGCGATTTAAAACCTCCAATAAATCTCGTTCAGCGTTTCATTTTCAACACACAAACTTTTGGAGCCTCCAGACAGTAGTGCTGCAAACTGCATGACCTTTGACCTAAGGAGTTCACTATTTTTTGAGCCCGTTACATTGCACCTGCCTGCCCCTCTCGTTAGTGAAAGATGCTCCAAACACAATGACCCGTCTGACCTATCTTGACCCCATCAATGTCGACACGTCCCTTCTCCCCTTGTGAGACAGGTGGGCTTTTGTCGCCCTAACAATGTTGCGTGTAAGGGAGGGAAACTACTTTAAAAACTTTTATATCCGATTTATGCATGGCCAATCATAGTGCTTTGCTGCTGAATGGCGCTCTCACGATTTGCAAAGCGAGGTATCCGAGCGAGGCATTTTTTGAGAGACCTTCTCCACCAACAAACAATTAAACCGTCGTCACTGCGTTGTCTTGAAACGTCTTCTGGTGCTCCATGTTGACGTGACTGTCTGCGCAGAGAACCAGGCATGGATGTGGTTAGACTGACCCTGGACATCTGGGACGCATCTTCAGTCCTGAAACAGCCCATTCCCAGCAAGACTTTGAATAAGATTAAAAGACAGCAGATTCCCAAAGTCTCTCTCATGGCACCATGTTCCCTTGAGGTCTCACCATTTTCCCATTCTAATTACGTGTCTCAGCCGCACCGATGCATCGCTAGGCCATTTTGACCACCGCTCCACACAGGGTAGTGTCATAGTTCACATCTGATATGTGATTTAAAGTCCCTTTTAAGCTTGGGTAATAGAAGGTCCCCGTTTGTGCTGTGTGGCCAATGCCACGGGAAGAAAATGGGCCGTCATTTACTAGGCCAACACGGCTAGGACGCGAATGGGTCACACACAAGGAAACTTTAGGAAATGATGGCTTTTGGTAAAACCACGGCCTCGGGGAACAGGGTGTCAGCAGGGGCTGTGGTCGTGGCCTTGACCACACAGATTGACCACAGAATCCTTTATTTTTTAAATAGGATTGCAGGGGCCAAACCCCACCGGGTCCCTGTGTCTATATCCAGTTAGCAATCTCTATTCCCTGACCAAGGCAAAAGGAAATGGCACCCGATGAGCAGGCTTTAGCCCCAAGGCAGAGGAGCCGACAACCAGAGCAAATCTGACCCATATGGACAGGCCTGGGAACATGTAGGGTGCGTGGAGCAGTTTCGGAAAAAAGGCAGGATAGGCAGGAGACGAAGAGGAGTGTGGTTGCTTCACGGTCAGTCTACAGCTGCAGATGGTTTTTTTTTTTTTTTCCAAGGAGAGCTGACCGATAGGAACAAAGGCTTTGTGGTGCCATGGAACGTCTCTGTAAAGCGAAGGGAATGCATGCTCCCTGATTGAAGAGAACAAAGAAAAAACAGAAAAGACAATGAACACTCAAACAGCACACAACGGGCTTTAAATCACTGCATGTTGAATTGTCAAACCCGATGGCGTTGAATCATTTTCATAACAGTATCGACAGTAGTCAGTTTTCCACACGATTTACAATCGTAGATGTACTATATATTAATAACTTACGGTTACTATGGTAGCAATTTACTTACACAGGGACTTGGCAGACATTCGATATATGCTTGTTATTGAAATGCGTGTTGTGGTAGATATGGTGAGAATTTTCTGTTACGAGACGTTTATTTAGTATTTAGGACGGAGACGCCAATGTCACCACTGTTTTTTAGTCAGAGGGGAAAAAAAAGTCTTCCACCACAGGAAAGTCGTCATGATGGAGAGCGTTGTGGTCTCTCTGGAAGCTGCATTGTCATTGTCGTTTTTTGTCTTATTCACTTCGAGAAAAAGAGAAAAAGAGAGGGAACGACTATTTACGGCTACTATAATGATATGTGATTTATAGCTGGAACTAACTGGTACTGCAGTGAGTTAGTTCCTGTGAGCAACATTAAATGTGCTAAAATGGGCATCAAATGAATAAAAATTATAACGTGTTGTAAAAAAATAAACAAACAAATAAATAATTGCTCTGCACATTGCTGTAGTAGGGGGGCACGGTGGTTAGTGGTTAGTGGTTAGCCTCGCACTTCCGGTGCTGGGGACTCGAATCAATATCCGCCCTGTGTGCGTGGGGGTTTCCTCTGGGTACTCTCGTTTCCTCCCCTAGTCCAAATGTCCAATTTGTGCATTTCCAAATGGTCTGTAGTGTACGATTATGCCCTGTGATGGTTGTTGATACTGCATCCAAGGTGTTCCCTGGGTTTTGCCCCGAGTTCCCTGGGAACTCCTGTGCAACCCTATGTAGAATAAGCAGTGTAGATGGCAGGTGAACGGTAACTCTTCTTTGCATTGTGCCTCATCACAGTATCCCATCATTTGGGGGAGATATAAAATAGGAGTTTCCGTAGACAAAATAGTCTATTTACAAAAGAGATTGCATATCTTAATGTAGTTTCCAATGGCTAAGATTTTGGGGATGAGACTTCCATTATTTGTAACAAATACACACCTGGAATGTGAAGAATTACCTCTAGTATCTACACGCTGTAGTCATTTGGCTCCTTAAAGCCAGACCTCCCTGAAGCAGATGTAAAATTAGGAATCTTTCTGAGCCGCCAGGGCCGTTACCTCGAGGGGGTCGAGGTAATTGTTGATATTGGACTCTGCTCCTGTCCCAGAGAAATATTAAATCTTCTCATTTGATTTCGAGCATAATGATGTCGTAAAAGTAAACTGGCTGTGAGACGGCGGGCCCCGCCAGTCGAATTTGCTTTCATCAAGTATGGACTGGCTTAATTACAGAGCACATCACTGGCCGTCTTTTCACCGCACAGCCACGCTCAGTTGTTTGTCTCTCCGAGTCATCACTCTCTCGTGTTCACAGCTGATCACAAAATCGACTGAGGCGGTTTGACACTCGATCACACACACACACACACACACACACACACACACACACACACACACACACACACACACACACAGAGCGCAGTGAGGAACTTCAAGCAGATACTTCTCCAGTGATTAGGTGGTGTACTCAGTGTTGAGTTACAGATACATCAAACATGAGGAAGAAGAGTTCTCATAAATCAAGACAAATGAAATGTGAGGAGCAAAACTTTCTCGTTTAAACTGTTTAACACATTCAACTGTGTTTGTCAGTCATCTACGCTAACCTATATAACATACACTATATCTAACATCAGCCTCATGTACACAGACTTAACATATTTATGCTTTACTTACCTATGTACCTATGAAATGTGTTAGGCTTTTTCGTATTTATTGTTATTCTTCACCGAATATTTCATAGTGCGTATTTATGTTATTAATCCTGTTAACTTAGACCATAGTGCAATAATAATACCCAGACAGACAGACAGACAGACAGACAGAGAAAGTGAGATACATAAACAGACTGAAACAGAGAGACAGAGAGATATATAAATAGACAGTCAGTAAGACAGACAGATACATAGACTTGCAAGATAGATCAATACACAGATAGATAATGTACACACACAAACAGAAATATAGACATATAGATATATTGTATAGCCAAGCTAACCCGATGCATAACCAGACAGTCAGAAAGACAGATAGATAGACATATACAGTAGATATATAGCCAAGCTAACCCGATACATAACCAGACAGTCAGAAAGACAGATACATAGACATATACAGTAGATATATAGCCAAGCTAACCCGATACATAACCAGACAGTCAGAAAGACAGATAGATATATAGCCAAGCTAACCCGATACATAACCAGACAGTCAGAAAGACAGATAGATAGACATATACAGTAGATATATAGCCAAGCTAACCCGATGCATAACCAGACAGTCAGAAAGACAGATAGATAGACATATAGATATATAGCCAAGCCAACCCGATGCATAACCAGACAGTTAGATAGACATATAGATATATAGCCAAGCCAACCGGATACATAACCAGAGAAACAGACAGACAGATACTGGAGATAGATCGAATGAGCATGAGCGGTGTCCTTATTAGTGGATAACTAGCTCTGCTGGCTCGTGTATCTGTGCGTTTATGGAGAGCGTCGTCTCGAGAAGTGTTTGCTCAGCACTGGGCTTGTTACAGTGATAAGTGAAGACAGAGCTTCTCTCCCTCAAACGCTCCATCAGGATGACACACACTCCTGGCAGCGGTTTATACACACCAATTCAGCAGAGCTCTGCACTGTGTGGGGAGAAAGAAAAAAAAAAAACAAGCCCAAAACTTTATCACTCCACGTAGAGGAGTTAAAGTCCATGCAGATTATCTGTTTCATCAATTCGCTCCGTTTGCATCACATTCAAGTAACGTCAAGATGAGCGAACGTTTCACAAGTTTTACTCAGGACCTGCGTTTTACACACTGGGAAATGTCTTGGCACAGTGCCTCTTCAAACTGGAGAGTCTGTGTGTGTGTGTGTGTGTGTGTGTGTGTGTCTATTGTGCTTCATTCCTGACTATGTAATTGTCTCTTAGCCTGGAAAGAGCATTCCTGTATCATCCAGATGAGACGGAGGTCATCTGATACTGTACATGATGATGAATTTAGAAGCCCCTGGACTTTTGCCTGTTTCTCAAAGGTTCAGGTTTCAATTCAAGTGAATTTGCTATGAGTTAGATGGATTTTTTCAGTGACTCATACACAGAGTGGAGGCTTGCCTTTCGTACCCTGTTGCCATTTTTCTTGGTGGCTTTGGAGTGGAAGAATATGTCACCGTCACGGACATTCAGATTTCAGAACGGCACTTTCATTTCCCACGCGCTGAGTCAGCGTACAGGCATTGAAGCGAGTAACAAGTCAACAAGGTCAACTTGTAAGACGATGTTCCAGAATGTAATGTTTACCACAATTATCAGGATGTACATTGTGAAATGTAACTAGCAGCTTTCAGAAATCCACCTTGAGCAGGATCAAATCAGAGATCATGTACAGTATGTTTTGTGACAACGCTGCCATGCGATGAGTGGGTGAGGTTTGGCCCCTTTCCATCCACTCATACTCTGATGGGCTCACTGCATGGAGATTTATTTATTTATTTATTTTCGCTGATTGATTCAATCTCAACAATACTATTACCGCTGAGTGATCAGATCAGACTTCCATGAGCGGCAGAACTCCTTCCACAGGTAATTGATATAGCTTTTTGGGGAAGTTGTTGAGCCATACAACTAACTAATAGCAACCGAACACCACAAAGCAGGTGAATTCTTGAATCTGATTGAACCATGTTGGTGTTTCTCTCTAACAGCAGCTCTGATCATAGCTCCAGCGCTAACATAAATGATAGGTTAATAGTAATGTGCTTCTTCTAATATAAATAAGAATGCTGAAAATAATCTACATCAAATGGTAAAAGGTGCACTTATATAGCACTTTTATCCAAAGTGCTTTACACTGGGTCTCATTCGCCAATTCACACACACACCAATGGTAGTAGAGCTGCCATGCAAAGCGCTAACTTGCCATCGGGAGCAACTCGGGGTTCAGTGTCTTTCCCAAGGACACTTCGGTATGTGGAGTCACCCAGGCCAGGAATCGAACCGCCGACCCTACGATTAGTGGACAACCGGCTCTAGCACCTGATCCACAGCCGCCCGATCTTTAACAGTCCAGTATCAAATAAATCTTACAAAGCATGTCTAGAAATTAAAGAAAGACAAAGGCAGGCTCAAATATGCACATTGTTAAATGTTGTCTCAAAGTCTTTAATATATATGTTAAACGTTACCGCAATGTCCTTCAGTTTATAACAGCAACTCTGCTTCACGTCACCCAGTCTTGGATTATTTTCCTACAACAGCATGTCTAGATTTGTTTTATTTCTTACTGATTTGCCTTAAAAACAGAAGTATTTTGTGAATGCGCATTGAAAGGTGGTGGGGGGATTAACAACGTAAATAAGTTACATTGTTAGCACAATCAATCCAACGGTGGCTAGATTTTTGTTTTCCTATCTTGGAGTACTCGGGCTTGTATTTTAAGAATTTCAGATGCTAAATTGTTCATCCTCCTGAGCAGCCTGTCTTACCATTGACCCCCTTTAAATGGTCTGAAAGAGAAAATAGTCCTTTTTGCATTCCTCTATTCCTAAAATCCAATTAATCACTCGTGTTTGTTGCCATGTCTTCTGGACCAGGGCAATTTCCTGACACTCGAGGTCTCTTTCCTGACACTCATTAGCCTGGTATTATGTAGCTTGATATTTTTCCTCCTGTGAAGCCTTCATCTGGGGCTGCGGTGTTTGGTCATGGACCACCAGCTGGAGCCACTTATCCTCCCCCAGCTCAGATGTCCTGCGTCCAAGGGAATCGGCGTCATTAGCCTGATTTAACGTGATCACTTTGCTCAGGTTGTTTGAATGATCCCATCATTGCGAGTTAAGCTCCTCTATAGCACATGGAGGCTGCAGTTTACATAAACCCACGACAGTGTGCTGCTTGGCAGAAACTGGCAGCGTTGTTTAGGGCCTCGGTGCCCTCCAGGTAATGCCGCGCCGGCCAAGTGTGATCACTCAGGCAATTTGAATGATTTTCAACGGGTGCCCGGAAAAGTAACACGGGGGATAAAGACAAGCACGACCACAAGCGATTCACACACAACACACACACACCGACCAAACATGGGCACTGAAATTTGCATGGTGCTCAGTAATACATTAGTGAACATCACTTGGCAATCTGTTCATACCAGCTTAATTGGATTTTAATACCGCCTCTGATCTTGTTTTCTAATTAATGGCGGTGGCTGGCAACCAAGCAGAACCATGCGCTGAACTACACCTTTGATCCTGGCCATATGGAGCTCCTCCAAGCATGGCTGCGATGGAGAAATCCGTCACCTCGGCGTAGGGTGTAAAGGTGCACGGGCAAGACGTGGGGGGAAGTGTGGCACAAGCCACAGCCTCCCCGGTGCCATTCCTATTGATGAATTTCCCTCAAGATCAGTTGTGATCACAGATAAATAAAACATGAGCCAGTGAACTGATGCAAATAAGCCCTTGCATGCTTTAGGGAAATGTCAATTGCTTCTCCAATCTGTTTATTCCCCCCCTCCCCCCATCCCCCTTCCATGGCCTTTTTGATACGTGCCTACTAAATATTTTCTATTCTTCCAACTGGCAAGGTAAGAGCTGCATTTCTACATCTCAGTCTTCGCGCAGTAATTGAATGGCATTTGATAAAGCGTTGAGAAACACAAACAATATATGATCCATACATATGCGTTATGTAGTGCTCGTCCCGATCCCTACGACGGTCATGCTCATTTCAGGGATATAAGGGACGCTAGGAGTGTCTTTGATGTATCGAATGGCCTTCCCGCCATTGACGTGCATCTACGTGGCATCATTCTCGACATGCACGGCCATATATGAAGGCTTGCTATTGAAAAGGTGTTTTCGCCCTTCACGCGGTAATTCATTTAAATAATGCTCATTACCTTTAAGCTGAACGCATAAAATCCATACACTTTTCTCTCTGCGCTCCAGTGTAACGATGACAGACAGGCTGATGACTGAAATCAATTAAGTCTAGAGGCAAGTTAAGTGCGGATATGCAGAGAAGGCCTCTGTCTCGTTCAAGGGTTCAAGTACACATCAAAGAGTGCGGAATAAAAAAATGTCTATATGCTCAAGTGCCTTCACTTCAAAATGCGTTCTTCAAAATGTGAGCGTGAACGGTGTTGTGTCAGAGCTGTTGCGCTTTGTGTTCTTAAGCGGCATGCAGCAGAATGTCAATGTCAAAATGTGTCTTCAATCAAGAAGTAGATTAATGAATAACAAAGAACCGCCACATGCATATATCACACCATATAACTTCTGAAAGACATCAAAAGGCCACGAGGTGCTTTCATGAGGAACGTTAGTATGCGGATTTAAGGTAACAGGTTTTTATAGATCCTGTAATAACATGCCAAAAAAATGTACCAAGTTATATTATTCAGTAATTTATATTGAATAATTAGTTGAGTAATTTATTCATGGGTGTGAGGTGGGAATACGACCTGGACACCGTGCACACGCACATTCACACTTAGGGAGAAATTTAGAGCAGCTAGTTCACTTATCAAAGTGTTTTTTGGGAGGGGGAGGAAACTGGAGAACCTCGAAATTCGCACAGTCATGGTTAGAACATGTAAAACTCCACACAGAGAGTAACCCAAACCCAGAATCTAACCAGAGACCCTGGAGCTATGAGGTGACAATGCTTCCCTCAGCAACACCATGACTCTCTGAATAATAAATTGTTTATTAACACCGAAGAACTATAAGTTAATGCGACTATGTGTGAATGTGAATGATTGGACATTTGGACAAATCCCCTGAGATCTGGGAACCCACTGTATTTCTCCTCATTATGCTGGTCACACTTTCTGCTATTAGCTATGGTATGTTTCAGTACTGCAGAAATGTAATCCTCCGGAAATAAAGGCTCCGTCTTTGTCCATCTGAGAAAACCTTTCCAGGTTCTATGTAGAAAAAACTGACAGTGTGTGTGTGTGTGTGTGGGAGGGGGTTCTTTCAGAAACGTTTCCACGTACCACCCTTGAAGAAACTAAGGAACCCTTTAGAAAGCAATTACGTAAGACTTGACATCTTAAGAGGAGACATTGGTTCACCGACATGTATCAGAATGAGCACTGTTTTGACTGATATTGCGTGGTGCTACTGTGTATTTTACTGTGAGTAATGCTTGCACAGACTGGAGTATGAAAAACTAGTTACACTAGCTTGAACTTTCACATGAACACCAGCGGGGATTTAGTATCACGGTGGGTTGTTGAACAGCTACCAAAGCTGCTGGTTGTTTAGAAATATTAATGAGCACGTGAATTAAATAGTTTGCCGATTGAGACCACAACCAATTCTGTTGGTTTTAGCAGGAAAATAGAGAAGAAAAAACAAGCAACAACTTGAAGATAATGTGCTGGAGTAACGCTTTTATATTCTGTGTTTGAAATGAAATTATAGATGCTGCGTATAATTTATATGTATTGTCAAATAACCTTAAGCAAATTAAACGAAACTAAGAAATATAATATAGCATAACAACTAAGGTTTTGCTCATTAGCTAAGAGAGCTAGCGGTGAAGCTCATCATGCAAATTCTGTAACAAAAGTTTACTGCATACCTCCAATCCTTTTCTTATTGACTAACCGAGTTACTATCTACGCTTGTGAGCAATGCTTATTATTATTATTATTATTATCATTGTTTATTTATTTATTTATTTATTTATTTCTTATAGTGGTGGAAAAGTGTCAGTTTTAATGGAAAATATGACTTTTGTGTTGCGTTCGTAAATGAAATTCATACTGAGTTAAATACCTGCAAAGTTAAAATAATTTTAAAGAGTTAACCCATTTAACTAAGCACAAAGTAAACAAATTGAACCAAATGCGACATTAAGAATTATAACTAAGCACAAAGTAAACAAATTGAACCAAATGTGACATTAAGAATTATAACTAAGCACAAAGTAAACAAATTGAACTAAATGCGACATTAAGAAATGTAACTAAACAAAAAGTAAACAAATCGAACCAAATGCGACATTAAGAATTATAACTAAGCACAAAGTAAACAAATTGAACTAAATGCGACAATAAGAAATGTAACTAAACAAAAAGTAAACAAATCGAACCAAATGCGACATTAAGAATTATAACTAAGCACAAAGTAAACAAATTGAACCAAATGCGACATTAAGAATTATAACTAAGCACAAAGTAAACAAATTGAACTAAATGCGACAATAAGAAATGTA
>JAOUWY010000052.1:9215999-9226916 GCA_025728095.1 Prietella phreatophila | reverse complement strand
GTGTGTGTGAATGGGTGAATGAGACACAGTGTAAAGCGCTTTGGATAAAAGCGCTATATAAGTGCGCCATTTACCATCAGAATTTCTATTTTATTACTGAATGATACATCAAAATTTTAACAGTTTATAGTTACATTTAATGTTGTGGAACGTTCATGGGACAAATTAGTTCCTGTTCTAGCAGTTCTAACCAGTCGTTCCATCTTTTATTATTATTATTATTATTATTATTATTATTATTATATTACTGGGAAATTAGAACATGCAAAGCCGTCCATTGTGAAAACTTAAACTGACAGCTTTAGCTCTGACAGATTTTCCTTTCTGCCGCAACTTCTGTCCGAGCTGCTGTTATCGGAAAATTCATCAACACCTTCTGCCCTTACAGAGTTGAGAATTCGATATCACTGGGGTATAAAAATATGAACACGTTTGCACCATTTCACATGATTTGCAATTGACGGAAACCTCCAGCCCTCCAACGTTTGGTGTTTAAGCTGTGAGCGTTCTCATCTCAGGGTCGCTCAGGTCCAATCTGAAGCCCTTCACACATCAACACCCTTCTTTTCCACACATCTGACACGTATTAGCACAGAGGACTCAGCTAAACGTTTGTTTTCCGTCCAGTGTTTTCAGCGTCATCGCCCCTCGTTAAGCGCGGCCATGTTAAACCCCAGTCACTCGTTCCATATGTGCTTTCTCAGACCACAGCTCATCGCCGCGCACATGACTTATGGCAGCCGAATCGATGGGATCTGAAAGAAAGCAGAAAGAGGGTAAGATGGAGAGAGGCATCTCTCGGCCTATGCGGCGCTCGTCAGATGTGGTCTGGCACCTAGTTCACACGGCTCAACCCGAGCCACACGCTGTACTCACAGCCCTGCGTTCGAGAAGGGACGAGGAGCGCGGAGTCCAACGCTCGCCTTTTGTGTTTGCTTACAATTCAAGCGTGCCAAGTGACACAGACCGCATGAGCGATTCGAATCGCTGTCGTATTGCTGATCTAGTCATATACGGAGTGAGTGATTAGGCGTGACAATTTCAACGAATTCTCAAACTGATACTTTGCTTCTCTGATGTAAGAGGCTGCAGTTTCCTGCCTCTGGTGTTCAAACACATCGGAAAATTAGCGCGAGGTTCTTTTAATAACGGCGTCAGACTGTGTCGTTTGGTGTAGAAGACTTTAAAACGTGCAAAGACGTGAAATACGACCGTCGTAGTGTCGCAAAGTCTCTTCTCTTCTCTTTTCAGAAATACTATAACGTAGTTTTCCCCATTTGTTGTGTTTCTTCATCAGTAATGTTTGTTTACTTTTATGAAGTCTTCATGGGGGTTTTTTCTGTCCTTTTCCTTTAAAAGAAAAGTCGTATCCTGTTTTTCTCATTTAAAAGCCAGAGAGTTCGAAGTTTGAGCTTTATTTGCTGGGATAATTCTCAAATTTGTAGTGTACAGTATGACTGGAAATATTTTTTCATCCTCATGCACCTATTTGTGTCATCTGACTTTCTTCAGCCCACGCAACAGTTACTATACATGTGCTTTCTGCTCACTTCTTTTTTCTGTTCTTTTTGTCTCTTGCTCTTTATGTGTGTGTGTGTGTGTGTGTGTGGCAGGTGTGACACCCCCGTTCTGGCTGTGCGGGTGAGAGCGCAGGCGGCTGTGTAGATAAAGTAAAGCTCCCTTCCTGTGTGAGGTTAAAGCTGCGCAGTGTCACTGTTCTCTGCAGAACCATTCTAACCACAGCCTCAGTGGCTGACGCAGAATCAGCTCCTCGCGATCAAACCCCGCTCTCGCAGCCTGTTTCGGAAACCCTGCCGCTGATCTCAGCTCGGCGTTAAACGCTAACTCTCGGCAGCCTCTCCTGAGGCCGTCAGAGCTGTGTGTGCGGTTAGACACCCAGGTGCTCCTCCGCGCGAGCTGCTTTGAGAACTTCCGCACGGTTCTGGTCTCAGGAGTAATCTGATTACGTGCCATTATGAGGAGCAAGGCATTACCGTTGAGAAGGTGGTTTCGGAGCGAGATCGCTACTCCTGATGCCCTTTAGTACCCCCTGAACTGAGGACAACTCTCAGCCCACTGGCAAAGCCATGACCAGTGTAGGATTACAGGTTTTCTATGTACTTCTTTTATGCGTGCAAATCTTTGGGAAAATCAGTTTAATGTTTATACGGAATTTGACACACACACACACCCACACACACACACACATTTCACATCTATATAATCAAAATGGGACTGAAACATGTTTTGGGATTATCTCTTTCTGTCCTAAGGGCTTCGTTTTACACAGGGCAATTAGGTGCACGGACCTTAAAGACATTTTTCAACTAACGCCATGGTGATACTGGGCCAACACATTAATATTAATTAATCAAAATTTCTCATTATGATTTCCATTTTATGTTGCTGTTAAGTTTCCTGTTCTTATTTGTCAGTTTTGGCAGCACGGCTATATCAAAATATCTTCTTATTCACTTCTGGCGAAGATACGTGATACAGTAAAGCATACAAATTAGCAAAGCGAACACTAGCGTCTTCTTGTAAACAGTTCACAGGTGTTTCCTCTGGCCAATCATAGCTATTATTTTGTTTCATTCTGTTCATTTGAGAACGTGATTAGATTTAGATTGCCGATCATCAGTGGAAGTAGCTGGCTAGATGGCAAGGGCAAAAGCTAATTAGCAAAATAGTAACTAGCAATAGTATGCCAGGTAGCCTCTTGACTTAAACTAGCTTCCTACAGTATGCAGCTTTGGAATTACGTTGGAAAAAAGGACCTTCTATAATGTACTAAACTTAATGGTCACGATACCATTAACTGTTTTATGTAGCAAGTTAAAATAGTATGAAACAGCAATGAGGAATAAAGAATGCACTTGATCTATTGTGCAAAAATCTCAGCTATAGTCATGCAGCAGTAAAAACCAGCCCGGGGCGTGCATGGTCATGGAACATTATGTTCAAGGTTGTTTGTGTAGCCGTCATGTATCCGTCTAGGGCTTGTCTGTAAACACGATCCATAACATTAAATAGTTTCACAAATCTTTCACAGAATTTGGATCTGTGATTCTCATGTCCATTACAACGCAGCAGGGCTTGATGTTCACATGAACTGAAGGTCCTGGAGCTCTAATCTCATTCACATTCTCTGTTTGGAGACATCTGGGAAGCTTGGAAGGAGTCTTTGTATCAGTCAGCACTCGGTCAAAGTTTTCCTATTTTTTCTTCAGGACAGGGGGAAAAAATAGGCTGGTGACGGATTGACAGTTTATAGTGATAAGGAACTAACTTGCTTAGTGAACATTTCGCGACATCAAATGTCAACTGAAATTTATTTATTCTTAAATTTATTTATTTTTAAAACAAAAAAAAAACAATAACAATGTAATCATTGGCACATTGGTGGTATAATTGGGGAAAAAAACAGTCGACTTTATTCAAAAAAGCATATTTAAAACACCACAAGGGCTGCCCAAATGCTGTACAATAGAATTGATATCTACTTATACATATGTCACCCAGAGTGACAGAGCATTCAAGACATGAACTGGAGCTAAGATGGCTTTACTTGAGCTTATGAGACCTGGACTATGAGTTGGACTTTCTCTGGAAATGCTCTTAATTTCTACAATTACCTGACTAATCACTAGACTTCATTACTTTAGTAATGAATGACACTTGAGTAATTTAACTATTGTAAACCAGCAGGGAGTTCAACCCTAACATTCAGAAGAACTGATGAAGCTGCTCAGATTAGTGGAAAAACACCTACAAGTCCTGTTACTGTTAAACTGACCCACACACACAACCAGCTGAAAGGTTTCACAGACGATTTATCTTGTTGGTGGTAAAACGCCGGGTAGATTCGTTACTCAGATGAAGCGTTAATTATGTGTCGCATTGATGTGATGTTTGCAGGGCCTAATTTACAAGTGTTTCCATGCAGGTCTAGCACATGCAAAACCATAGTGCTGTAATAAAATCAGTGAGACATTACATTTGTGTAATGTATTTACATGCACTTTTGTGTAATTAAAATTGCTTATGAAGAAGAAAAAAACACGTTTAACCTAAAATCAAGCCTTCAGCGAGGAGTTCATGTACGGCTGTAATATTAGTATCAAGACATTTTATGGCGCAGTGCTTTGAAATGTGTGCTGAATTATGTGTCATATTTTGCAAATGAAATGTTTGTTAGGTAAATCCCAATCTAAAAACCGATAGGTTTTTATTACATGTCGTTTGTACTGCAATCCAACGGATCAGTCGAGCAGGAAAGGCAACGCAGGAGTTGAAGAAAGCTTTCTTAGTTTAAATCTATGAGACAATGTGGTGTTAATATTGATAGGATAAAACATTTGCGATTTTCCCCCCACTTTTTTATGGCATGCATTATGCACGTTGGTTTGAGCGAGTGCTAATACAGTATGTTGTCTTGTGAGCCAGACCTCTAGCTTTTGTTATAGAGAGTTTGGTACATTTGGTCAAGAAACATGGCCAAGAACCGTGCCTTTCTCGCACGTCCCTCTGTTAAACCTGTGATATTTACTTGTTTGCTTAAACTTTTTAATAACTTTTAAAGACAAGACTTCTAGATCTAGTCTCTAGACTCTCTAGACTAGATCTAGCGACTATATCTTGCTCAAAAAAACAAACAAAAAAAAGATTCCTTATGTCATGGTGTTCAAAGTTCTGTTTCCTGCTGGAAATCAGGGAGTGGAAGCGCTTGAGAGACAATCATAGTGTTACTGTAGCTTAGGAATCTGTGTACCAAATATATAAAATGCTCAATATCCTGTGGGCTGTGCATCTGAGGCCGAGACGAACTAATACACTCCTTTATTCAGGAGACTGTGTTTTAAAGATAAGTTTGTAAAATCCGAATAAGAGTTACAGATGTTTATCGGAAAGGGTTTAAACGATGTTTTTCGTGCTTGTTCGATGAACCATAAACAATCATTACATCTGCACCTCTGGAACAGTCCTTAAGTTATGAACAGTTTAGAGAAGGTAGGCGATTAAAGGTGACAGGTACAATAAGTTAGGACACTAAAGAGACCTTTCTACTGACTCTGAAAAACACCAGAGGAAAGATGTCTAGGGTTCCTGCTCAGCTGAGTGAACATGCCGTAGGCCTGCTGCAGGGAGACATGAGGACTGCAGATGTGTCCAGAGCAATAAACTGTAATGTCTGTAATGTGAGACGCCTAAGACGGTGCTACAGGGAAACAGGAAGGACAGCTGATCGTCCTCGCGGTGGAAGATGACACGTAACCGTGTGTCCCCTCCAGACGTGATCGAGAACTTGTAAAGAGTGGAGTAACGTCTCACTGCAAGAACTGACCAATCTGTAGTACTTAAAGCAGCTGGAGGCCACCAGATACTGACTATTACTTTTAATATTGACCCCCCCTCGTATTCAGGGACTCATTATTCCATTTCTGTTCCTCAGATGTCTGTGAAACTTGTTCAGTTTATGTCTCAGTTGTTGATTGTTTTTATGTTACACATGTTAAGAAATTTGCTGGAAATAAAAGCAGTTGAATGTTTCCTTACTTTGCTGAGTTTATGTGTGTATAACGAATGATCAGTTGTTGTAAATGAATGCATCTCAGAAAGTCAGAATATCGTGGAAGAATTTAAGTTTTTTCCCGTAATTTAATTCCAAAAGTGGAACTTCCATATATTCTAGATTAATTACACCTAAAGCGAAATATTTCAAGCCTTTTATGGTTTTAATCGTGATGATTACAGCTTACAGCTCATGCACTCTGAAAAATACACTGGGTGAAAAGCAACCCAACATTGGGGTATTTTTAGCCCAGCAGCTGGGTAAATATAGGACACATTTCGGGTTAAACTAACCCATCAAGTTGGGTTGTTCATTTTAACCCAGCAAATGGAGTGTTTTTCCACCCAAAGGATGGTTTCATTTTTTACAAAAACACTGGGTTAATTTTATTTCATAAATGGGTTGCATTTTTACCCTTTGAAAATGTACACTTTACCACATTATAAACAAATATGTCCACATAGTATCTCCTATACTTATACACAAGAAGGTGTTCAGTAATGTATTGCTAGATGTATTGCTAAGTGGTGTTTATATATAGATTTTGAAGTAAATGACTCAAATAAGTCATATATTTAAGATGGAAAAGGTCAGATTTTGATCAAAGGAGACGTTTAAAACATCCAAAAAAAACCCTGAGTAACCAACTTACGATCCGGTGGGAGTTACAAACAAGTAGGCTGAATCTAACGAAGACAGCGGTGCGTTTAATGTCACATAAACTGGACTGTGATCATACAATTTTGCTTTCTCTCGTGTACGGTAACGGTTTTACGGATAAATATATTGATTCGAACCTTCCCTCAATCATGTGTTCATTCTGAACACACCTGCGTGTCTAGTTAAGGACAACACATTTGGTGCCGCTTTTAACACAATCACTGTGTTCGTACATTTAACTCCCGCTGTGCGTTAAACATTTCCACACAAAGATGATCAAAATAACACAAATTACACAGAGATGTGTTTATGCTTTGTAACGCCAACACTGAGGAAGCAGTGCATGATATTCACTGTTGAAACCATCGCAATAGGTAAAGTTAATTATCACTCGCTGAGTTACTGTTGTCCAATGAAAATAGTTTCGAGAGCTCCCTTACTAAATATCATGAACTCGGCCAGGCATTTTCAGCAGCATTAATGTTAACTTACCTGTCGTCATTTGCTTTCCTCGCCTCAAAATCCACTACCTCCACCTGAGGAGGATGCTGAGTTGATTTGACCCAAAGAGCTGGGCTGAGGCGTCTGGGTGGGGGAGGGGTGCATTGATTCAACTGTCATTGAAAATGACCCAGCAGTTTGGTTACACAAAGCTACCCAAAAGCTTGGTAGAGACTGAGAAAATAACCCAATTAAATGATCAAAAAGACTTAACCCAGTGTTTGTGTCGAAAAAATAACCCAGCATTTTTTAGAGTGTGAAAATCAAACATCCAGTATCTCAAAATATTCAAATAAAGAATTTATAATACAGAAATGTCGACCTGAGAAGACTCTAATCAGATAATGAACTCAAAACACCTGCAAAGGTTTCCTGAGCCTTTAGTCTGTCAGTCTGGTCGGTACACGACCACAATCACGGAGAAGATGGAAGTAAACACTGCGTTTCATTTGGAAATCAAGGTCCCAGAGTCTGGAGGAAGATCGGAGAGGAACAGAATCCAAGCTGCTTGAAGTCCAGTGTGACGTTTCCACAGTCAGTGATGATTTGAGGTGCGTGTTATCTGCTGGTGTTGGTCCACTGTGTTTTCTCAACTCAAGAGTCGATGCAGCATCTACCAGGAGATTTTAGAGCACTTCATGCTTCCATCTGTTGATGAGCTTTATGGAGATGCTGATTTCCTTTTCCAGCAGGACTCACCACCTCCCACCGTGCCAAAACTTCTAGTAACTGGTTTGCTGACCATGATATTACTGTGCTCGATTGTCCAGCCGACCCGCCTGACCCGAACCCCGTAGAGAATCTCTGAGAGACACCAGACCTGACAATACAGACGAGCTGAAGGCTGCTATCAAAGCAACCTGGGCTTCCAGAACACCTCAGCAGTGCCTCAGGCTGATCTTCTCCACGCCACGCCGCACTGACGCAGTAATTCATGCAAAAAGGAGCTCTGATCAAGTGTCAAGTGCATACATTAATATACTTTTCAGTAGGTCGACATTTCTGTATTATAAATTCTTTATTCAAATATTTTGAGATAATGGATTTTTCATTTCCATGAACTGTAAGCCGTAATCCTCAAAATTAAAACAAAAAGCTTGAAATATGTCACTTTATCTGTAAAGAATCTAGAATGCATGAAAGTTCAACTTTTTGAATTAAATTGTGAATATTAAATCAAATTTTTTGAGATGCACCTTTATATGATACACTAGAGTTACACTGCGATATCTGGGACATTACATGCGATATATTTAATACTATACTTCCTGTCATTAAGGTACTATACTTTTGGGGGGTTTATTTGATTTCTGCTTAGTCACAAGGGCTCTTTATTTGTACAGATTAATAGACATAAGCATCTTCACCGAATAAACAACTATTAAATTCAGTGTTTGTAGTAGAGCATTGTATCTCCACTGATAGTCAATTAGAGCTCATTTTGTATACTTAATACTTCAAAGTATAAGCTCTAGTCATAGCTTATAGTGCACAAAATGGTTCCTAGGACACAGTGCATACTTGACAAAAGCAGTGCATGCTTGTCCAAACAAATCCTCATCATCTGGTGTCTGACAGGACTCCCAGCACACACATACGCTGAAAACAGCGGCTCCTGTGGCAAAGCAGAACCACTGAAATTGAAAGAAAATCCGTCTCCAGACTTCTGTCAGCCAGTGAAAAATCGCTTACCCTTTAGACAGGACTTCATAGGCCGCAATCAAGCCGTACCACGACGCAGCAATCGTAGCAAATCAAGTCAGCATCTATTAATAATATTTGGTGCGCGGGCGCATGTCCTCGTGCTGGCAGGCGGCTTGTGATGGAGCGTCGCCTTTATCTCAGCCGTGGCATGCTTCTGTCACTGTGATAAACAATTCCAAGTGCAATCTGAATAAAGATCTTTGCAGCAGACCTCTGGGCGACTGTGACCAACGCCACCTCCCGCTGGATTTTTGACGCACTGAAATGGGATTCAGAAGGGTCCTCATGTTCTCGTTCACACTTTGTTCTGAGGCTATGCAAATTGGCTGGAGTGGCCTCAGAATAAAGCGATGATGTGATGATCAGAGACAAAAGCCTGAGGCTAAATACCGAAGACGAAGAAGAAGAAGACCAGAGCATGAGTCCATTATGGATGTATTTAATAAGTGAGAAAATTACACACCTCACTTCAGGAAGACTGGATGGATATTACTGTCATAAAACGAAATGCTATTTGCTGTTGAATAATATATCAGCCAGTTCCTTTCAGATGGAGAAGAAGCTTCGCAGGTGTGTGATGGGCCTGCATTGCTTCAGGATATAATACACAGCATTGTTATATATGAAAGACACCGTGCACTAATTCGCAAACTATGCAACTATGTGATCCTGTCCAAGGGATGTGGTTAACTGTATTCCTTGGGGTTTCCCTGTGGGCGGTACACAGCACACCTCGCACGACACACCTCGCATTCGATCTGCACCATGGGTGTTCATCTCTGCATGGATCTTTGGGCCTTTTTTCACTGCACAAGTTTGGAATTTTTGGCAACGACAACTGGAGCTGCGCTTTTCTCTTGGCCACCCGCCCAGATCAAACATTCCAGGTATACACTCTCGGAAAAAGGGTTCCTCAAGGGTTCTTTGGGTCGTAAAAGGTTCTTAGCTTCCTAAAGTGCTTCTAATCGAAACCTTCTCTGTTGTAAGGTTCTATTTGAACGTTTTAAAGGATCCAGTAGAGGCACAATATGAAAAACACTTCAAAGTTGCTTTGGCGGGACCTTGTTTTGTTTTGTTTTGTTTTTTTGTCTGTAAGTGCATGGTCTTCGGGACCTGCTTCAGATCAGCACCAAAAAGAACTAATGATAGCAGTTTATAGATTATTAGGAACTGCTTTCATTCACCATGTCACACACCACGGACAAAATTGAACTGAACAGAGAAGTTTCAGTATGTTTTCAGAATGTCTTCTGCTCATGTCCGGGTAAAAAATTTAAAGTAACTTCATTTCCTTGTATTTCAGAGGTCTCATTTTGCTATATCTTCATATTAATTACAATAGAATAATAATTTTAAGTAATTTTGTCCTGATGAATTTTAAAAACCATTCATTAAAAACTGGTTAAACAAATGGCCAATCAGATAAAAGAACAGAGCTTAAATTGGGAGAAAATAAGTTCTGTTGGCTCCCATTGGTTTTGATTTTGAATGGGCTATGGGGGGAAAAACCCCCTGTCTATAAGCAATGTAACCATTTATACCCCAGGACTCCCCCGAGGCACCATGCACCCTCCCGTTCCAGTTTTTATTATTTTAAAGACTCATTTTCCTCTGCATCATGACCAATCTGAAAGACAGTGTAAAAAAGATGGTAGTGTTTTGTGTCCTAAACACATTTACCACACTTTCAAATCCATAAAGTCAGGTCTTCAAGATTGGGTGCTAATGATTAGAACCTTTTTATCGAGAGCAGGTGGAACCTTATTTATACCCCTCTCATATCTAGTGTCTGGTGTTCCCTTTGCTATTGAGGTGTGTGGTGCTATCATGCCAAGATCTAGTTCTGTAGAAAGGATGTGGATGCCTATGAGCCTGGCAAGGGATTTAAAAAGCTCTCCAAATGATTTGAAATGCATCATTCCACTGAAAGGAAAATCATCTACAAGTGGTGCGAATTTCAAATGACTGCTAATTAGTGCAGGACCGGCCGTCCCAGCAAATTCAGCCCGAGAGTAGGCCATCGGATGCAAAAAGAATCCTCCAAGAACCCCAAAATTTCATCACAGGATCTGCTAGTAAGTCTTGCAACTGTTGGTGTTAAAGTGCATGCTTCTACAATCAGGAACAGACTGCACAAATTTGAGCTGCATGGGAGGCGTGTCAGGAAAATGCCTTTGCTGTCTAAAAAGAACATTACGGAAAGACTACAGTTTGCCAATGAACATACAGGCAAAGACCAGGCATTGTGGAATAAAATGCACTGGACAGATGAATGAAAGGTAGAGTTTTTTGGCCACAGTAACATGTTATGGTTTGGGGTTGCTTCACTGCTTCAGGTAAATGTGCACTTATATAGCACTTTTATCCAAAGCGCTTTACACTGTGTCTCATTCACTCATTCATACACACCAATGGTAGCAGAGCTGCCACGCAAGGCGCTAACTTGCCATCGGGAGCAACTTGGGGTTCAGTGTCTTGCC
>JAOUWY010000052.1:8950932-8963781 GCA_025728095.1 Prietella phreatophila | reverse complement strand
AAATACAAAGAGAAAATCAGCTAATCTTATTGTCTTATTTACTGAAGAATTATGCTTTTTTAAATCCATAGTTATAGTTTATAGTTGTGTAACATCTGCTAAACATCTGTAACATCTGCTAAACAAGTTAGTGCCTGTTGTTACCATAGCAGCTATAAGCTATACATCGAGTGTCTGCCCCCTGCTGGACATTTACACACCTTCTGACCAATCAGACATAAGAGTTCAGAAGCTCTGTTAGAATCTGCGTAAAGCTGCTGAAGGCGTCGATACTTGCAGGTTTTCCAGGTAAAGAATCCCACAGCTGGTATCCATAGTAACCGAACGTGGACTTCAGGAGGGTTGTAGGGACGAGCAGTGGATTCCTGTTTGATAACCTGTCTGATCGAGCGAGACTGAATCTGATCGTTATAACAATTATTTCTAGACGAGACCACGCAGGCTCTTTGGTAATTAACGAGACTGTTTTAAACCCAGTCCTGAAAGACACAGTGAGGTCTGTGAAGGGTTTTGTTGGGAAGTCATGCGGTGTGTGGTGTTTGGCCCTGAGCTAGTTTGAGTAATTGTTATTCTTTTATTTTTATTTTTTAACCCTTAAATGAAAGCAAAGCTGTCTTACTCTAAATCATAAATAGATGCAATGTAATAAACAGTGGATATAAAAAAGTCTACACACCCCTCAGATAAAAGTGCATGCTTTTGTTCAAAACATGTTTAAGCTAGCATCCTACAGGCTTCTTCGGTTTGTTACCTCCACAGGAATATTTTCCATTACAACTCGCGTGTCTGGAGAGAAAAAAAAACCAAAACAAAGAATGTTCGAAGAAGCTTTTTATTAATGTGTAGAAACAGCACTATTACTTTGTGTTTTAAATTCAGAAACAACTGTTCTCATCTCTACTCTACACCGGCCTTTAGCAGGCACATCATCGGTACCAATATCATTTGTAACTGTAAACCCAGCAGCTGGTGAGATGATGAGGTAAGTGTCAGTCACTTCACCAAGCCGAGATCAGTCAGGCGTGTAAATGGAGTGTGTTTGCCGCTCCATCGCTTCACAGAGGGAGGAGACCAGTCCTCATACACAGTGGCGTGACCTGAGGCACCTCGTAACACACACTCCCGTCACTGCGGTCTACAGCTCCGCTCATCCGTCTTCTCTCGAATATGCGTCCTTTGTTCTGAATTTTATTTCAACTGCAAATCTTTGGATTGGAAGCCATTTTCCTTAAGCGTCTGTAAGAATCTGCAGTCGTCATGTGCTCAGGGACATTCGCCCAGCAGCCACGCAAATCACAACACAAAGACACGTGTACAGGCTTGTGCTTTAATCGGTACTGAAAATCAAACCTCGACACTTGCAGCTGAGCCACAGAACATTCTGTAGGCAATGCTGAGAGAGATAGGAATCCACATAGACTGGCATTATACATGCATACTTTTGTTCGTAGATGCAGTCCCTGATCTGTGCCATGGAGCGATCGTTTAAAATGAAAAGAAAAAATCCAAGTGAATGGAAGGGGGAAAAAAATGTAATAAAACGTTGACCGCTATTAAAATTGCTGGCCGGAGGATGTCATTTACGATGGAGACACGCTGCGGTTTGCCGCCATTTTATTCGATCGACTCAGGCTCAGTTCGAGTTCTATGAGCTGACGTCCATTCATCGCACGAAAAAGACAAACTCCTCCCGAACCGAGTGTTTTCTCTGTCCTGCTCTTACTGTTCCTTTTCTGTCAAAATGTGAAGCAGGTGTGCTCGCGCGCGTGAACAGCAACGACAAAGCGTGTTCCTTTAACTGAGATTCCATGAGATAAACGAGAGGAGCGTAATAACAATGCCGAAGACAAGCTCGAGAAAGCCCATCAGCCGTAATATCTAAGGAATAAAAATACAGTTTGTTCCGGTAATACAAAAGCGCTTCGGAAACGAGAACGATTTTATTTTATGCATTCAATGACAATTCGCACTCTGTTTCTCCAATTCTAGTTTAAAGTTTAATGTCGCGGAACCGCCGCAGAACAAGTCCGTTCCTGTTATCGCTTGTGTTCTAGCAGCTGTAATCGGTCCTCCGTACGCCACGCTGTCTTTTCACACTTTTGAAATCAATAAGACGACGACGACAAAAATACGCGACTTATTACGGAGAGGCCGGAAAAAGAAAGAAAAAAAAGCAAAACACTACATCCTGTCGATTTTTTTTCACCACGTTGGAAAATTTCAAGAAATGTTACAAAGAGCTGCCTCTGGAGACTCCTGTCATAACAACCAGCACGGTATTATATAATAAATATCGATTCTTGCCGTCTGTATGAGACAAGGCTTGGTTTCAGCGCTCAGTGGACCAGTACCTGATGCGCAGGTTGTTAATTCATTGAAGAACTTAAAGGTTAAAGGCGAGACGAGGCTGAACAGTATGGCTGGTAGATCGTTACTTTAACAGAAACCGTTTGACTAAAATATCATTTACAAATATCGTTTTCCTGCTCACCGGAAATGTAGCGAATTTGACCAGACAAGACGTTGGTGTTGAGTTTGTTTCTTTAGCTTTGCACAGGAGCTGTGAGGCTGAGGTAATGGGAGTCTGGCTTTTCCGAAGTCCTTCAGTAATACACTTCCAAATCTTCATAGACTCATTATTCTCATTATGTAGATTTATACGATTTAGCCTTCTGGGAAACATGTCTGGTGTTGGATTGCTCCCTGGGAGAGGCTCCAGGTTCCCCGTGACCCTGAAGAAGGAGTGAGTGGTAGAAGATGGATGGAAACATGTCAATAACTTATGTAGCTCCTGAAGTGGAGAACTAAATGATCCTTAAACAAAATTATAACAATTTACACCGATCATCCTGTTCAAAAGTTTACACCCCCCGGATCTTAACGTACCGTGTTGCCTTCTCGAGCATCAGTGAACGTTTGCACCTTTTGTAATAGTCGTGAACGTACGAGTCCCTCAGTCGTCCTCAGTGTGAAGAGATGGATCTGATCATTATACACTCGCTGTTAGAAAGGGGTTAAATATGTAGAAGATGCTGGAAAACTAGAGAATGTGCCAGACCTGGAGGATTTCTCTGAAGAACAGTGGGCAGTTTAACTTCTCAGGACAAACACGGGACTCGTGAAGAACTCTCACAACACACACACACACACAGTCGCTGATCGTCCAGGTAACGACACACGGGATTAAGAATCAAGGGTGTGTAAACTTTTGAACTGGTTCGTTTGTGTAAATTCGGTTATTATTGTGACTTGTTCGCCATATGTAAACATCTGTTATGGTAAATAGTTTATTCGGGGCGGGATTAAAAACAAAATAAAATGAATTTTTTTTAATGATCCTTCTTGTTTTGTTTTTTTTAAACGAATGTAAACTCATGACCTCAAGACAAATCTAAAGGAACAAACGTCATACGCTGATGATGTCTCGGCCACTCGGCAGCAAATGTCTCTGAACATAACAAATCAAGCCCTTTTCTGTAAGTGAAACTCTTCTAATGCTTCTTTAGGTTTTAATCTAAAAATACACCCCTTCTCTCTGTAAACCGTGACCTGTGGCGAGGCATGTTTTGCCAAACCTATTAAAGGGTTCAGATGTGGCTAAAGGGGACTCGTTTCTCTACAGTCCACGAGGGAGAGAACACGCCGCAGCAATGCCAGCGTCCCTCAGAACAGCCTCTGCTGCATTTCCTGCACCAATGACAGCCGGTCACACACGGTAAAAATGATTGGGTGCAAGACCCCATTACCCCTGCAGCAAGGCTGTGTGTGTGTGTGTGTGTGTGTGTGTGTGTGTGTGTGGAGGAGGAGAACTCAATTGTGGGTACACACACACACACACACACTCGCATCTGTGCTTACGTGCAATAAATGAGGAGTGTGCACCCATCCGGAGCGAAGCTAATGGGAAAGCAAAGAGCGTCATTACCTCAGATGATGTGCGCTTCAATATGTTTCACCTCCACCAGACTCGCTGGAAAATACGGACAGGACATCGTACTGCCTCTGCGCCGGAGTTTAGACCTTTATTCTGCCACACACACCGTGTCTAAATGGTGTAACATGTGTTTTCTCATATCTGCGAAGCATTCTGCAATGATGTCAAGCTATAAACAGCAATAGTAGCTCATTTGAATGAAATGTTCATTTGGACACGTTTTCTAAAGGTCCCAGCGTAATTAAATGGTTTCAGCCGTCAGCCACATGCAGACTTGAGTTCAAAGCTTTGGCGTGTAGCAGCATTATCTCTAACAAACCCAAACACAGAACTTTTACATGCCTCCTTTTTAATGTTCATTGCGGCAGCGTGGGTTTCACCTGAGGATACACAGTTCTTGCTTAGGTTCTGGAAACACCTCTACGTACGCTTACGGTCCCAGTACATGAAAGAACTGACGAAAGGGGGAGAGAAGCGTAGATGGCGTCATCACTCCTCCCTCTTTGCTTCTCTCATCGCTTCTGACAGCCGAGTGTAAATCCTGAGCCTTGGTCCCTGAGACTGGGTCCTGGGTTTTAGACGTAGTCCTGCAGGCTGTAGAGGGCCTTGGTGTCCTGAGGTCGCTTGCGAGATGGGGAGTAGTACTGCTGCTGCTGCTGCTGCTTTTCCAGCTGGAGTTTCTCCTGCACTGGGTTCTCTTTGTGTTTCAGCTCCGGCTCCGGTGGCTCAGTCTGGCTCTGTTGTTCTCTTTGCTCCTTTTTTTGCTGCCCCTGCATTATTACCTTGTCAGGGTTGGATAACCCGCAATTTATGGCGCCGTCCCTTTTTCTGGGGCATGACAGACAAAAAATGACACCTCCGGCTAAGAAAAACCCGGCCGATACAAACGCCACGTAAACGGCACCTCCGGGCTCGTACTTTCCACTCTGAGGTACTTTGGAGTCCTTAAAGGTGGTGATGACCTCATTGGTGAACCAGGATGCAGGCACAAGACACAGGAAGCCTGCAAGGACAAAGCATGTTCCCGCAGCAATCGCAGTTTGCACCTTGGAGCTTTGACTACCACCCCAGTGAGTGCATTTAAGTCCCAGGGCTGCCAGCCAGAGCCCGAGTGTCGCCAACAGGCAGGAGAGGACCATGGTGGTGCGGGCGGTCTGAAGGTAAGCAGGCAATGCCAATACAGAGTACTTGAGCGTGCAGCTGAAGATTCCCGTGCTGTACCAAGTGCAGTCCATCCAGAGGCCCTGCATCTGCGAGATTGCCGTCATGATGTTTGACCCCATGGAGACACTCACTTTCCAGTTGGGCAGCAACGTGGCCATGGTGGCGCCCAGAACCCCGAGCAGCGCCAGGATGAAGGCGAAGATCTGCATAGTGGACGAGGGCATGATGTCATTGGCGCCTTCCCCTTTTCTTTCTATCTTTTCTCCTTTCACCTTGCGGTGGTGGCGGCGGCCCCCGTCCTCGCTCTGCGTCTCCCTATCACCACTGTTCAGGCCAGATAATTTCCTCAGCACGGGCTCCAGCGGGCTGCGATAAAGAGCGAAATGAGAATTGAACTGAGCAAGCAAGCGTGACGTCCTGACAGATGAGGCGCATGGGGATGGTGCCTGGATATGGGAGGCTGTATTTTTTCTTTCTTTTTTTTTTGCTCTCATTCCCTCCCTCCTTCCCTTTCACTTTTTTAGGACATTAACAGCCTGCATTTTAACTCTGGATTTCAGCATCGCAGAAGTGATATTGTGCTTTCTGAACGGTTAATTATTCTTCCTGCGGAGTTTCCCCTCTAGCAATGGGTGCAGGTGGGGGGCTACGACAATCTTCTTGTCAACAAAAATTCAAAAAACAGGTAAAATACTAGCACTAGCATAGAAACATCGAGTCCACTACTTGGACCAGCATGCCCATTTCGTGAGAGTTAATTGATTTTGCTCTTATCTCCACCAGCCAGCATGAAAAAGCAAAATTGCCCATTTCTTTTGTTCGTCTTGCTATTGTGGTTGGCGTAGATAAGGACGTGCGATGCTGACGAAACGAATCACACATCAGTCATGTCGTATAATCTACATTCTTAATACTTACCTTCTTGACGGGGTTTGCAGTGTGGTATAGGTGCATCATGGCAACTCGGAAAGGTTTAACCTTAAAAGAGAAAAGGAATCGGTGAGTACAAAACAAAAAAGAAATAAATACAAGTCAAAATGGTCAGCTTAGAGCATTATTCAGTCCTGTTAATGTAATCATTTATCCTGTTCATAAAGAAGTATTTAAGTAAATAAATAAATACATCCTCCAGCCTTGTCCTTGGTGTGACAGAGTCGGCGCTCGATGTGGAACTGACGGCAATCGCCCTGAACGCCGAGCACAACGCTTCCTCACCTGAAGGTCATTCAGTCGCTCATGTGCCACATTTATTTTCTCACATCTGCCAAACCAACTTCTGTTAAATGCATGAAATAACCTCAGTGAAATACACCAGGAACTCCTCTACCGTCTAATGTTCTTCTACGTCATCAAGATGTGGAAGAGCTTATAGATAGACACATGGAAAGAAGACTAAAATGCATGCTTTGGTGAGACAGATGTGATTGTTTACACTGCTGCAAGCCTGTGATTAAAGTAATCCACAGTAAACGTCTATATCGCTAATTACGGCAGTCAACGTGGACCTCCTACACGACCACCTGCATAGAACCACATGAGCGGAGGACGTAAATGTACAAAATGACCGCCTCTCTGTCATCTGACCTCTTCTCCCAAACCTCCTGCTGGATAAAACCACCATTTACACACTCCCTCCGGTCTGTAGAATGTAGAAAATCTCAGCTTTAACCTTGTGATGTCCTTAGAATGTAGTTATTGTTGTCCTTTTGCTATTTCGATCTTTCCCAGAACATACCGAATCGTTTTTACTCCCCCATCAAACTCAGCTTTCAATCTGATCCATGATTTGATCAATCCTATGGGTTGTGTAGGTTCTTAGAAAAGAAAAAAAAGGGTTCTTAGATAGTTAAGAGTCCTAGAAAGGTTTTGTAAAGGGGTTCTACTCAGAACCTTTTATGTCTGGAAAACTGTCTGCTGTCGAACTTTTAAAGGTTTAGAAATTCACATGTTTTGACTGAACAGCAGGGAAACTATTTAGACGTGTAAACACTGAACGATCCACAGAACAGAATCGATTCAGAAGAACAAACATAAATAAAACTCAATTTGTGCCAATTAAAATGTTATTTTGATCAATTTCTCATTAAATCAGTTATATTTCATGGGCATTTGCTCGACAGTGGGGTTGTGAGCGCTTTAAAACCGAATTGAAAAAGTGTGTCCAATACTGAAGATTTTCTGCTCTGTTTCTAGGTCACGATTTGTCCATGTTGACAAAAATTCACATTTTCTTCGAGTCGTGTCTCCTCCCAGTGAAGCACACGTTCAGACGACACTCGGATGGGTCATTTCTAAAATTAGAAATTTTGTTGATCTTATTCAAATTCAAAAGTTGAACCCTACTACAAGGGATATACGGTGGGATTTTATGTCATTTCATATACATAAAGTTGTCAATAAAAATATAATATATTGTTATAAAAAATAACTCGCCTCAAAGGAGCATTGTGAATTGTAGGTGTGTGAATTGATATGGACTGATTGGTATGGTCATATTAGTATGATGATGATATAAACATCTTAACGTGTCCTCAAATTGATATGGAATGGGAAATTAAGGTTCGTCCAGAATTCTCATAGCCACAGATATGAAGTCATCATTTCTATTGAAAGAATGGAAATAAAATGCTGGTTGGGGGGGTGGGGGGCAATACTATATAAACAGCAACAGGTCATGTGGTACTGCAGTGATGTTAAATGTGCCATGTTTTGTATAGTTTTCTCTAAATTACTAACAAGTCATCCTTGCTGGAAAAAACCCCCAAATAGAAACACTCATAGAATACCCTCATATTTGTAATGGTTTTAATGGAAACTGTAATGGTCCCTGTGGGTCTCTACTGGTAATCGTCTATTTGTAGCATATCTAGCGGATACCATTAATGACCTACGTCCTTAATACGTCCTACTACATAATGGAAATCATATTTGAATGGTTTTAATAGTTACGAGCTGATGGGTTGTAATGGTATTTGTAGTGGAAACCATTAGAATTTCTGTGACGGTTTCTACATTTATTGTTTTCAGCAGGGGTGTTCATAAATGTTGTTCATTTTCACTCCTAACAGTACTGAGCGAGCTAACGTAAACGTAAAGTTTACATGCTAGCTAAGATCTTCTCTGCTAGCTTATATTGGCTAAACTGATTGTATGTTTTGAGAGGATTTTAATGTTACATTTCTATAATTGAATCATTAGCTAACAGGTTAAAAACAAAGATTTCCTGAGAGGATGTAAAGATTCACAATGATCACTGTTAACACTAGCTATTATAACTAGCATGAATGAACCTGACAGGATTTCCATGAGGATATATATGTCTCAAACATAAATGTTCAATGCTAATGCTTGACTTTTTACAAAAGCTAGCTAGAGAGAATATCAGAAAACCTTATCAATCATGAATCCAGACCTACTCGGAAATACTTGACGGGCCATTTATAGGCTAAAAAGACAGTCCCATCAGTACCAGTCCCACTCCTCAAACACTGCGGTAAGAACAAAGTAAGCGTATATCGGGAACTCTGTAGGCCCGTCTTCCTGTTCTTACTCAGTTCTCCTGCTAGGCTTTATCGCTCTTCTCACTGCATTCTTTACAAACCATTTCAGCAAAGGTCATCACATTATTTAATCAGTAAATAATCTGTACACAAGTACCAAAAATGTCACAGGCCGGTCCTGACCGTGCAAAAATAACACACAATGGGAACACAGAGTTAAAAATATGCCCGTGGTTATTTTTTTTGATGATTTGAGTTCAGAGAGATGAGTTTCTTTAACTGGTGCCAAAAAACCATCTCTAAACATTGTAAATTGATTTTTTTTTTTCCATTTCCACTCTGCTCATTTCAGCCCATTTTGCCTCTGTGTATGAAAAGGGGCAGAGAGGCACATGCCTGGGTTGGTGTATTTGTCGCACATAAAGCACTGGACTGGTTAGGGAGCGTGGGAATATGGGATGGGAACCATCACATTTCTCCTAGTGGGTTTTCTCATAGCGTTCTTTCTCATAGTGCTGTTTCTTCCCCAGCACTGATCCCAGTGCTTTCTGCCTCTACACACTGTTTCTCTAATCCTGCTTTCTTGTTATGGAATCTCCAGAGCCGTAATGTGTGTGCCGAGACGTTTCTTTATTATTTATCAGGTCATTCAGTCACGGGCAGTATTATTGGAAATGATATGTTCTGAAAGTCTATGAGAATTCGAGAAGACCCTGAGCGTATCATTATACATCTCGTAATGAATAAAATCCTAACTGATGAATTATGAATTGGCCTTGGCGTCTTCTTTTATTAAAGCTGCTGTAGTACAAAGAAAGTCTGACTTTAATTACAGCTTCTGATGGTCCACAGGTTATAAATTCTGCATCGCACAGTATTCGTGTTACACGTTACGTGTTGATTATGAATCATTTGTTATACTGTTATCACATCATGGGTTGCCTATAATTTATATATTCACTAACTCTGTTAAGCCTGAATGACTAACACTGAGTGATAGATTCAATAATAATATGTCTAGATCATAATATGATAGACTATTTAATAATATGTACTTGCTAAAGATCTCGATCTAATACTTACTAACGCCTACGTATCAATGATAAGTCGGATATGTCAATTATCAGTAATAAATGATTCATTAACAGATTTATTCGTTCTTTTTTTTTTGTTAAACCGTAAAGGTTAAATCGATACTCTTTGACAGTTATTTGGTTCGTCCATTGGTTGAAACGCTTATAGAGACGCTTTTTCGATCTCAGGAGCTTTCGAGAACAGTATGTGACTTTTAGGCAGAACCCTTAAGGAACCGTCACGTCCACCGCTGTCTAGGAACGTAATGTAAACATGTTCCCAATAACGATGCAATGCAGATAAGATACTGTATAGAGAGCAGAAATCGAAACGAAAATACCGACGTGAGTCACGTTTTAACAAGAAGAAGAGCCGGACTTAGTTTGCGCATGCATTAGCTAAGATAGCACGCAGCTTGGGTGGCTAGTCAGTTCTCTCTGCAAACATTCGCTAGCTCCATTAGATTATTTATTCAGTTTGTTTGAGGTCCGTTACGCATGTAAGGAAACTCTGGAAACTCTTACAAATGGACGAAACTGAGAAGTGTCATTTACAGCGCTAGTTACAGTGTCCGTGCATTAGCATTGGAGATGGTAATGTTTAGGCTCTTTTTATTTAAAATTTCAAACAAAACTACGACATTAAGAAGTAGTCGTGTTGGATCATGCAGGAAACAAACTTTTTCTTTTATTTCGTGACTGTAGTATAGGTGCAGTTTGCTATAAAGGTTTCGTGCAGTTTACCTATAAACCTGCTATATAACGCGTACAGTATTACCCTATAATGGAGTCTTTTCTATTTTATTTTTTAATTCAGGATTCTATTTATATTTTTCCAACCTGGAAAGTCGCTCTGTCCAAACGTTCCAGACACACTTGGGATCGGTTGGGGAGAAGGATAAGATCTGTCACAGACAGCAGAAGGCTCTTAACATTACAAACTTTCATGAAAAATAATGATGAGCGTTTTTACTTCGAAATAAAAGAAAGTCAGGTGATGCTGAAGGGATGGCTTTGGTAGTGCCTAACTAGAGGTCTAATACTGTACACATCTGTGTGTGTATCTGCCAAATGAGTGACAGATTAGTCATGCTAAAAGGTATGCTATGTGTGCTGGTTCAAGAAAACCCATTAAATGTCTGATTTGGACCTGGATTTCTGCCAGTCATATCCTCTGACACACCAATTTTAAGGAAACATGACCAGCAAAACAATGTTGAAGCATTTTTATTTACTTTGTGACCTTGCCTTGGTGCATTCCTGCATGTCATAAGGAGCTAAAGAGTTCTGAAACAGTCCGTTAGTCTAAAGATGTCTAAAAGTTTACACGTTAGCTTCGTGTGTTTTCTTCACACGTTAATGATGTCGCTGGAGAGCTACGTGCCATAGTGAAAAGGATCATAAATCGAATCAATTTAGTCTGTAATCAGATAACGGCTGTTAAATGGCCACGGTGCTCCTGTGCTGTAGTTGGAATGAAATCTTTAAATGTAACCCCCCCACACACACACTCTTGGGTGTAAATCAACTTAAAAATGGTGGAACCTGAAAAAGATTGAAACATATTTCGGGTTCAAGGCTGCCTGTAGTTTTTTGGAACCATATATAGTCGAAAATATCAAAATGTCACCATGTGAAGGGTTCTCCCAGGCTGCCACACACACACACACACCGTAACGCTCGTTGATTTTTGCAGATAATACTGTATACATAAATAAATGAATAGTAGTTTACTTGTAGAATTTCCTGTCATGCTTTATTAGGGAAGAGAAAGATGAATGTAAATGTACAAACCTGGATGCACTACTCCAGCTTCCACACAGTCTGTTCCTCACTGAGGTGTGTGTGTGTGTGTGTGTGAGCTCTTACACATCCAGCCACGTGTGTGTCCAAAGAGTGTTGAGAGAGAGGATAAAAACGAGCCTACAAAATCATTGACTTGAGACCTTCAAGACTCCAGCATGCTAAGATGTGCGTGTGTGTGTGTGTGTGTGTGTTTGTGTGTGTTTGTCCATGTGTGTATCCCAAGTAAGAGAACAGAGTACAGAGTTGATCTTTATTTTCTCTTTTTCTCACACACTCATCAGTGTTCGGAGCGCCCCTTCCTGCAGACGAGAGGGAGCGTGTGTCGGGGCTGGAGCCTCACACACTGTTTCTGCGTGTGTGTGTGTGTGTGTGTGAAGTGGGATGGACTTGCACTCCTCCACAAAGGTGTTACTGTGGCAACGCTGGCTTCCCATTACACATCACATTCAGTGTTTCATTCCTTCTTGAATTTCTAAAGTGAGATCTCCACGCCTGTGCCTCTCTGGGTTTTCGGAGAAACTTTAAAGAACATGCCTCAGTGCTTTCCTCACTAAGCCAGGAGCAGGAAGGAGAGAGTGGGAGAGAGAAAGGAGAGGATTTTGGTAAAAACATGGTTCCTCTCAGAGGTGAGGAGCATTATCTCTCCTCTTTAGTGGAGAGCAATCACTCCTCCTTTCCTCCAATTGGAAAGGTGACCAAGATCATGTGGTACACAGAGGTGGTATGAAAGCTCCTCCTCCCACACACTCACGGTTATCATCGCCCACTTAAGTCTCGAACAAAGCAAGCGCTCGAGAAAAGAGCTGTCATTATGACTCATTTGAGTGCTATTCTTTCTCTCTATAACCCACACGTGCAGCATGAACTGGCGTGTTTCAGTCTCTTTTCACCCCTGAAAATAAATAAATAAATAAAAAATTCAATTCAAAAGAACAGGCAAGACACTGTTCTATACACTGTGCGTCAAATTTTCTTCACAAACAATCGTCACGGAGCGGAAGTGGTTGGATTTAAGCTTGCGAGTTTTTATTATATAGCTTTTATATAAAGAATACAAATCGACAGGTCAAAATCGTAAACAGGAATCAGGCGGTGGCGAGTCGCTCAGAAATCTCCTGCCAATCAAAGTCACACACGAGTTTAGCGGTGAGCGATCGGGTTAAATACCAGTTGAAGTGAGACTGAACAGGACTTCTTTTCGACTTTCCCTTTGGCGAAATAATTCTCACAAGAATGAGTCCTTTCTACTTTATAATGATAGTTTTTTTTTTTTAATTCTATCTAACGAAAGCTGTCACATCCACCAACAGAAGAGTCTTCATAGCTTGCACAACTGGACAAACTTCCAGATCATCCGTTAACAAATACATAT
>JAOUWY010000052.1:8852748-8867896 GCA_025728095.1 Prietella phreatophila | reverse complement strand
CACACACACACACACACACACACACACACACACACACACACACACACACACACACACACACACACACACAGAGCCATAATTAGCCCTGATTAGTGCAGTTACAAACACACAATTCTCACACAATGCAATCACTGTGCTGATATCAGGCCCACATTTTTCATGCACATTAAGATATTGTTAAGATACTGTTTTATTTAAGCTATGCCTGTGGCATATTTCTGTGTTTGCTCAAGTGAATTAGACTCAATTCAAAATGTCACGGATACAAATGCAGACAATTTATTAAATAAAGTGCAAAAACAAAACAATCAAAGAACATACAGGGCGTACGTGAGACTGTGGCATGCACAACAACAGACACTTGACAGCCAGATGCTAAAAAACTAGAATTTATATAGCGGTGCTGCTGATGTATATCGAGACACAGGTGAGAGTGATTAGTGAGACATGTGACATGCAAGGGTTGATGCGAAGTGTAGTTCTGCGCCCCTGTAGCGCTAACGTGACACAAATTTATCTGTGAAATTGATGTATTTTGCATTCAAGCTCTAAAAACAAGCAAATACAATATTTAAGGTTTAATTTGACATTTTTCTATTTTTAAAAGTTAGACCTGAAAAGGTCTGCCGTATGGGTGAAAACTGAGGAAAATAAACCGTTTCAAATAAAGAGAGTTAATCAGATGTGTCACAAATCGTGACGGAGCTCAGAAAGGGGAAGGATGCAATCGCACTTAAGAACGAGTATCGTTTATTTACAGAGAGGCAGACAAATCCAAGATGTGATCCAAAAGCATAATCCAAATACAGGCGAAGGTCAGGCAAACGGCAAACAGGCATGAATAGGGCAAGGCAGATATCGTAAACGTGGTATGGAAAACACGGTCGAGAAACAAACTAACATCAAACACTAAAGAACATTGAATTAGCCGCGCCGTGAGTAGCACGGCGCGTGTATTTAAGCCGGCATGAATCAACATAAAACGGCTACAGCTGATTACAATAAAGACACACATGAGGATACAACCTATGACAGACACGGGGCGGGGACATGACGAACATAAACAAAACACACGTGCACTCCTAGCCAATGACAGAAACAAAACAAAAACGCACATGTCCAAATGTCACTACAAACAAGCACGGTTCAAGGGGGAACCGTGACAAGATGGCTCGTCTATAAAGACATACTTATAGCCTACGTCTGGAGATAATACAAAACAAGAATAATGATGGAATTCACATGTTCATAAAAACATGCAATATTCATCAAAATATCAATAATATAAAATAAGTACATAAAAGACAACATAAGCAGTAAAATAATTAATAGATAAAGGTACTTAGCCTATTTATTTGAATTTGTATTATTATTATTTTTTATCATTATTAATTAAACGTCCTAGCATATGGTGTTTGCGGTTGAGGAAAGTCTGAGGTATGTTAGTTACATGTTATTGAAGCTGAACAGGTGTTTGTGTGTTTGTGGCTCTCACCTCTGGAGGGCGTGCGCTGGCGTAGTCGGGCCTGCGGGATGACGATTTCTGGAGGAGAGATGCTGACATTGGGTTTGCTGACATAGTCTATGAGATTAGAACGCCTTCTGGAAGCTCGGTCCAGAGACGAGTTAGGGGATTCAGGTGCTTTTTGCCTCATTCTGACCTGTGGACATGTGGCGTCCTTCACATCCCTGTACAGACAGACCGGACATGATGTAGTGATACATACCTGTATATACTTCTTACTATACACTGCATATTACAATATAAACGTACTGTAGCATACAATATTATGTAACATAAGATATGATCATTTATAGAATATGTTGATTCAAGAATTATCTATTATTCTACAACAATACATGTAAGTGTAAGTGGATAAAATGTATGACGTTGTTCTTTAATAAATCGAAAAAATAATTATTAGCATCGGTATATTGCTGTGGTATAGGAAGAATAAAATGTTTCGGTATGTCAGACTGCATCACACCACCCTGTCATTGAATATTTTCCATAACCAAGTCATCAAGCAGAAACTCACCATGGCGTGTAGGGTGCAGCTGGAGGTGGGGGTAAGTACAGGTCCAGAATGGCTGGCTTCTCTTTCTTAGCAGAGCTGTCGACACTGGACGAGTGAGCAGCATGGCCAGGAGGATCGCTCTACGATGAACACAAAAACATGCATGAGACCACAATCTCGCAAAGACAAAGATTTGATCAGCACCCTGCTCTGTTTCTGTTTCATCCACAGCATTCTTCTTACTTTAAATATAGTATATAGTCAGTCTCTCAGGACATGTTTGATGTCCAACATGTCTACAAAAAGCTTACAGCTGCAAGACTTCATGTACTTGCATTACTGTGTGAACTTCACCATCACACACTCGTTTGTTTAGGCAGTAACACCATTTCTACATCAACGACAGTATTAGAAAATGTTCATATTCAAAAATTACTCTAACTGTAAATGGATAAAGAGTAAAATGTGTCGTTCTTTAATTCAAAATAATGTCACTGTTAAGAAATGACTGTGGAATAAGAGGAATAAAACACGCTTAAAGCCCAGTGGGACTTGCTATTATTGGAGAATAATCAACTCTGGGATGGTACCAGTCATTCGTGCTTGACATCAGGCCACATCACACCAGCTTGTTTTGTGATTATTGTCCTATAACCACTCCCTGCCCAGTTTTGTTGATTTACTGGGAGATGACAATAGTGGTGGAGTTCCCATCCATGAGTTTCTGTGTCACTGTTTATACAGAAAGTGTGTGTGTGTGTGTGTGTGTGTGTGTGTGTTTGTGGTTGGAGGTTCTGAGAAGCTGCCTTCTCAGTACAGTTGTATGCCTCAGTGTGCTCAACTGGGTTGTGGTGCAAAGTCTGACCTTTTCAAAAAAGGTGTGTGAGGAGCGTGTGCGTATGGAGAGCACTAAACCTTCCTTAATAAAATAAACAGACTCCTGACATTTAGAGCTGAAACTCAATCAGGGTTAAACGCACATCCTGAAGTGAAGGAACCCGCCATCGCTCCAACACACACTTCCATTGTGTACGTGCATTATGAGTCTATTGAAAAGGGCAATCACTTGGGTGACACAGAGACTGTATAAGTGTGGGAGTTCATGGTGTTCAAGGGTCTGGCTGTTTTTGGTGTGGTGTGCTACGAAACCCCCTCGTTAGCATCCATTTGGGTGATATGGTGATGTCTGTTCTCATGCCAAAATCAAAAGAATGCTATAGACACAAGAACTATATTATATCAATATATGACAGGATGAAAGACTCGATTATAGAGTGCACTTATTCCCTAAAACATGTTACAAGTATGTGTGTATCAAATCATATACTGTAATATTTGTCATCATTTCTTAGTGAAAGGGGCAGAGCCATCAGAGGCTGCTGTGGTTTATGATTTTCTAAATAGCCAACGCGCTGTTTGAGCACGTTAGTAAACCGCAGATGCCAACTAAAAACACTTACAAGGTATTTAACAGGAAATCTGGGGTTTTAAAAATAGTATTCGTTTCTGTGGAAGCTTTTCAGTACATGTCAATGACGTCAGGTACCACACATTGACCTGGAATTTTAACTTCCTTTTATCGAGGTACATGGGCATATGATTTAAGGAAATAGTGCACAACACTTGATCTGAAACCAACTGTCAGGAAAAGGCAACTATTTAGAGTATTTACATACCATTTCCCGGTTACATTTTTAATTGAAGAATAATGTGAGCATCAGTCTGACTCGTAAACCTGTGCGTGCACTAGCAAGCAGCTAAGCCACAAGTCACCCTTCATTTCCTACTTTCATTTCCTAACTACTTATTATTTTTATTACATGAAAATGAGTTAGGATGTTATAATGCAACACTATATGCTAAATTTCCCAACCGGAATGGTAGCCTGACGTTCCCCGTATTCTCGACTCTTCTCAAGAACTTCCTTCTTGCATTAAGTTCCCATTCATCGTGGTTTGGTTTTTAAAAACAGATCAATTAAAACCCTTGTCTTTTCTCCTTGTCTTTACTGCAGTAGTAAAACATACTTTAAACAAAAACAATGCAGTGATATGCATATCAGCAGCCTGAATATAATTTACTTACTTGCAAGGATAAACCAGCAGACTCTCTGTAAACATGCTTTATATTGGAGAGGAATACTCAGTACTCGGTGTAATATTGCTTTTCATATTTATTTATTTATTTATTTATTGTTCCTGGCATGTTTTTGGCAGGTGTGAGGAAACCGGAGATCCTGGAGGAAACCCACGTGGGCACGAGGAGAACACACACAGAAACTCGACACAAACTGTAACCTGAGCGCAGGATTGAACCAGGCATCCTGGAGCTATCGATGTTACCCACTGTGTCACCTTGTATCACTAAATTACGTAAGCTTACATTTCAGGTGCAAGGTCTGTTCTGAGTCAGTCAACATCACATACACTCCTTGACAAATAACACACTAGTGGATTGGACTGGGAAATACAAAAACCCAATCTATAACTAATTCACGGCTATTATTAGTAATAATGACCTGCACAGCCGGAGGCCTCCAGCGCAGGTTCTTCAGTGGAGCAGGAGTGAAGTTGCCGGTTCCTGAAGGCCTCTTCTTCAGCGTGAGTAGCACACTGTGTGGCTTCTCCTTCATTTTGGACACGAGGTTCTTCAAATGCCAGCCCACCTGAGACACACCACAACACTTATCTAAGAATCTGGAATTGTGCACACAGACCACCAGCACTGACGCAATCGGAGAGATCAACATAAAACACAAATCGAAATATTTAAGTCAGCATAGAGTAGAGTAAAGGAAGTACACACATCCTGCAATTGGTGCCAAAAGATTTGCTTCTTTGGTGCTACAAGTCTAATGAGGCTAATGAATAAACGAAGCTGTTCGGTGTGTCAAACAGATCTGCTTATTGAGTTTGTGACATCGCAGCACTTAAAACAATAGTGATGGCCATGTGATGGTCTACACAAAAGGACAGACGGCAGAAGTATATGTTTTCGAAAGAAAAGGTTACAACTTTTCTAGCATGTATTTAGAGGAAGCATGACATTGAAGAAACATCCATCCATCAATTTTTTGTACTGCTTATCCTACCCAGGTTCATGGGGAGCCTGGAGTCTATCCCAGTGGACTCGAGGCACGAAGCGGGGGACACCACGACGGGGCGGCAACCCATCGCAGGGCGCAATCACACACACTACAGACAATTTGGAAATTATCCCACAATGCATGTCTTTGGACTAGGGGAGAAAACCGGAGTACGTGGAAAAAACCCTAAATTTTTATCCCTAGTATCATATATCACAACCATCTGTCACCATTTTGCAGCATATACACTACCGGTCAAAAGTTTACACACACTCATGCTTCATTTAAATTTTTTCCCCACATTTTAGAATAATAATAAAGTTATCAAAACTCTGGAGGTATGGGAATTATGTTGTGATAAAAAATCCTAAATAAATCACTATTTTAGCATCTTCAAAAGTAGATGCCCCTTTTGCCTAGAATTTTCAAAAATGTATTCTTGGCATTTTCTCACCTGATTTCTTGAGTAATTTCCCTGAGGTTCTTTTTAAACAGGTTTAAAGGAGTTCACACCTACGCTGGACTCTTATTGGCTGCTTTTCAGAATATTTCGCTCCGAGTTGTCCATTAAAAAAAAAAAAAATTTGTAAATAAAATGACAGTTTTCTAATGAAAGAAATTAATATGTTGGCGCGATTATAATTTTTATCTACAACACCGATTTCAAACATTTAATCATAAACCTTCAGATCAAAAGCTTTTTAAGATCAGTCCATTGTCCACAAACTTTTGACCGATAGTGTGTTATGATTTAGACATACAGTTTGCAAAAATGCTAAAATGACTAGCTATAAGATTCCATTACTTGTTAGCTACTGTAACCTTGTAACTCCAATGAAAAAAATATTATGCCAAAAATCTGCTTAATTTGGGGTAATGAGGAAAACAGTATGCAGTTATTTTTAGCCAAACTGTTTGTTTAACTGAACGGTGATAAAACAATAGTGATAAAACAGAAATTTCACAAAATTATCTTATCAGTTCCAAGCACTGCACATTTTCTTTCTTGGACCCCCTTTTTGTTTATCAGCGTGAGAACTTTTGAGTGACTGACCACCGTCTGCTGGTTGACTCGCACCACCTCGTCGCCGGCGTGGATGCGTTGAGTTCTGTCTGCCGGAGACTGCACAGAGAGAACAAGGCTTGAGTTAAGATTCACCTGCAGCTGGATGACAACAGAACATGTCACAGCTGGGAGGAAACTCTGATCTGATCTGAGATGGTACAGTTAAACTCACATTTTCAGTGGTTCCAGTGATCACATGCAGCCCATCGTATGTGGACTTGATGTACATCCCCTATGAAAAAAGCACATGATAAATCAATTAAACTGCTTTTGCAATTAGAACAAAGCTCTCTGTAATATCCGTAATGCGTCGAATGTGTGTGTTGCATCAGGAGCCACTTACCAGCCCCTCTTCTGGTTTGACATCAGTGATGTGGACCTCCTCCAGACAGGTAGTGCGGCTCTTCAAGGGGTCAAAGGTCGTCCTCCTGGTCGCCTCACAGACTTCAGTTAAAACACGAGCCTGAGAGGAACAGCCATCTTTATTATAAACCAAGAAATGGAGAAATATACTGAAAAACACGCTCGATTATTTAATCTATTTTACTATTTATATTTGTCGTATTTCTTGTTTTGAAAGCATTAGCCAATCAAAAATCATGGAAATACTACACAAGCATGTGACTTCTTGTTCTGCTCTAAATCTGCTATAAAAACCTCTACAGCGGAGACACATCAGTTGCGGCTTGGTCAGAAACTCTAATAGAGGCCCACTGGGACATGAATCACGCTGCCCCTTGCTTGGGGGAGGAGCAGAGGACAGGACAGTTAAGTGTTGCTAGATTGGATTTGAAGTATATTTGAATGTAGAGTATTTGTAAATACTCTGCAGCCACTAATATCTTGTTTTACAGCAAATGATCAGAATTCAGTTTAACACATTTAAATGTAATAAAGGTAACAAATTTAATACAAAAAGTGTAAGGGTATTCAGTTTGTCAGAACATCTCTCCCTTTTCCAATGCCTGAATTTTTATTTTTAGTCTACATTCAGGCTGACCTGCCAAATCTGGTTAATGATATTAGCTCTTTTGTGTGAGACTTGTTGGCAACAGAAAAAAAGACCTGCTGTATTGAACACAACTAAAAAAAGTACATTTAAAACCACTCAAAACAAACTGCTAGACTGTATGCTGAATACATTGTCAACTTTTTTGTGTTATGGGATTACTCTACAAATTCATGAGACAGAAGCCTATAGCTTAAGCCAAATGTGCAACTTAATTTAGTTTGAGGCTAAGCCATTAGTAATGTTCTCCTGCCTCACCAAAATCTATGGTCACGAGCCACTGTTGAGACACACTGTTACGGGAAGCTGACACTGCTTTGTTTGGCTCCATAGGACACTGCAGCTAGATTTCGTCTGAACAATAGTCTGCAATTCTCCACCTTTCTGGTTCTATTTAAACATGCACAATCAGTCAGACGTGTAAAAAATAATGTGCACCTGGAATCTCTGGAATGTCGGGTGCGTTCAAAGGTTATCTGTGGTGGGAAAGTCGAACTAAATCTGAATCGAGAGTTGTGTCTATCGAGGACGTGAGGGACATCAGACATCAGGTATGTAATACAGGATACCCAGGCACAGGCCTGAGGAAAACATCCTACTTCTCTGCTGATTAAACAATACAGCCGGACACACTTTCGTGTTCAGCTTCACCTTTTCGAGAATGGAGGATGATTCTTTTAATATGGGATCGGCAATGACTTATATAGTATACACTACGGGTGTGTTGAGAGATTGAGCTGAAAACACTAGAGTATCCCTTTAATAAGGAAGAGCTGTTCCACTCACCACTTCCAGTATCTTCTCCTCCATTTCATACACAGCACAGTCCTAGAAATAAAGACAGAATCTGTAATGAGCCTCCACGTCACTGCATAGGTCCCACAGGAGGGACATGAGGAATGATAAACACATGAACAAATTATCAAAAGCAAACAAATGGACACCAGAATCTCTCATGCGCATTTAAAGGTGCAATAGTGCATTTTCTTTTATTCCTTACTTGTACAAATAACATGGAAGGCACAGTTTTTGTGTAGCTCATACTAAATTGTTTCAGAAATAAAAACAAAATCTAAGCTCAAACAAAGGCAACCTGAGTAAGCACAAAATGCAATTTTTAAATGATAATGTTATTTATTGAAGCAAAAAAGGTCTTACCCAGGAACACACTATGCCAGAGTTGAAAGAAATTCCAGAAATAATAAAGACGAAGGTGAATGAAATACATCAGTCTGGGAAGGGTTACAAAGCTATTGTGAAAGCTCTTTGACTCCAAAGAACCACCGTGAGAGTCTTTATCTTCAAATGAAAAAACTCTGCACAGTAGTGAACCTTCCCAAATGTGACCGACCTTCCAAAATTCCTCCAAAGCACAGCAACGGCTCATCAAAAGAGTCACAAAAGAGCCAAGGACAACATCAGAAAACCTACAGTTCTTTCTTGCATCAATAAAGGTCATTGGTCATGACTCCACTATCAGAAAGACACTGGGAATAAATGCCATCCATGGATCAGTGGCGGGGTGATAACCACTGATAACTCAGAAGAACATTAAGGCTTGTCTGAATTTTGCCAAAACACACCTTGATGATCCTCAAATCTTTTCGGAGAATGTTCTGTGGATTGTTGAGTTGAAAGTTGAACTGTTTGGATGACAGTGGTCCCGTTATATCTGGCGTAAACCAAACATAGAATTGCACAGAAAGAACATCATACCTACAGAGTGTCATGAGCTCCCCTTTGTGCAGTGCGCTATGGAGCATGCGAGCGCACAAGCACGAGCTTCTCCGTTGTGGACAGCAGCGATATTTCGACACGTGCATTGACACATGTATTTGTTTATGTTTATGTCATGTCTCCTCCCCGTCCTGTCATTGGTTGTACTGTCACGTGTATCTGTATTGCCCTCAGCTGTTTGCGATTAGGAGGCTGATTCATGATGGCATATAGACCGCATGCCTGCCAACACTCAATGCAGAATATTAGAGTAAGATTTAGACTTAGTTAGATTAGATGATAGTTACCATAGTCTTTGTTCATGTCTGTGTCATGTTTCATGGTTCGTGTTCATAGTCATAGTTCAGGTCACGTTTCATGTTTAGGTTCGTTAGTTTAGTTCACTGGATTCTCCGCTACCAGTCCCTCGTGTTTCATGTTTCATGTCTAGTATCTCAACCCTGTTTTCTGTGACCTCGACCTTGATCCCTGCCTTGGCCAGGTTTATGCGTGTATGCCGATCGCCGGACCTCTCGCATGTTTTGGATTATGTTTTGGATCACGATTTGGATTTGTCTGCTCATCTCTCTGTAAATAAAACTCTCGTTCTAACTGCGCTTGCATCTGTCCTATCTTCCTCTGTCACAATTCGTAACACAGAGAAGCATGGTGGTGGAAGTGTGATGGTGTGGGGATGCTTTGCTGCTTCAGGGCCTGGGCAACTTGCAAGAACTGAGGGAAACATGAATTCTGCTTTCTACCAGAAAATCCTAAAGGAGAATATCCGGTCTTCAGTCCATAAGTTGAAACTCAAGCGCAACTGGATTATGCAGCAAGACAATGATCCAAAGCATAGGAGTAAGTACACCACTGAATGACTCAAAAAAAGCTAAATTAAAGTATTGGAGTGGCCTAGTCAAAGTCCTGACCTGAAATAACTGAGATGCGGTGGCTGGACCTTAAACAGGCAGCTCACACTCGAAAACCCTCTAGGGTGTCTGAACTAAAGCAGTTCTGCAAAGACGAGTGGGCCATAATTCCACCACAGAACTCTGAATGACTGATGTCCAGTTATCAGAAGTGTTTATTATTGCTGTTAAAGATGGCACAACCGCATATTAAGTTTAAAGGGGAAATGAGTTTTTCACATGGGTGATAGTTGTTAGCTAACTTTTTTTTTTTCAAGGCAAAAACAAAGGCAATTCAGGTTGCCTTTGTTTGATGTTGCGTTTGAAGATCTAAAATGTTTCGTTTGAAGATCTAAAAGTATTTAGTATGAGATATACACCAAAACAGAAGAAATCAGGATGGGGCAAATATTTATTATGTCACTGAGAAAACCTGTTTGGAGGACTGATCTCCAGTCCAGAAGGCTTGTTTGTGTTTGGATGCCCGTTCTGTCAGTCATGTTATAGACACTATATTGGCCACCTAAGATCCTGGTGGCAGAGATTCGTTATCATGTGTGGGAATCATTCAAATGTCGAATACAAAAAAAGGCTAATCTTCTGTAATGCCCCTTTAAATCTTTACAATATACGATATGCATCCTAATATTGAGACTCTGGTATCCAACTGGCAATGTTATAAATATGTTATTTATATGAGATGCCAGCTTGCATTGTTTGGAAAACAGCAGTCCAGGTTAGTTGCCATGCTTAGAGAGTTTAGAGCAATGAAATGATATGAATATTCAGTAGGATGCATAGTATGGGTCAATGCAATATCACAATGCTTGGTACATCATTACTGCTTATTCCTTCCCAATTTTCAAATAGGATTACACAACGCAACAATGTTTTGTTAGGGAAACTTCTACATTTCTTTTATATAACTGACTTCTTCAGAGTAATGCTCTTAACCTTCTTTCCACATTGTGTGTTTGTGCTCTAAAAGTAAAAGGAGGCAAACCTGTGTTAAAAATTTTATTGCATATACACCACGTGGCCAAAAGTATATGAACACCTGAACACCTCACCCATATGTGCTTTTTAAATATCCCATTCCAGATTTATTCCACCCGCTGTTACAATAACATCCACTCTTCTGGGAAGCATTTCCACTAGATTTTGTAGCGTGGTTGTGGAGATTTGCCCCAGCATTAGTGAGTCAGGCACTGATATTCAACGAGGAGGCCTGAGGTGCAGTTGGTGTTCCAGTTCATCCCAAAGGTGTTCTGTGGGCTCTGTGCAGGACACTCGAGTTCTTCCACTCCAACTTGGCAAACCATGTCTTTATGGACCTCACTATGTACACAGGTGCTGGAACAGGTTGGGCCTCTTAGATCCAGTGGGGGGAAACTGTGAAGACATTCTATATCAGTGGTGATCAAACCTCTTCCCTGAGCTCTACCTTCCTGCAGTTGAACAAAAACGTCTTAAGGCAATAATTATATTGTCAGGTGGGAATGATTAGGGTTAGAGCTTTAGGAAGGTAGATCTCCAGGAACAGGATTAGTGACCACTGTCTTATATCACTGTGTGATTCCAATATTGTTGCAACTGTTTGCGGAAGGGACGGGGTGTGATGGTCAGGTGATGGTCAGGTGTCAACATACTTTTGTCCATATGGTGCATTTAGTATATTTTTTCTTGAGAGGTTGTAATGTTAAAGACTATCTGAGATGTCTTCTTGTACTGTATACAGTGTGTGTAGACAGAGTGCAGGCTGCAGACCTTCTGCACAGTGGTGGTGAGCTCCAAACACAGCTGGATGATCCTGTTCTTGATAGAGGTGAAGTCACTGATGCCTCTCAGAGGAGTCCTGACAGAGGAGAGAACAGATAAGATTTAATCCGTACCTAAGAGGAGCACCCGTAGGCATGGCCTCTGTGCCTATCAATCTAATTAGGGAGCCCAGCCCAATGTAGCTGTAAAGGAGGTGTGACCTCTGTCCCTGTCAGTCTCAGAGAACGTGGCATGGCCTCTGTTCCTATCAGTATCAGTAAAGGAGGCATGGCCTCCATACTTGTTCGTCTTAGTAAAGGAGACGTGGCCGCTACATCTATCTGTTGTGTCAGTCACAGTTAAGTAGCTGTGACATTTGCATCTCTCAATTCAAATCGGTCAGTTCAGTACTCTTTGTTCTTCTTTCAATATTTTCTTTTAAGTGATAAAAGATCTAATTATCTGCATATTTAGAACTACAAATCAATCTTGTGCATGCATACAATCAGACAGTGTGAGTCTGAATATCAGCATGTATTTCTCATGTACCTGTCCAGCCAGGCCAGCATGCCCTTGGCTGCTCCGATAAGCTCCACCACTGCTGTCAGGAACTCGTTGGGTGGTTTGTTTGAAGCGTTGCTGTCATGCGACGGGCTTCTCCTCCTCTCTGAAGCACAGTTGTGCAGGTTATTAGAAGCTGCTCTCATCCGGCCAACCAGAGTCTTTAGATTTTCAGTCTCAACCCCATAGTTCTGTAAAAAAAATTTATCAATTCTTATAATATGATCAAACAGATTGTGACAAATAACGCATAATAATCTTCTCACTATCGCATACCAGACTTATCAGTTTCTGAATCCTTTCTTTTATGAAATTCCTTTGAGCACTCAAGTGCACATTAGCAGAATAAAGCAAACATAGTGGCCGGTTAATAATGCAGTGAGACAGCAGAGTCAGCAGCAGGTCATTCACATGACCTTCAACCTAAAAAAACAAAAAAAAAATCAACCAACTGAAATCACATGATATTTAAAGAAATATTCCTCTCTTTCAGTGATGGACTTTGGATCTTAAACTTAAAAGAATGTTGGGAAAACTTTGCAAAAATGAAATGTGTTGTATATACCATATCTAATATGTAAGAAATAAACCACAATGTCATGCTGTTGGTATGACATAACAGGGTTACCACCCTGAATGTCATTATTCTTTTGATAACAGCACATCCTGAAGGTTTTTATTCCTCTTATACCACAAACTGTCAACAGTTAAATGTTTTATTTATTTTAAAAATGTCACCGATACTTTCTATCCATTTATAGCTACATAACGTAATGTTGTGGAATGTGTCACTTCTGTTATAACAGTCTGTCATACAAGTTCCTGTGTATTAGCTGTTACTACAGAAGTGATAACATATTAGAATGAGTGTTTTAAACCATTAACGCAAACCTGTTGTTTGAACTACTACCATAGGTGCTGTTATAAAAAAAAAACTAATCAACACCTTCTGACCAATCAGATTGGAGAATACAACTATGATGTGGTGTAAAGAAAGTTAAGACACACTCTCTAAAACACTCTAGAACATCATACACATAAGCTATTTATTTGCTGCTGTGGAACCAATAATAATGTCTATTATTATTATTATTATTATCATCATCATTGGCACCACTCTACATTATTTCCTTATTTAATCAATGACAAACATTTTACTACATTTCCTGACTAAGGTGGTGAGTGGAACTGGGCCATTTGCTTTAGATGGTTTAGGAAATTTAGGAAAAGCTGTACAATATGTTGGTCCAAATCATACTCAGAATCAGAAGTGAAAACATCTGAACAGCTGTTCAGTACAATACCACTGATATAAACTGAGCCTGGGCTTTTGCGTGTGAATTTCTAATCAGCATTCCCACGATAAGCAATTTCAAATGAAATCTACTGTATCTCTATTATTCAGTCAAGAACAGGCAATAAACATGACTGCATTCAGAATCATTCATTCTGACTGATTCATGAATCATGCTAATGAATGCACAGCAAACAAAAAGAAATAAAGGACCATTTTAAATATCATTGTATCCTCGGTATGAAAGAAATTTCAATCTTGATGGACAGCAAGAACGAAATCAGCACCTGACATAAAAAAGAAAAAACAACAACTTTGGCCACTATTCTGGAGGAATCCAGAGTAAAACAAACATAGGGAATAAGGACTGTCTGCAGCAGCACAGAAGGAAGATCTGAGTTTTTACATGGAAATATCAATGAATCCATGTAATGAAACTAGAGCATAAATGAGAGTCCGTATATGGAAATGAAAGTCTTTAAGCAGGAAGCGAGCTGTAGATATTCATATACATATGTACATGAATTTCTTCAGATGTTGTTAGCCAGCTAGTTAATCTGTCACAGATTTCACTGCTGGCCATTTAATCAACCTAAAAAGGATTTCCATGAGAAGTCATATCCACAACTTTCACCATTACCACTAACTAGCTAGTTAAAGCATGCTATCCTGACAGAATTTCCATGAGAAGAAACATTCACAGATGTTAATATTAATCACTGCTACAATTAACTAGCTACTTAAAGTATGCTAACCTGACAGGACTTCCATGGAAAATCATATGCACAGATATTAATAATATTCACTACTACCACTGGCATGATTTTGAGAGGGTTTTATGGGTCCTTTGCAATAAATGTTAATTATCTTCACTGTTAATTATCTGTTTTATCTGTTATTACTGTTTGAAACTTTATTACTGTAAATATACAAGTGTGTAATTATCGAGCAGAACAAAGTGTGTAATAAACCTGCTTTCTCCACCAATGGACTACATGCACTAATTGACCAAGTTGAAACTGGATATTAGTTCCTAGATACGTACATTATTACATTTGATTGTCTTTTTTGACAATTTATCACGTCAGTCTCTCTTATTTTCTCTCTTAGCTATTATTTTTTTACCACAATATTCCATGCAATACAGACATTTGTCTATTAACCGCTACTGGAAGCAAACAGTTTTTTCTTTTGCAGTCATGTCTTCTTTACTATTAAAGTTATTCAGCTTTTTTTCTTCTTTTGACCCCATCTGTACGTGGTTAAAACAATAAGAAATGATTGGTGTCTTCAGGAGGGCCTTGTTTCTTGGTGCACACAGTGTAGAGGATGTCACCTGGACCTTCAAGACCATTTGCCTTTCCATAAGACACAAGCAGCATATTTCCTGCAGAGACTCAGGAAATCAAACGTCTCCTCTAAAATAACACTACATTTTACAGAGAATGTCTGGTAGGGAAAATGCAACATCTAGGAACAAAAGCCCCTACAGCATAGAACATAATTGGGGTCGCTCTTCTCTCCATCAAGGGCATTTACTTGGATAAGCACTGCACATTTCAGCTGGACATTTGTACCTTATGGCACCAAGTTGAACCCAATGACGCTCTTGTTGTCCTGTGCATTTACTATGTACTGTATTGTAAACTGTCACGCTTCAAGGTTGAGGCAGAAGCAGGTGCAGATTTTGAAACATTTAATATAAACAAATAGATTACAAGACAAACACTAAG
>JAOUWY010000052.1:8771563-8782621 GCA_025728095.1 Prietella phreatophila | reverse complement strand
GGCCCTTAATTTTCATAGTGCTGTCGATATTTATAATTTTGCTGCATCTCAGTGATTTAAACTTTCACTTTGTCTCAAGTATAGCCAGTTCATAAAAGAAGTATAAAAATATATAAAATAAAATAAATTGCTAATCATAATATCATGAAGCTGCTGATTACAAGACGTTATTCAGTTATCTTTCCAAGACAGGTTTAAATTAAGTTTGATTGTTTTTCTTCTTTTATGAAACAAAAAAGTGAACTTGAAAACAAAGATTACTGCTTTGCTGTAGTGTAAAGGAGCAGACAATCACACACACACACACACACACACACACACACACACACACACACACTGCAGTATTATCATGATTACATGGCCGTGATGAACTAACCCAAATTATGACATAAAATAAGACCAAACGCAACAACAAGAAGCTTTTGTCAGAACCCGTGTGGAACAAAAAGCAACATTCAGTGCTTCACACGTTCTGCTGTTTTGCTGTGGTTGCTATGGAGATTTGAATGACATTTCGAATGCCCAGTCTGCTTGTGAATAAAAACGAACCATCTAGCCAGTCATAGCTCAGGAGGTTGAGTGTGTCACTCCATCACTGGGCTGGTTTCCTCCATGAGGACATATTTAGTACCTTCAGTATGTGTTTTTCTCCCATCAGCATCCTATAAAATACCTTAAAACTCATTTGAAGCCTAAAACTCACACTGTTGTACCGAGTTTAAGGATACAAACAATTTCTCAGGTGTAACATACCAAAGATAACCGACAAATAATGATACAGTTTAATGCTTTTTATTTATACTTATACTAAAAATCAGTTTTTTTCTATGTTGTCACCAAGTTTAAAAAAAGAATCAAACCTAGGACAGCCTTACAGTACATAGGGATGTTTACAAAGTAGGGATACAGCAGTGAAACTCTAATGTGATCCAGAGTGAGTGAGGAAGTGTAAACCTGGCTGTGTGAAAAGGTCGCATCGCAGCGATGCCGTACTTGTGCTGGGATCAAAGCGAGCGCGCTCTGGGACGCGTTCGCTGCGTAGGCGGCTTCCTGCCTGTGTTGCTTTAGAATGGACAAAGCTTTCATGTCCTGCTGAAAGATGTCACACTCATTTAGTGTTGGGGGTCAAATTCGAGTGAGCGATACTGTATATGGGTGTTTGTCGTGCTTCTTGAAATGTGTGTTTTGTTATGAAATAATGGATCATTTTATACTGCGGTAATTACAGGAAGTGCATTAAATTACAGGAAGTGCATTAAATTACAGCGTGGCATTCACACGGTGCTTGACCTGTTTACGTGTGGTGCTTATGAAAGTTGATTGAAGGCCACTAGTGGGCGCTGAGGAGTGTCTATATTTTAATCTGTAAACAGTAACACTCTATAACATGATATATATGAGTATACAGATTTATGAATGTAGAAATACTATAGAAAAGAGGTGCTTAGTAAATGTTTTAACTGTGTGTCTGTGTGTGAAGGATGTGGGCTTAATTACCACAAACGCTGCGCCTTTAAGATCCCCAATAACTGCAGCGGAGTGCGAAAGAGACGCCTGTCCAATGTGTCCCTGCCTGGACCCTCTCTGTCCGTCCCTCGTCCTGCGGCCATTGAGAGCGTGGTCATGACACCTGAGGAGGTACACTCGCCTTTTCTCTTGCGCTCTATCTCTCTCTCTCGCTCACTGTCTCTCTCTCTCATTTGTCCCTCTTGCTTTCCTTTCTCTCCATCTCAGTTCAGTTCTACAGTATCATGAATATTAAAAATCAAATCATTGCCAAAACCTACTACTCAAGGCAAGTAACTTTTTCTCAACCTCTCTCTTTATCTTAATTTTTCATAGATGCATACGTAGTGGTTTTGTCTATCTGAATGAATCGATCTTGGTTGGAGAGTCCAAATGAGGGTTTAAATACTTGCTCAGCACATTCACATGCACACTACACATAACCGAACTAAGACACAAGTCAATAAGTGGTACACAAACAATTAGGTTCAACATTACCATAACAACATCAAGAGCTAGTCTTGTCAGAGAGTGACATGCAGCTAACATTAGATAATTTAAAAAAATATACAGTATGTGTATTTCTATGCACCGTTTTTGTGTATTTAAGTCATCATTTAAGTAAGAATTTGGAAGCGCAGTAAAGTAAGTTTAGCGTTTCCACCAGTTTAAGTGCCTAACTGTTTTCCTTTTGTAATTTTTGGTGCTTTGTGTGACTGTGATTGGTTGTATTTTTTTTAATTGACAGAAGATAAAGTCAGGAGGTTTATTGCTTTCTTCAGTTGAGTCTAAATCGTTTTATCCAGCATCATGCTTTATATCTCTTGCTTAAGATACCGTTGACTCCTCATGTATTCCTGTGCTGAGTTTGCACCATGTCTTCCGCTCACACGCCTAGAAAAGAAGCAAGTGGGCCGACAAGGCAAGACTTGTAGTGGAAGAAATGTTGTGTCCTTCAGTGATGTATCCTTCAGGTGGTGACTGAATAGAGACACGAAGAAATACATTGATTACTTTTACAATTTTTTTTTAAATAATACAATTTCAGTCATATTCTTAGCTTGCAGATTTGTAATTTTGTGGTCTAAAGGCAACCTGACAATGCATTCACTGTTCAGGTGGTTGTCAGGAACAGGTAGTAGAGGCAGATGCAAGTGCAGATCATTTATTGTAGGAGAAACCGTGAAAACAAGAAGCGTGATGCACAAACTATGGGTACGAGGCAAGAAACATACAGACTACAAACGACAGCGACAATAACAGAAGCTCGAAAGTGAGCCACAGAAAAACTTAAATCGTGGTCCTAACAAGGCATAATGAGACACAGGTGAGAGTGAGTAGGGAAAGTTTGACCAGATCATGTGTCTTACAGGGGCTGATGGGTAGTGCGCCATTGGGCATTTCCGTTACCAGAAATATCAACACCAAACATAAAGTAGTTAATAACTGAGGCTGATGATTTAGCTACTGTAGCTAGCACCTATATGTTATTTTTTTGATACAAGCGATCTAAAGAAAGAATGACAGCAAGACAACACTTAACAACAAATTTCATAAGAAAAGGTTCCATATAACTAAAATTATCCTGTAATTACACTTATCACATCGACTACGAAATAAACTGCCGTATTGACAAAAACAAACAGTGAGTATGTTTACATGCGCATGGAATTCCATGTAAGGTTTGTATATTTGGATCGCAGCCATATTCCGAATACGATGTTTATATGCGTACAGGCATCGGAATATTCCTGTATGCATGGTTGTTGTAAGTCTGCCCATGTACACATGCGCTTTTTCTTTCCCGCTATTATTTCCCAGGAGATTCAAGATGCTGCCGTTGCTACCCACAATTCCTTGCAGACTGAGCACGCAAATATATCTCCTTTTAGTGGATTTTCTGAATAAGGTGTTTACATGCAACAAATTTCCGATTAAAACAGGCATATTTCAGGAGCTGGAATCTGAATTTGGTGAAATCTTAATCAGATTTCAACGTTTAGACGACTCGGTATTAATTAGAATAATGGCAAATATCAATTAATATCGGATTATTGATGTGCATGTAAACGGAGTCAGAGTGGAACAACTTTGCATTGTCTAAATTCACTGATATCAGAGTAGCGTCTCGTTAATCTATTAGCTTTATTAACTCTTTATTAACTGTGTGTGTGTGTGTGTGTGTGTGTGTGTGTGTGTGTGTGTGTGTGTGTGTGTGTGTGTGTGTGTGTGTGTGTGTAGCAAAGGCCACTGTTGGAGGCAGGAAAACGGATCCCATCGTGGAGCGGCCGGCCCATCTGGATGGAAAAGATGGTGTTGGGCAGAGTGAAAGTGCCACACACCTTCAACGTGCACACGTACACACGACCTACCATCTGCCAATACTGCAAACGGCTGCTCAAGGGCCTGTTCCGCCAGGGCATGCAGTGCAAAGGTACAACTGTAATATACCTAGAGTATATTATATCATACCTAACTATAGGTGCACGTTGCTGTTGAATTCTCGATTCTGATTGGTCAGCAGCTGAAAGAGTAGTTCCAGCTGCAAAGGAAAATCGCAGGTTTCTAATATTATGAATATATACACTGTAATTTCTGCAGTGTAAGAGGAATAAAACACTTAGTGACATGTTTATATTGGAAAAGAATCCACTTTATGGTTGTAATAGTAACAGTGAGTGCATTACTCCACCCCACTGATTATTTTCCTATAACAACACATCTCACTGTGTTCCATTTCCTGCTTTAGCTACACACTAACACCACACTAACAGCCCCATAACACTGGATTTATTAGCAAATAATGAACCCTAGGTATTTTTCATGGTGACAGTATACTACGTAATAATTTTAAATAGATCTTTGACATGTTTTTATCACACTCGCCCATTGCAGATTGCAAATTCAACTGTCATAAAAGATGTGCATCGAAAGTGCCGAGAGAGTGCCTGGGCGAGGTCGTGTTTAACGGAGGTGAGCAGCTCGTTAGCGCATTCTCACATTTTAATATGGGTCTATCAGAGAGGCAGAAACTGAATTCTCATTAGCTCAGTGATGGACAACATTCTTTCACACACTGTCAGTGTTTTTACAGAGCAGTGTAAGGAGATAATTGGGGTGTGTGTGTGTGTGTGTGTGTGTGTGTGTGTGTGTGTCTGTGTTTTTGCGTACGCAGAGCCAGCCAGCCCAGGGATCGACTCCGAGGTCACGATGGAAGTGGACAGCAGTGATGTGAACAGCGAGAGCAGTCGAGGCATGGATGACACTGAGGAGGCGATCACGCCAGAGGACATGGACGCTCCCTTCATGGATGGAGAAAAGGACGAGGAAACGGTGAAAACTATCAGGTGATTATGGTTCCTGTACATATACTGAGCTTTTTTTTTCTCGGTTTTTGGACACTTTTTTCACAATCATAAAAAAATGGCTCTTAGAAAAAAACAAGCAAGTAGAGCAACAGTATACTTTGTAGTATACAACATACATATTGTACATACAACAATGTCAGTGCACCATGGAGGGTGGTGACAGTCAAAGCAGGTAAAAGTGAAATATATAGTACCCAACTGTACATACATTGTACATAAAACTGAGTATGATCAGACAGTGGTTGCAGATTATTTTAAATTATACCACAGCAATGTTGAATTCTCTAATCTGATTGGTCAGAAGGTGTTGAATCATTATTATAGTAACGACCTATACAGGGCTGACACACTAAATAATGTCAGCCTCCTAATAAACAGATTTGAAGACATATGATCATTGATATGGTGAGGATTTCTGTAAGGAGATGTCTAGTTAAAATTTGGGTTGTAAAGGTCAGTAAGTTCCTTACCACTGAAAAGTCTTCAGGACACATGCATTTGTGCTGTCTGATATCTCTGTTACGCAATGCTCTTTTTTTTTCTTGTTAACTTCCAGAGAGAGAGGAAAAGAGAAGGATATTACTGTTTATATGTGCTATAGCATAAGAGGTAATAAGTACTAACTTGGTTTATGGCTGTTACACAACTGTAATTGTAATATAAACATATAAAATGCATGATGTATTATTCTTTAATCAATTAAAAATGGTCCTCATTGGCAAACTGCTGTGGTATGAGAGGAAAAGAATAAACATCTGGGTGGTAATTGTAACAATAACCGTATCACACCACCACACCGTTGATTATTAATAGTGTATAAATAAAAAAATTATCAGTAAAAGTGTGTTATTCCTTGCTAAAAGTAACAATGTATAGAAAGGGTAAGTGTGTGCTTTGACATCAGAGAAGAATGTTTTGGACCACTTATGTAACATTTTGACAAATCTTCACAACAGATGTCATCACACACCTCACAAGGTTGGGTTAAACTGAAATTCTGGTTAAAATGTGTCTAGAATTGTTTAAGAAACCCTTTAATGGGAATTGGGAACATTTACAATTTGGATAATTCTGTATGTTGACATTCTCTGACATGTCTGTGTGTCCTCTCTGTAGCCCATCCACCAGCAGTAACATTCCTCTGATGCGTGTGGTACAGTCCATCAAACACACCAAGAGACGCAGCTCCACCTTAGTGAAGGAGGGCTGGATGGTGCACTACACCAGCCGAGACAACCTGGTGAGATACAAATAGGATTACAGGTGACAAATTAAAGGGAAAAGACGACATAAATTGTGTTGGAGCAGAATCTACAAATCTCTGAAACTGTACTGGATACATAAACATCATTCTTCGAAAAGACATTGGGGTTTTGAAGATGGTGGTGGAGAGCACCATCTAATATGTCATGCCAAAATCTACCATAGGAATTGGAAGTGCGCAGCGTAACACAGCCAGGAGATTTTCATTTCATTTTTACACCTATCTGTATAACTGAGGCTATATTTAAAAATTGTGTGAATCTGAAGTTGGTGTGCCAGTGATAATTGCTTTATGAATTTCTTGTTGCTGATTGTTGCTTGCTGAATGCTGATTTATTTATTTATTTTTTTAGAGAAAGAGACATTATTGGAGGCTGGACAGCAAAAGTCTGACCCTTTTCCAGAACGACTCTGGAGCCAAATACTACAAGGTAAAGCTCTCTCTGCTCACTGCAACAGCAGATGAATTCTCTTGGCAGTATTTTTTTTAAACATTTGGAGTTGTATTTTTGTGCCTAAATTTCTATATACAAAGCAATTTTTTTTCAGTTGTTGTGCTCAGGCTATTCCATGCAAATGCCATTGCAATACAAATTTACATAATACTCACACCTGCGTCGATTTCTGCATTTTGTTTTTACAGGTTATGGATTAACTGCAATTGTTTTTTTTAATAAGATAAAGCATTTTTGATTTATTTTTGGTTAACTTTTTATTTTCCAATATTTCATTTTATCCCCGCTCCCTGAGCTATCTGGCACTATACACATGCCCCCAGTTCCTGGAGTTATACATCTGGCCTATACTCCTGGCCCAGCCCTTCAGAGCTCTATAGCTTTACACCTAGCTAGGGGTTAGTTAAGTGATATACTCTTGGCCCAACCCTCTCAGCTTTCTATATCTATACACTTGGTCCCGCCCCCTCAGCTCTCTATAGCTATACACCTGGTTCCGCCCCTTCAGCTCTCTATAGCTATACACCTTGTCCCGCCCCCTCAGCTCTCTATAGCTATATACTTGGCACCACCCCCTCAGATCTCTGTATCTGAACATATGGTCTTGCCCCAGCTCTATGGCACTATACACTTACCCCCACAACTGTCTGGAGTTATACACCTGTCCCCGCCTCCTGTCGCTACACACTTCGCCTCACTCCCTCAGCTCTCTAGAGATATACACTGGCCCCGCCACTCAAAACATTTCAGTTGAGAGATGCTTCAGACAAAATTTCATTTGTTCGTTTATTGCAATCTTATTGTGGCATAATACAGAGAACGTCACTGTATTATTAGCAGGAGTAATGAGGAACAATAAAAACTACATTGAAAATTCAACTCCAAGCTTCAACATCAAAACAGCACGTTTAAATGCCAGGAGTTCAGCACGAATCCTTCATCAGAGTAATTTCATGTATTTCTGGAGTGAAACTGTGAGGTGAAAATGATGCAGTCCTTAAGTTCCATTTATACAGATCGCCTACTATTTCTGTTAAAATACCCAGACTGCTGTCTGTGTGTGTGAGACATTTTTTACGCCTCTCACAGACAGGCAGGGCTATGGGTGGACTTGTGTCTCTCCCTCTTTCTCTTGTTTTCTCTCTCTCTCTCTCTCTCTCTGCCTACCTAACTCTATACCTCCGAAGTATCCCTCTCTCCTCTTACCTTTTTTTTTTCATTTATCTTAACTAACTCTGTAACCACTCATAGCCTTTTAGATTATGACCCCGTCCTTTGAAGTATGATTAGGAAATCTATGTATGTGTGTGTGTGTGTGTGTGTGTGTGTGTGAGAGAGAGAGAGTTATAAGGAGTCAGGGTGGGGGTCTTCCCGCTCTCCACAAACTCAGGCGGGGTGTTGCTCAGACTGGCAGGCCGCCAGAGTGGCTCGTGCCCGTCCTGCCCTGTAATCCGGCGCCCTCTCATGTGGCGCTCGGCTCTGACCACAGGCAGCTTGGCTCCTATTGGTTGGATCTGCGCTCCTTCCTTCTTAAACAGGCTTCTCTTCATGGGCGGGTTGGCCTCAAGGAAGGAAGGTGGGATTTTTTTTTGGTGTAGAACTGAAAGAAAAGCCCTCTCAGTTTATTTCTGAGTGGCGTGGTGGAGAGACAGTGTAAAAAGTTACAGACCAGCTTTCCTCTTGAAGCCAAACTGGTATAGGTCTCAAGGACTCAATCTCTGCTACCTCTGTGCGTGTGTGTATGATCCAGGAGATCCCGCTGTCAGAGATCCTGCAGGTGGAGCTGGCGCAGGACTTCAGTAGCCTGGCACAGGGAGGAAATCCGCACTGCTTCGAGATCATCACAGACAACATGGTCTATTACGTAGGGGAGAACACGGGCATGCAGCAGACCAGCGCCACGCTTGCAGCATCTGGAGTCGGTCTGGAGGTGGCACACGCTTGGGAGAAGGTCATCCGCCAGGCCCTGATGCCGGTCACCCCTCAGCCCAGTGTGTGTAGTAGCCACGGCCAGGGAAAAGACCACAGTGAGTAATGCACACACAGACAAAGTGACTCATTTCTGTTCCAGTAGTTCCTGCATCCGTGTTATTAAAATGATTCCCATGTTGTTGTAGTTGTGTCCTCCTGACCTGTGACCTGTAATGCTCTTGAAATAATAATAATGCTGCCAGTGCAGTTATTTAACTATTTAATGTGCGATGCCTTTAATAATAAAAAACAATAACATATTAACATGTAATACTGTTACATACTGTTACTGTCCTAGGCAAAAAAATGAGCCAAGCCCAAAATGACAAAATATTATGATTTTAATGGTCTTAACAACAAATCATTGGTCAGAAAATTAGCAAGAATTAAAGAAATGCACTGCTGAGACCTTCTGTGCCACCATTTGCTTGTTTAGTTTTGCTGCACTGAATTGTCTAGGGAAAAGCTAGAAACAGATCAATTTACTTATATATTCCTGTATGCACAGGTAATATCATTATATTAAACATGTACAAAATGAAAATAAAGTAATTGTAAACATTAAAAATTATTTTTAAAAAAGCTGTCCATATGTTTACTGACAAGGCTTAGACATTTAAAGAAATCAAAGGGAAAATCTATCCCTTATTAAGTTAGTTTGTCTATTTGTTTAATTCTTGATAATTTCCTGACCTAATTTGTTTTTAAGACCATTTTAAGACAATTTTGGCCCATTATTATTATTATTATTATTATTTTATTTTATTTTATTTTATTTATTTATTTACTTATTTTTGTCCAGGAGTGTACATATTATTTTCTGTTATCTATAACAATATACAAATTTTGCAGTTAATATGTAAATATAATATGCTTAGTTATATTGGCTATATATACACATTAGCATGTCTTAGAATATTTGTACAAACTATTATTTTATTGTGTAAATAACGTTGTCATAGTATTTTGATATTCACACTGTTCAAAAAGTACAGTACAGTATCGAAGTGCGATTCACACAGTGTGTAGTATAAAAAAGAATGAGAAAAGGGAGGAAGAACGAAAAAAAAGTAATGGAGTAAGAGAATGGGGGCTTGAGCTGCATGATTTACAAAGAAAGGAAGGATGGAAAAAAAAGAATGGATGACTGATATTTTAGACTGGAAACTGGAAGTTTAAATAATAAAAAAAAAAAGTGTAACCAGATAAAGGACTGAAAATTCCATTTAATACATTATATAGAACAAATATATCCACAATATCAATACTGTCCATGCTGAACATCAGTAGTATATTGTATAACTATATGATGATTATTATGTTAATTGCTAGCATCTTTTGTGTGTATGACACAGCTTCTCTTCAGTTACTCACCCTAATGACTAGAGTGATGGTGGACTAGAAATATATTCACATTTTGCCTTTGGCTTGTTGTCACTAACCTCAATCTACATTGCAGACTGGCTAAATCAATAGTTCCCAGACTCGATATTACAGTGACCCAGGATGACCTGGGGGGTTTAGGGTGGTTGTAAGGCTCTACCCCCACACTGCCCTGTCCCCAACAGTGTGTTCTGACAAAACACAGGGCAAGAGTCCAAGTCACAAAGATTCTCTATATCACATCTAAAAGAACTAACAAAAAAAAGGGAAAGGTCAGGGTAATTTTAAATTGCAGTTAATTTAATGAAAACCATGATTCGCTAATTACATGTTGTAGGACCGTTGGGAGTGTCAACTCTTAAACTCCATGCAGCTGTCTTATGGTCTAGATTTGACATATATAGCTGCATATGTTTCCTGTTAGTTTCAGCGTAATCACTGAATAATTCATAACAGTTACTGAATAATGTGGTTTAGGGAAAATAATTGACTAATAAGCTGTGAGATTAAGATTTTTGGGCTAGGGTTCAGAAGGGGACTTTGCGGTAGCCTGTAGTGACATAGCTGAACTGATTTAATTATGAAAAAAAGTATGTCACCTATTTACACACAAGAATAGAGGCATGCATTAAGACCGCAGATGACCCAACAGAATAAGTTGTGGGAGCGGGTGGATTTGGCTTTCTTGTGGGAAGGAGCAGGAGGTCAAATATATAGTTAGTGAGACAAATGAAGTTTATACATATGGGAGCATATTGTATCCAAATGGCTATTGCACAGGCTACAGCTTTATCATGTTCAGAAGTTTGTAAAGAAAACCATTTACGTTCATTACAAAATATCAAGGTCAGAATTCCTTCAGGTAGGATTGGTCAGAATTTCTTTAGGATTTGGCAGGATTGGTCAGAATTCCTTCAGCAGTGGGCAAGATTAGTTAGACTTTGTTCAGGTGTGAGCAGGATTGGTCAGAATTCCTTATGGATAAGGCAGAACTGGCCAAAATTCTTTCAGGAATGGGCTGTGACGGTTCGCTACGGAGCTCACAAAGGAGATAGGATGCAATTGCATAAGAACGAGAGTTTGTTTAATAATATAAGCAGACAAATCCAACA
>JAOUWY010000052.1:8705394-8717811 GCA_025728095.1 Prietella phreatophila | reverse complement strand
CACACACATATCCTCAGGTAAACGCACACACACACACATATATCATCACGTAAACACACATACACACACACACACACACACACACACACACACACACACACACACTCACATATATATATATACAGTTTTTTTGTAAAACGTCTTTTTTTCTCTCCCAATTTCAGCCCTTCTGTCTACTGCTTCTAAATCTGTCTAAATCTGATTTAGACGATGAGGCACATCTCACATGCAAGTTCCTGTGAATTAGCCTTTACTATAAAAAATGTATTAGAAAGAGCACATTAATATAAACCTATGATTTTCAGCAAGAACTACTGTCAACGCCTTCAGATATAAGAATCCGCGCTTTCTTATAAAGATATACACCAATGACACCAAGTTTTGCAAAAATTCCATATACATTCCGTAGTGCATAAGTATACAAAAATGAGTTGAGAAGGTTTAGATTTGACATTTTTTTGTAAGATTTCTAAAGCGGTTCTGCATCAGATCCTTTCTGATAAAGAAACACTCTGTCGTATGGTTCTACACGTCGCATGGTTTTACATGAATGTTTCTAGAGTGTATTGCTGACATATGACATTCCACTGTAGATAAATTATAGAAAACATCATTATATTGTTGAATTATTTCTAAATATGCATTATTTTTTTAAAAAAAAACAACAACAACTCTATTCTGAATTGGCTACACTGTTTACATTTATATGAAAAATAATGGCACAAAAATACTATATGTATGTCATAACTGTAATGAACATTTATGCAGGGCCAGAAAGTTGTAAAAGCAAAAGGGGGCAGTCAAATGATTAGGGTATATTTATATTATTTATGTCATATTATGTGGCTAATAGAATATTGTTTTCACCATTAAGACCATTTTAGTTAGCTGTGATAAAGACGGAGCATCTGTAAAATACATTAAACGTCTTCTTTATTTTATCTGTAATGATGCAGCACCATTCTATGCTCCGTTTTATATAATCTAGGTATACTGTACATATTATATTTAGGAAATATGTAGTTTATAATAGGTTATTTTATATAAATCAATGAAGTTTAAAGTACTATGGGGTATATTAAACATGCAAAAAAAAAGTATTTGTGGACCGTTCTTTTCTCTTTTTTTGAGAAAATAAAAACAGATTGGTCAAAGCAGGATATTTAAAATATCAAAATAATGTAATGCAATAAATGTAATAGGAATTAAGCTATCTTTTGCAGAGGTATTTCAATCACTAACATCAAATAATTTACAAATAATTCACAAAGCTCCTTGATGATCAAATGAGAAATATTAGGAAATGTATCGCTTATAGAAATCCCACTGAATAGTTATGGCAGGTGGAGATGGATAGCAGTTTGCTTTGTTACAGTATATTGAAGAATATTATTATAATCTTTGTCATCATCACAATGGCTTCTATTTCTTCCCTAAATGATCACTTCATCAGACATGCCAGTAGCTCCTGATGAATGCCGGTGTGGACTGTTTGTTCTTTTGGCATGCGAGTGGAGTTGCTATTGAAGATCTCGCTCTCTCATAACACTGAGTCTCTCTGGCTGTGCAGTGCTGGCTGTTGACACAGACCCTTGCACGAAACGAACATCCAGCTGTAAACGGTGGCCATGAAAGCCCTCAGCAGAATCAGGAATGTTACACCAGGGCGGCAGAAAAAAATTAGATCACACCTCATCACCTTTGTCCACTTCAGAGCTCATAAATTTGGCAGCTTTTCTCTCCACGCCAAGGAGGTTGGAGACATCACTGCTTTATGAACAGAAGAATTATAGCTTCACATAGGGGTGTGTCAATCTTAAAGGAAATCTTAAAAGGTTATATTGTTAGTGTTATACTATACTGGTGCAGATGATTAGAAAGGATTACAAGTTGTCTTGATAAATTATGAAAGGTTTACAGTTATCATTAGACATTTGTGCTAAAATGTTGCTAGTTTACAAAGAAAAGCCCATGATCCTTGATGTAAGGAGACGTTTATTTTAATCCTAGGAGCCTCCAGTGATTGTTAAAGGTAAATTACACTTGTTGCTGTTAAGCTTTCCATGCTGAGAAGTCTTCAGGACAGAGGATGTTGCATTTTGCGCTTTCTCTGTAACAAACTGCACTTGCACTTGTCTTAAAGAGAAAGTGAAACAATGGTTGATTGTAATTGCTATAATGTAAGTGATAATGGGTGCTAACTTTTTTTTTGTAGATGTTCCCCAACATGCAACTACAAACAAGTATGATCTTTAATAAATTGTAATTGTTGGCAAAGTGTTGTGGTTCAGAATGAAAATGAAAATGTAACAGGAAAACATCCACACCATTGATTTTCTTTCTCCAATGACAGCCTGCTTCATCTTGTTTTATTACTTACTTAATAAACTGTTGGCCTCCCAGCTATAAGGTGATAACGATTTGACTTTTAATCCATGAGACCCAATTTCACAGAATAGCTGTGATTAAGGTGACCAGCCTTCCCAGCTTAAAGTGATTAATTCAGCATCCTGACATAAACGGTGCTGTCTCTTTGACAGACCGGAGTCACGACTCCAAATGCCAGCTCTCTTGGGAATGCAGGAGGAAGGCAGCCCTCTTCTCGGGACTGTTTGCTCAGCGGCTCTCTGAGCAGTCTTCACCAGGCCGAATGAAATGCAGGGACACAAACAATGTGCTGAGTGAAGAATGGAAGAGCGGGAATGAACAGTTTGGACTATTTGCTCAGCAGAAGGCCAGTCACAATGGTATGCCAGTGGCTTTCCCATGAATTGAGAGTAGAGACTTAGCATTGCCTTCCTTTTGTTGGCTGCTGTAAGGTCACAGCTGCTCTGGGCTGTTAATACCCACCTTCCATGATACCGTGTGGCCATGATATCATATATAGATTAAGTGCACTGGTGAATCCACAAAATAGTGGGCTTTTTACACTGAGGGTTTCTGATGGTTTCTGTAACATTAGCATCCTTGTATAAAATAATGGATTTAGAAGTGAAGTGTTTGTCCTAGATGTATCACTGCTATATACAATAAACCACTAAATTATCCTATTTTGTGAATTAATTGGTTTAGTTCTTACATGCACACAGGTTCATCCCGACCGACAGTCTTAGTGGCACTCAACATGGCTGAAATGCAAAGACACAATTCTGGTCAGCAGGACAAAAGGCACTAGTAACTAGCTACCCAGATGAGGATGGGATTCCCTTCTGAGTCTTGTTCCTCTAAAGGTTACTTCATCTTAACATCTCATGGAGTTTTTCCTTGCCACCGTTGCCACCGGCTTGCTCAATTGGGATAAAGTAGCACATTTAAAATCTTTATATCATGTTTATATATTTCTGTAAAGCTGCTTTGAGACAATGTCCATTGTAAAAAGTACTATGCAAAAAAAATTGAATTTAATTGAATTAACATTAGAGATTGCGTACTGAGGTTAGGGTTAGGGTATAGACCAGGGATTCAGGTTGGAGGTTCAGGGAAAGGGGTAAGGATCAGGGTCAGGTTAGGGATTGGGGTTGGGATTTAGGTTAAGATTAGGGTTACTGAGATTAGAGATAATGAGGTTAAGGATACTGAGGCTGGGGTTAGGGTTACAGTGTGGTAAGGGTTACTGTGATTAGGGTTACATTGTGGTTATGGTTACTGAGGCTAGGGTTAGGGTTACTGAAGTTAAGATTAGAGTTACATTGTGGTTAGGGTTACAGTGTGATTAGGGTTACTGAGATTAGGGTTAGACTGTGATTAGTGCTACTGAGGGTAGGGTTAGTGTTACTGAGGTTAAGGTTACTGAGGCTAGGGTTAGGGTTATATTGTGGTTAGGGTTATACTTTGATTAGAATTACTGAGGCTAGGGTTAGGTTTACATTGTGGTTAGGGTTACAGGGAATAGGGTTACTGGGGATAGAGGGATAATATATTTAAGGGTAGTGAGGTTAGGACTAGGGATAAGATAGGGTTAGGGAGATTAAAGTGAAGTTTAGGATTACTGATGATAGGGTTTAGGGGTACTAAGTTTATAGTCAGGAAGGCTATTGTTAGAAGTAGGGGTACTACGGTCATGGTTAAAAACTATCTAAGTTAATGTTAGGGATAGGGTTCTTGAAGCTCAGCTCACAGATAAATATACGACCAGCTTAAGGGTCAACCTGAGGTTAGAGTTGAAGGGAAGGCAATGGAAATACATCACAATATTAGTAAAACCAATGTGTGTGTGTGTGTGTGTGTGTGTGTGTGTGTGTGTGTGTGTGTGTGTGTGTGAGAGTGAGAACATGCCAGAATCCACTCTGCCTCATGAATCAGTACCACTGTATGACACTTTTGCTCACCACATTTCAGAACTTTTCCACTCTCCTCAAGACTTTGAGCTGAACTGCAAATGACACCTCCATTTTTGAAAGCAATTGCAGCACTCCTATTGCTCACTCACATGAAACTGTTAAATATCTCACTGATGATGGATTTTTACCTGCAGCCTTTCATTTTTAAAATTATCTAATAACTGGATGGAACTTATGGACACCTTGTGACCATCATATAAAACTAAATGTCTGTAATTATTGGTTGCCATGCTTTGAAAACTGGTTCTTTATGGATAGTTTACATTCTAACAAATTTAGAAATAACCCTTTGCAAACCCATGGTTGAGAAAATAAAGCAAACACATCAAACAGTTGACTTGTTGCGTCTCATTCATACAGATGTCAGTTTTTTTTTTCTTTTAAGACCAGAAATTCTGGACTGAAATCTGCCACCCCTGTAATAGAGAAATAGCTTCTTGAAGTGTGTTGATTATCTCCTTCCGAACAACATTTTAATATCATTTCCAATAGTTTTAAGATCTTGCAAACAATAATATTGATTCCTCTCATTCAGTTAAAGGATGTTCTTTAAAAAACTATAAAGAGGCCTGTCATTGCTGGTTATGGTCTCTTTGTGTGCCATAACTTTCCACTCTAAAAGCCAGGCTTTGTAGAAACCGGCATGGAGCACAATGGTTTTGGGTGTGTAGGATGGATGAGTCAGAAATGTCTTGGCTTGTTTTAAATTTCAGGTTTCTATGAACACATTCAGCTCTGGGATTACACTGGCATTAACAAAGTCTGTGCTTCAGTTAAATAACCAACTTAAACAATTGTGCACTTGTGTTTCAGCAATAATTTTCTCAATCTGGTTACTTTTACATGCAGATAAGGGAAAAAAACATTATTATTCGGGTTCCTGATTGGTGCAAATGAAAAGTGCTTGCTCTATCCTCTGGAAATGAGTGAGTTCAAATCTTGACAATGCCACAGCCTTCCATGGCCAGGAGTCCAAGAGAGAAAAATGTGATGTGCTCTCTGGGCGGGAAGGATGGTATCACTCTCTCCTCTGGTAATTTGTGTGAGAACAATCTTAGGTGTCTGAGAGCTCAGGTATGGAGCAGTTAGAGCTTTTCTCCAAGTGTACACAGCTGCCCTTGGAAAGATGTGGTGGCTGACTTCATGTGTAATACTGCAGCTGTCCTGCTCCTGTGATAGGGTGAGAGCTAGCTAGTCAGTGGGAACTGGAAAATAATCAAATATCAGTTCACTTTTTTGAGTCCCTGACCAGAGAAATTAACAAAAAATTTCCCTTTACACTTCTAAACAAGATGTTCAGTTTGATTTCATTTATATAGCACTTTTAACAATAGACATTGTCAGGAAGCACAAGGAACATTCTTTGTGCTGAAAGGATTTTCATTGTCCAAAATATTTTTAAAATGTGATTAAAAAATTTCTGCTGCAATCCATTGTACTTGGGACTTGGGAAACAAAAACCCACAACAACAACCACCAATTTCTGAGTACACTGGATTACAGCATTAAGTAGGGACATTAATCAAAGAGGAAACAAGAAACAGGTGAGTGGGATCAACAGGCGAGCAACAGCATGAGACAGGCTCATGTGATCTGGTTGTATGCTAATCAGACTCATTGGAACTAAAGTCCAATGCAACCATATCACGACAAATAATTAAGAATTAGTTAATTGTATACAAATGCTGCAGACATAGTAAAACCCTTTGTTCTTTGATCATTCATTCAGTTTATCCAGCACCTTTCTAACACAGAAGGTCTCTAAATACTATTGTCTCATGATGAGAAATCATGTTTACTTTTAACAAAGCAATGGCAGATTTATTAGCTTCCTCCTTTCCTCTTATTGTTTATGAGTTTGGATTCTCAGGTACATGTTGGTGCTAGTGAAGACTAACCGTTATTAGACAATAGGCCTACATAAACAATATTGGAAGAAAATGTCTTGAGATAATACATCCTGATTTGGAAACAAAGGCTAAGATGAAATGAAATCCAATCAGTCAGTCACAGGCTTATGACATCATATAACACCAAGCCAATTGTTTACATCAAACTAGCCTAGCCCGCTAGTGAACTTGGCTAGCTACTTATTGTCAGATAGCTGCAGATAGAGAGGTAACTCAGTTGGTCTGTATTGAGTGTATTGGACTGTATCAGCATAGATGAGAATGCATAGGTGGAGATATGATGTGGATTATACTCTGACCCTTCAATACCACTTGAGATATCACACATTCATATTTTACCTGCCCATTTTATAATGCAAGCCATATTATGAACATTTATGTCTTACTTGTAAGACAAAATCCCCATGGTTTGCTGGCAGGTAAATTACATTTTGATTCTACATTGCTTAGCAGTTTGTTGAGCAAATATAACAAGAGCAAAGCAATACTCTTCAAGCATTAGTTGGCACCCATGTGCACTGTTTCATTAAAAATTCATAATACATTGTGTAAAACTATATTTCTTAACATAATTTTATCATTCATTACTAATATACAGTTCCCTCCAAAACTATTGGAAAGGCAAGGCTAATTCATTTGTTTATTCTATACACAAAATACATTTGGATTTGGTTATTAATGTAGATGTGAGATGAGAGTTTAGGATTTCAGTTTTTATTTCCTGGTATTTATATCAAGATTTGTTAAACAACATAAAACAAACTTTTGTATCAGACCACCCAATTTAGGTGGGCAAAAGTATAGGAACAGATAAGTCTTGAAGTAAATTAAAGTAACACAATATTTGGTTGCATATCCCTTGCTTACAATAACTGCATCCAGCCTGTGACTCACTGACATCACCAAATTGTTTTTTTCTTCTTTTGTGATACCTTTCCAGGCTTTTACTGCAGGCTCTTTCAGTTATTGTTTGTTTTAGGGGGGGTTTCTCCCTTCAGACTTCTCTTCAGGAGGTGAAACGTATGCTCATTTGGGTTAAGGTCTAGTGATTGACTTGGCCAGTCTAAAATCTTTCATTTTTCACCCTGAAAAACTCCTTTGTTGAGCTGGCAGTATGTTTTGGATCATTGACTTGATGCATGACAAAGTTCCTGCTGATAAATTTGGATGCATTTCTCTGTAAAATGGCACACAAAATGCTCCTGTAAATGTCTGAATTAATTCTGCTGCTACTATCATGTCTTACATCATCAATAAACATTAATGAGCCTGTTCCAGAAGCCGCCATGCAAGCCCAAGCCATGACACTACCTCCACCATTTTTGGATCATGAGCAAATCCTTTCTTTCTCCACACTTTGGCCTCATTTCACAGCTTCAGAATGACTTGCTTTTCTCCCATAGGCAGCTCTCTGATCTTCATATTGTTTTATCCTTTTAAACAACAAATGCAGTCTTTACAGGTGGAACATTCAGAGCTATTTTAGCTATTCAGAGCTATTTTTATGCCATGTTCTATTTTATTTAAAATACCTACATATAAATACCAGGAAATAAAAACTGAAATTCTAAACTCTCTCCTCATATTTATCTTGTATCCCGAGGCTAGCTTAACTTATGCTACAGGGTACTATCTTGAGAATATATTTAGTAACCTCACAGGTGGTTCATAGACTAACAAAAAGTCAAACAAATCTGTTCCCTTAGTTCCCTAGCAAACTGTACATCTCTGACATACAGTAACACTGCCATATCACTGTTAAATTTGCCTCATTTTTAAAGAAATTTAGGTGGACTAGCGGCTAACATGAGGCGCTCGCAAAATTGAGACCTGGTTTTGATTCCCAGTGGGGGAACAAACCCCAACCACTGGAAGGTTGCACTCCACAGTGCACTCCCAATGCTGGTCATAAGCTTTTTAAAATGGGGATGTACCAAGAAGGGCATTTGGTGTAAAATGTGTGCCAGAATCAATTACACAGATAGGTGATATGCCAAAAGAGGGGGAAAAAAACCCACCTTTTTTTAACTCAAATTTAGCAATTGCTGCAATTTTGATGGTTTCTCATTAACAATCTAGCAGATACATAGCTATCTAAATAACAGTGTAGATTAAACTTGCTTACCAAATTCGTTCTAATCCTGAAAAGAACTGAAAACTATGGATTAAAAAATTGATTTGTTCATTTTCTTAACTAACAATCAAATGGATTTTTAAAACAAATTCAACTGTGTTCAATATGGCAGGTGTAGTTCCTAAACCACATGTGGCAGCATGATTCCTGTCCCAGTGGGCCTCCCTTATTGTTGTTGCCATGTTTGAACAGTATATTTGATAGCTCTGTGGAATGAAATGGGGTGTTCAGCATGTTATTGCAGATTGTGAAGTAACTAGAAAGGCGAACAAATAACTGGAACATCGGGTTATATCTGTCAAGTAGCTCATATGAGAAGTAACATTTTTTAAAGTCATTGGTCACTCTGTGGTAATTAGTATTTCAACAGAATATGGAGTGATTATGTGAATAAGGACTTTATAAAGATTAACATTTGTTGAACATTTTGAAGGGCTGATAAACCACTCTAGACGAGTGGGCACTGATTCCACATCATTATCATGTTACACACAGTTTTAAAAATGCCTTATAACCTGCGACACATATTTGTATCTGTATAGGGAAAGCCTGAGTAAAAAATGTCCATTAATCATTAACAGGGCTAAAAGTCTAAACCTTTTATATTCCCATGGAGCCTCCACTATCTGCCTGCCATGTGACATGCTGGGGCTTTTTTTTCTCGCAGATCATGGAAAGCCAATGAGCAAACACAGGTGTTTTGGAGGCAGCTCATAATGTCAGGGACAACTGCAAACAAGGCCAGCAATGCCTGACTCAGAGACAGGCACTGTTTGCGACTGATTCTTCGTTTAAGCTGGCATTTCATGTCTGACTGCTTTTCTCTTCCTGACAGCCGCTATTCACGCTGCACGTTTGCCATGAAAAAGAAAGAGCGGGAGAAAAGAGAGGAAAAAGGAAATTAGTCCATAGCAAGCACAGGCATGCTAACTCTTTTAACAGTGTATCAGTGGATGGTAAACTTGAGGGGGAGAGTAAACTAATTAATGTTGACCAGCCTCTCACTTTCCAAGACAAAACAAATGTATTTTTCTTAAGTGGGGCTATTTAACTGACCTCCTGTGACAGAGGAAGTCAACATACAGGTTAAAGGTTCTTGTAACAGTGAAATGGTCATTTGTTAGCACCATGCTATTGTACAGAGCAAAGAACTGGCTAATGAGAAAGAGTTCAAGTGCTTGATTAGACACATTCATGCACAGCCTTTATTGGCCTGGCTTAAATAAAGATGCATTGTTTTTTGTTCTGAGTTAATCAAACTCCTAAATAAATATTATAAATATTGTATAACAATAATAATAAAAAAGAATATCTTTCACTCTGGCTGCAATCTACATGCCAAAAGAACATTGGTAGACATCAATGATGTAGTTTTCACGTCTTTTAAATGTTTGTGCTCTCTAAGACACAGACAAAGAATACAAAATACAAAGACATTAAGAAGAAATATTTCAAGGCTCTTGAAATGTAAGAAATGAAGCCCATTTAAAAAGTTCACAAATAAATATAGTTTTAGAATCAGAACTGATTTTCTAATCAGTCTATCGAAAAGTTACTAAGTTAGTAATTAAATAGGTAAATTGAATATATAAAGCACATGAATACATCCATTGACCAATGTTAAAACAAACATTCTCACCTATTATTATGTAAAAGTAAAAACTAAGAGAAAGTATGAACTCTAACCCCACCACTAACCTTAAACCTCATACGTTTTCATAGATATTTGCTCATATTCTCATTGATTATTGATCAATGACCAGGACCAGGTTGTCTGGAATTGCACAAACACTCATATCTCTACTCCATACATCAACGCTCAAACTCATAATATTCACAGTTGCTGAAACTTAACTAATTGATCTGTTTAGAAAGGTGATAAGTGTTTGGAGCAAACACAAATGGTGTAAAGCTTTAATCAGTGAGGAAAGCAAGTTGAAGAATCCAGTCAGCAGCATTTTGACAGGACTCTACATGAACAGTTGGCCCATGAAACATAGAAAAGGCAGAGAACAAAGAGAAATAGTGACTGTATGCAGATTTTGTTATTACCCACTGTTTGTGCCTTAAGCTACACATTGGTGTTACGGTTATTGCTCTCACCTGAATGACCAAATAACTAAAGTACAATGACACTGAAATCACTGCTGTTAAATTACTTTAGGTTTCTTTTGGAACTTGGCTTCGCAGAAAAGCCCATAATACGCAGTGTAATTTCCAAAGCCTGCTAATTCCTCGTTGTGTGGTGCGTCAGCATGAAAATGTTTGTAGGCTGCAGTAACCTGCCTTAACATCCCTTTACACAGATTAGCCTGCAGATAAAGGCTTAGCTATTAACTTGCCATGCTGCAGGAATCGTCTGTAGTGTGGGAGGGAAACACGCCTTGCAAAGTTCTTTCCTGCTCTTGCCGTGACATCACCTACCTCACAAAATGACTAGGCTTCAAGCCTGTTTGATGTTTCAGGCATTAAAGCCCTCATGAATTTATAGTGCTCTGTTTAGATCAAAGCCAGTTTCGGTTCATTGTATCCAGTGAGTCATTCATCATAAAGTCTTGTGAAAATTCTTTGATTCAGTTTAATACCACTGTCAGGGTTACATAAGAAATAGTCATACAGTTAGCTTTCAAATCTGCATCTGCTGATCTGGAGTAAAAAACTAAATCTAAGATGAATCACATTAGGATTTTACCTGGTCATTCTGATAAGGTAATCAAATTTTGGTAGATGTCACATCAGTGTGGTTGTGTGAAAACTATGACTGCAACCTCTCTACCCATAAGTGTAATTTTAAAGTCATTCTAAATGTAAAAAAAATGTAGTTGTTAAATTATTTTAAGGGTATAAAGTGAAAAAACAAACAAACAACAGCTAAGTACAAATTTTACAGGTCAGAGTTGTTGCATCATAACTTCACAAGAGCTAATCAGACTCCAATATGCAAATGCAACCGTACTTTACCAGGGATAGGGATTAGAGAAGTTTGAAATTTGCATGTCAAATTTCCATGTTTATAGCATATTGATTTCTAGATAAGGGGGTTACAATGGTAGCCTCTTTCGGTGCCTCTTTCTTTCCAATAATATTGGTTGTGGAACTGAAATGTCAAGCAATGTATTATTAAATAAAAGAAAAATATTATGATCTTGTGAGGCCGCACTGGCTGTCCCTTACTGCAGAACATCTACAGTTTGTGGGAAATCCTTGCCTCATGCTAAGCTGTGTGCGGTCCCATGTACTTTTCAGCCTGCATTAACTTTTTACAGGACCTAGTCATGGTTCAAGTGCAGTCCTTTCGAGACAGACATGCTGTCCCCCATTGTGGGCTTCCAGAGACAATGCCCCTGCAGTGAGGAGATGGAGGACTGATAAGAGTAAACTCCATTTTCAGCTTCTGTCAACACTCAACAAGGAGCACTTAGTTAAGCCTGTCTTGGAAGCAAACTTTCCCATTGGGTGTGTCCATAAAACATGTTTAAACCTAAAAACCACAGTGAGGCCTGCAATGAAAAGCATCTCCTTCTGTTAAAATGTTAATTTTCATTGTAAATTGCATGCATGATAAATTATGCCGCTTATGGGTTTGAGTTAAAGTCAAGCTTCTATAACAGGGAATGTGCCATTGGATCTAAGGTAGATTTTAATTTTAACATCTGGGAAATGGCCAGCTGCTGGCAGTGAAGTCAGCTGGATCACATATCTCTCAAGAACATGCTGGAGGAATGGGTAGCTGGACATTTTTCAGGTTCAGGTCATGACTGAGACATGGTGAGACATGTTCATTTTGAGGGACAAATTTTCAAATTGTCTGCTGCTTTTCAATTCTGGGAATAGGAGGGATGTAGGGGGTATAAGACTGAGGAACTCAGGAAATATTGAGCTAAGTAGCAAGTCTCAATTTGTCACTATGAACTATTTTATAGCAAGACTGAAGAAAAAGTTTGATGTGGGAGCAACCATCCATCCATCCATCCATCCATCTTCAACCGCTTATTCCTTGTTCAGGGTCGTGGGGAACCTGGAGCCTATCCCA
>JAOUWY010000052.1:8672606-8682658 GCA_025728095.1 Prietella phreatophila | reverse complement strand
AGAGTTCTGATTACGAACACCTGTAGGAGTCAAGGTTATATAAGGACCCCTGTTGTGCAGCGCGACGCGAAGTATTCATTGAGCATCTTTGCTATAGCGGTACCAAGCTCCTTACTCTACTCGTATTACTCCACGGCCGTTTCCACGGTTACTTACTGAACTATCGTCTTCAGGTCCTTCGGCTCTTCCGCCATCCGGCGTTTGTCTCCGCACGTGTGTCGTAACACCTCTCTGGTACATCAAAGGAAACATGAATGGAGTTAGGAACCAGGGCATATAAGAGGGGACTTTAATCTCATTGGGCCAAGAAAGTAAAAATGGGGAGAAGATGAACATTTCAACAAGACAATGACTTTAAACATGCAGCCAAAATGTGAAGGCCTTACAGTGCCAAGCCAATCTCCTGACTTTTAAAGAATTTGGAAATTGTGCATCCATCTCTCATAGTTTTGGGGAATTGAAACTTATTTTCCAAGAGGAATTGATCAAGACTGGACCCCAATGTGGCAAAAATAGCCAGTTAATTCTTAAAGTATATGCCTTGAAGCTGTAATGACCAACAGCTGCGTAATAGCACAGTATAAATGTTGGTCATTAAATACTTTCCCCTGTGTTGTTCATATTTATTAGTACAAAGTCAAAAGACATTATGTGTTCAAATATAAAGTGGACATACTGGATGCGCTGAAAATATATTAAATGACAAAAACAAAAATGTCCAAACATTTATTTCTCCTCACTGTAATACCTTGAAATTGTGCCACATGATGCAGCGGTATATGAGATTGACCTGGTATTGATTCTGACCATTTCCTCTGACCTCGCTTATCAACAAGGCATTTCCACCCACAGAACTGACGCTCACTCAATGTTTTTTGTTTTTCACACCATTCTGTGTAAACTCTAGAGACTGTTGTGTGTGAAAATCCCAGGAGTTCAGCAGTTTCTGAAATATTCAAACCAGCCCTTCTGGCACCGACAACCATGACACTGTTAAGGTCACAGAGATCACACTTTTTTCCCTATTCTGATGTTTGCTGTGAACATTAACTGAAGCTCCTGACCTGTATCTGAATGATTTTATTATGCATTGTGCTGCTGCCTCATGATTGGCTGATTGGATAACTGCACAAATTAGCAGGTGTACTATTGTTCCTTTTAAAGTCGATGGTGAGTGTATAGATGCCAGATAAAGTTTAGATAGACTTGTGAATCAGTTCAAATGATACATTAAAATTAATCGCCTCCAAAGAACAATTTGCTCATGAGTCGAACACTGTTCGGAACTGACAATAACCAAATTGAGAAAAGGCAAAAAAAAAAAAAAAAAAAAAAAGGATCATAAAATAACATGACCAGAAATGTCTGTCATTGGTTGAGCCAGATATTAAATGAGACTTTCTGGTTCATATTAGCTTTGACAACATGAATATACATCTTAACAATATTAAAACAATATTAATATTAAAACATTATTAAACACTTGAATTCTTACTGAAATCAAGATGTTCCCTCAAAACATATGCTTTCACAACTTTAAATATCTTCTCTGGAATAGAGCAAGTGCATTCTTATCATAATTAAATTAATTTCATACTCATGTTTCTAAATAAAAATCTAAGAAATATAATATACACTAAGAACAAGTCAAGACGACTTTCTCACAGTGGAAAAAAAAAGTAATTGCTGTTGAAAATCCCAAGAATCAATTCTTTTTCAATTTACCGTCTGCTAGCTTATGACCCGAGACATTGTTTAGTTTTCTTGGCTTCCTGCGTTCTCATTGAGCTTTCTGGAAAAGTGAGCAAGTGCCAGTGTGGTTTAGGCATCCTATGTCCCTGAGGTCAGACCACCACTGTCCGAGAGATGGGCCGTGACCTCAGACACGTTACAGCCACATGAGAGTCCAACCGGTGTAATAACATCTAGTGCACGAAGGAAGCAGCATTTACTGCTGTAGCACAACAATGTTCAGGCTACAGGTTTAGTCTCTTTTAGAGGATGTTAATGCAGGCACATCTACTGGATGTAAAAGTTACCTCTTTACACTATCTATTTGGACATGTTTTGCAAATGCATACCAGGCATTGAGGTAATAAAAGTTGTCTAGACTCAGTTCAAACAGTTTTTGTGGTAGTTATGAATTGGATTAAAAGAGAATGGAAAGGATTTTGCAAATGGCTGCCAACTGCTCACCCTCACTGAGGTAATCCCACACAGCTGGTGTAAATCATTACTTTAGGCTGGTTGGAAATGAATATGCTTATATCATCGCTACTGAGCACGCAGCTTTCATTCTGCTGCCAACATGCACCAGGCTCTCTACAACTCATTCATTGCCATTCATTAAAACACCTCATGTCTTGTCAAATACAGACCCATTTCCAACCTTCTATTTTTATTTAAACTCCTGGAGAAAGTCACAAACTTCAACGTCATCTATTCAATAATAGTCTATATGAGCCTGTTCATTCTGGCTTTTGGTCTCAAGAAAGTACAGAAACTGCCCTTCTCACGGTAGTTAATCACCTTCTTTGTTCAGCTGACTCTGGTTCCAATAGCATTCTCATACTTCTGGACCTTTCCGCACTTTTGAGACTATTGAGCACGCCATGTTGCTCTGCTATCTTCGGTCTCAACAAGGCATTTGTGATACAGCTTTGGCCTGGTTTACATCCTAACTCAAATAGACATTTCATCTCTATTGGAAAATTCAAATCTCACACTTTTACTGTCTCTCAGGTTTTCCCCAAGGTTCCATTCTATGTCCACTCTAGTTTATTTTCAATATGATTCCACTCGGTTCCAGTATTCGTTACCATGGCCTACAATTTCATATTTACGCAGATTTCATATTCTTCTTCACTTCCTCTTCCCTAATAAACTGGCGATGTATTATTATTATTATTATTATTGTTGTTGTTGTCTTCAAATCCTTATTTATGTACGAGTCATTTTAGAGACATGGTGCAAAATACAGTTCCCCCAATACACATCCATCCATTTTCTGTACCGTTTATTAAATGCAGTGTCGAATGGGAGCCTGGAGCCTATCCCAAGGAACACAGGGCAAAAGGCAGGGTTCACCCTGATCAGAGTGCTAACTCAATTCAGGATACATTCACACACTAAAAACAATTCGGAAATTCCAATGAGGCTACAACACGTCTTTGGACTGGGGGAGAAAACCAGAGTACCTGTATGAAACCCCAGAAACACTGGGAGAACCTACAAAGTCCACACATACAGGAAGTTGGATTTCAACCCCAGAGGTGTGAGGAAAATGTGTTATAAACTAAGCCAATGGGACAGATTTGTAAACATTACACTAAGCACTTCAAGATACAACTTTATTTTAAGATGAATTGATACTGAATTGAACAATGAAAAGACACAATTTGTGTTTTTATTACTATTATTTAGATATTTTCTTATGTACTTTTTATACCATTTAGATTACTGTACACATTAAGTTAAAATATGCTTGTCCCCAATTTTCATGTCAACATTGAAACACAAAAATCTCTTTGCAACAAAGCAATATTTTTGCTATGTTGACTAGATATCCTTCAATGTTTTGTGTTTTAAATGTTTGTCCTCTGTCCTAGTGTTTCAAAAATCTGAAAATTTGCATTATGTCTGCTTGTAAAAATAAAAAAATAAAAAAATAAATGTGTTTTTAAAAGCTTGCTTTCACAAAATCAGTGAAAGTCGCACAACTTATGTAGAATAACCCATATACATACTGTATATCATTTTTTTTTTGGAGCTTACACATTGTTGACTGGTCATCAGATTAGTGACCAACACATCTACTTTTAACTGAATTATTTATCAGCATTTCTCTGAAAGATACAATCTGAAAATGGATTGAACATATACTGTATCACCTTCAAAACAGATGAACTGCCTGCAACACAGTACAAAAAAAATCGACACCAAATAACCCATAATATTGAAGTCTGGGAAAAGTTATTTACAAATAAAAACTGTGATTCATCCATAAGTATTCAGCCCTATTGCTGTGAAATCCACAAATTAGTTCTTTTGAAATTAGACATTGTTACAGCATCAAATTGTTTGATTGCTAATGTAGAATTAAAATTAGCACATTTTGTCAGTTGCTGAATTTATGGCCCTGGGTTCATTGTTCGATTTTGCCTGCTAGTGGAATGACAGTGACTAGCTTTTCCCCCCAAAAGCTTTTAATTCAGTTACAATCCACAAGATTATTTTAATTTAGAATGTGCATCCTAAATTTGGTCCAAATTAGAACTTTAATCAGGCAGAACAGCCTGAGGGCGGGATGTCTGATAAGCCTGGTGTAGAGTGTAGTATAGAGTTGTAGAAGAGTAATGACTTATAATCCCACTATATGGTTTCCTATCTAGGTTTCTTCCTTATTTCTTCACAAGGAGTTATTTGCCTCCTTCAGGATGTTCATTACATCTACATTTGGATTTCTCTAAAGCTGCCTTGTGACAATACCTACTGCCAAAAACACTGCACCAGTAAAGCATAAATTGAAAAACTGAGTGCATCTCTCCTGAACCTGAACCTGTACAGATTTGCAACTTCATATATATTCATTCATTCATTCATTCGAGACAATTGTTAACACATTGTATTAAGGATTATGTGTCTTTATAACCAAATTCAATTTATGTGAAAACTCTTCTCTTGTAAAAGTTAAAGTCAGGAAAGAAAAAAATTATAATAACTACTTGATTGTAAGTTGTAGTTTAACTTATGTTAAGGTTTACCCATGTGTGCTTCTCTGTATGTGATCAAATCTTTCTTACTGTACAAACTTTTAAGAAAAGAAGTCTAGGTTGGCATCTTTTTTTTCCCCTTTCAAGTGGTTATTTATATTTTTGCTCAAATGACTGTGTTATTTACAGTGCTAGTTGTGGTTCAGTTCTAGATCTCACTGAAAGCTGATATCACTGAGTGACAAACAGATGTTGCCAGCTGCTTGTGTTTTATGCAAAGAGGCAAACAGAGATGTTTCAGGAATGAGCCGTTCCTCCAGCATGTGGACCCCATTTGTGCTCAGTGTGGTGAGAACATGGAGGACAGAGAAGCCCTGTGGTATCTCTTTATCCATCTGCTTGGGCCAAATGATCGAACTCTCCAGACTCCAATGAGCATAAATCAGCACTAGAAACATGGACACGTTTTCTTTTTCCCCGTCCGTCATAAAACAATGATTTAGGGCCTCAGGCTGTCAAAACATGGCTCTGCGGATTTCATCCAGCAGCTTGAGGAAGGAACACAAGGACTTCATCGCATCTGAGCAATTTATAGCCACTGAGGGAGCCTGGGCAGATTAGAGCTCAGGCCACCAACACACAGAAAAACAGGAGGAAATGAAGCAAGCCCCAGCTGAAACACAGGGTCTGGATATACCCATCAATCCAGAGTGCTCCATCACTGCTCCAGGAGAAGTGAGGATATATCATACATTTGGCATATCGGTATGTATTCCGAACATTCCATTGGGTTATACTGCATTTGTGGGTTTTGGAGTCTCTACATTAAATAGTACTAAAAGACACATGGATTTGACTCGAGGCACCATATGTGGCCAAGCAAAATATACAAATGGAGTCGCCTGGGTTGCAGGAGAGTTATTTGTGTGCACAGCTACTTGTTTTCCCCGTGAGATCTCAAAGCATTTATTTGTAATTAGACACTGAGTGAAGCAAGCCACATGACTTAGAGTGGAAGTTGTCGGAAATGGTGAATGTAGATGTTGGAAAATTCCTAACCAACACATTTGTTGGCTTTTAAAGAAATGAAGGAAAACATTTTTAGTTAATTTACCCTACATTAAAATAATATGCAAATCATTATATGATTTGTGCAGTTATCTGATTAAAGAGATCATGTAAACATCATACTATGATATAACTATGATATAACATTCAAATATATATTATTAAAACTAAAATCTGATTTCAAGTAGCCTTATAAAGACGTATTTTGCTAATTTACGTATTTGGCATATGTACAGTATACCATTAACTTGCTTTCTTTTATTTTTTTCACTTCTGCATACATGCAAAAACAAAACTCTATAGGAAAGAGCATTAAACATCAGCTTAATTCAATACCATGTGTCTAATGACAGAAGACAGCATTCCTTTAAACAGACTGCTAAATATGCTGTATGTTCTAGTAAAGTGACTCCATGCTTAAAAAATAAAAAAGCAGTCGGTGAAGCCTGCATTAGTATTCACATTACCATGTCCGTAAATTTTGATTAATATTTGCCAAGAGAGGTATTTTTGTCCTAGTGTTCAGATTATTTTGATCATGCAAACATTCTCCTAGAGTAAAAATTTTAAGGCCAATTATAAATGTTTTTTTATGTACCTTCAGACTGTACATGTTCATTCTAAATGTACAAAAGTCATTTAAATGAAGCATGTACATGAGTCATAAGTAATCCTGATGCCTTTATGACAGTGGTCAAAGAGATGTACAACCAGCAGTGATTGTCTGATAAAGGCTATCTACAGCACAGGATATTTCTCTTTACATCATTTAAATGACTTAAACAGTCATCAGTATTTCTGTCGAATAGAGTACAACAAAATTTCTCTCTCTTTGGATCAAATGATTAATACTTTGGCTTGAACTTCCAAATATTAATCGCCTCTTTCATATGAGCTGAACCCATTAATTAAATCTACAGTACCCAAACCACCTAGGCAGGCAAAAAGGGAATGGATCATAATCATATGATGTCATTGTTAGGGTTGGCATTTCAATAATGTAAAACGTGAAGACATTTGCATTTTATCTCTCAGTATTACTGAGTATTCCCAAAGTGAGTGCTAACACACTTTATAATGCTTTGGTACTGGGGTTTCCCTTTCAACATCTGTTTACTACCATGTTCCAGAGTAATGACTAAAGGTGCAGGTTGGGGTTTAGTCACTGCTGAGGCCACAGCGGTGGCATAAAATCAAATGGCTGAAACATCAGTAAAAGCAATATTAAGTGAAAGAATAAAAGGCAGTGCAAAACAAAGCCCCTGAAGCTCCACTGCTTTTTCCTTGTCCTCCATCAAGGATTATGTCAACTGTTAGCCCTCAACTGAGTGATAGATGTGAAATTTTCCCTCCAAACACAAACATCTTCAGTGATTTCAGCTGTAGAATATACACGTGGGACAGCAAGCAGACCACCGTCACAGCTGATTCTTTTTTCTCCCATCTATTTTTACAACTTCCATTTAATTCCCTCGTCAATCGTTTCGTTCCATGTGAAGAAAGGCTATGCTGGCCTCACAAGATGAGCTTCTGCAAAAAAAAAAGACACACACTACTGCCATTACTGCAGGTGCTTTCCAACACAGTATGATGGACAAATTTGAATTTTTATTACCATTTTACCTTTTAAAAAAATCCTCCTTGAATGTGATGGTTTTTTTTGTGAGGACCTGTTTCTTCTTGAGCATTTTTTTGATTTTTGGTTAAATACCTGAATTAAAGTGTGTGGTTAATACAAGCTCAAGATATTTTCCCGTTTTATTTTAAGACATAGAATACATACAAAAATTTTCCTTTTCGAATCCAATCTAATTTATTTATATTGAATATTTAATATTGTAATAATGTTGCATACAGTATATATGAGAACAGATATGAAAAGAAAACATATTTTTGTGCCCTATTACATCAATTCAATTCAATCCAGTGTTATTTGTATACCACTTTTAACAAAAACGACAGCTTTACAGAAACCCGGATGTAGACTTAGATCCCTAATGAGCAAGCCAGTGGAGACAGTGAGACGACATGAGGAAGAAACCATGAGAGGAACCAGACTCAAAAGGGAACCCATCCTCTTCTGGTCACACTGGATAGTGAGATTATGAATTATTACCGTATACAGGTGTAGAAGAGTAAAGAAAATAAGTGTGTTGAAAGGATATTCAGTATGAGCAGATTGTGAATTAGAGTCCTGGGATGAGTACAGGACAGTCTTTATGATTACAGCAGCAGTTCTTGGGTATAAATCTACAGAATCCAGATGAAATTATCCACTGCAGTATCACTTTTCCATTACTGTGCCTTAATAGTGTATTTGTTCTGGAAAAACTTGTGCATTTGGCTCACTTCTGGGTCTTGGCCATTTCTACATTCCGTCTTAGATTTCTGCTGATGGTCATTCCATGTCTTCAAGCATTCACAGCTTTCGTTTTTAGATAAATTCGAAAACTGATAACAGAACTATGTGACCTGATGAGACACAGGTTAATGCAGCAACAATGAGTCCTCTGGGAGGTTTTGATTTACTTCAACTGTGAGGTCTGTAAGGAAACTTCCTGTGTCCATGAAACCAACGCTCACTGGTTCACCTGTGCAGCTCTCCTTACTTACTGTGTCTCTCTTTTATACCATCTATAAGCGATGAATAAAAACAATATGGCATATCTAACATACACACACAAAGCAGCACTACACCACAGAGCTCTCATTCAGTTCAACAGTAACAATGAAGTCTTAGTCAGTAGGGGGCGGTGTTGTTGTAAATGAACTCTTATAAGACAGTGTGAATAATTCAAATCCTGGACAGAGGCAGTCCAACACTGTACTATGGCGTTGTTGCTGCTTTAACACAGATCCAACAAACCAGTTAACTACCATGTTTACTAGGCATGACCTTCAGACACCCAGGACTGCTTGCTCAAAGAAAATGTTTGAGTTAGTTGGAGCATTTTGGAGCATAACTGGTAGCATTTTCATATAAGGTTCTTATAGTAGCTTTTTTTTTTTTAATAATTCATTAAAAAATGAATAATTAATAAAGTAAGGAATAAAATATGACACGTGTGCTGTAAAAGAATGTAGGATCATTTGGAGTTACTTTTACCACCCCATAACATATATTTTCCTACAACATCATGTTCTGAAGCATTTTATTCCTCTTACAGCCCAACAATTTGCTCACAATTATTATTTATTTTTTTATTTATTAATGAATAGCATGTCATTCTTCTTTTTTTAAATCCATTTGTCGTTTCATTTAATGTTGTGGAATGTCCACAAAACAAGTTTGTTCCTATCCTAACTTACGTCATAGCAGATATAAACAGTCATTCCTTCACCAGACGTACATTCTAAGAGTGTGTAAGCCTCAGTGTATGTTATTACTATAGGAATGATAATCAATTATAACAAGTGCTGTCATATGACCCGGTGATTTGTCTTGCTGCTGGCAATACTGTCAGAACTGCTGTTACTGAAAATGACCTTCTAAACGATCAGCATTAAGGATTCAACAGTGCTGTGGTATAATGGTTTATTAATAAATAGTTATGCAGAAATTTTAATATACATTTTTCTATTATGTATTACTATTAATTTAGGCATCAGGGTAAAATTTTCTAATGTAATTACTTCTTTATTTATTTTTTCACTGATTAATACATTTTTATTTTTTTTCTTAGACCTCAACCCCAGTCCTGTACAGTTTCAGGCTTTCACTGCTCATAACACTTCTCAACATCTCAATAGCTGATAGGATCAGGTGTGCTGGGAATGAGGCCAAAATCTGAATCTTTGAAAAACAGTGGACTGCCGACATTTCAAAAATTAATTTTAAAATATACAAATGTTAATAATATATTAACAAAGATTTTAATTAGTAAACCACGTATTACTTGCTTACTACAGAACCTTATATTGTGTTGGGATGTAAATCAGCCACTCATTAAATTCCTTACTCACCTGCTTCACTTTTCATTTCATGTTTTAATATGTTTAGATTCAGAAACACTTCATCATTTTTATTAGGATCATGTAAATTTCATCTGGATGAAGAAAAAAAACAGCAAAACATACAGTGTAACAGTTGAATTAATTAAATTTATTCCTAAACCACCCAGTATTGATCATTATCCTATAAATATCCTATGATATCATATCATCTTCTTATTCCTTACATATTCTCCCTCCTACTGTGATTTCATTTAAAACAGGACTTAATAGGACTTAATTCTAACTTATCTCAGACCACTAAAACATGAAATATATATA
>JAOUWY010000052.1:8661726-8672506 GCA_025728095.1 Prietella phreatophila | reverse complement strand
ATAGTAGATGGATAGACAGTAGCAAAAAGAAAATAAATATAACTGTAAACACCAGTCCTCTAAGTGATTGCAAATAGTAATAGCAGATATGCAGCAGCAGATATAATCAGCAGAGTGTCCACAATATGTTGTACAGTCCAATTACATAGTGAATTAGCAGCAATGTAGAAAACAAAATGCCTCTCCACTAGGTGCAAAAATTTAGACAGCCTGATTAGCTTATTCAAGGAGTAGGCTCTAATGCACAATAATGTACTGTAATAATGCACAGTGATGAACTATTGGACAGGTGATCGCAGTCGTTAAAGAAGGCCTCCTGTACTGCTCCTCTGTTTGACCAATAAATCCTAGAATGGATGCGATACTGTACATTGTCCAGGATGGACACTAGTTTGTTTAGTGTCCTCCTTTCCTTGACCACCTCAGAACTGTTCATGTTACATCTCAGAACAGCGCCAGCCTTCTTAGTCAGTTTGTTTTGCCTCCTTACTTCTCAACCTCTAAAGCTGCCTCCTCAGCATATTGACACTCAGAAGACAGCGCTGGCAACAAGAGACTGGTAGAAGATCTCAAGAGGTGGGTAGTAACGCATTGGATTTACTTTGTTACATTTACTTGAGTAAGTTTTTTTTTTTTTTTTTTTTAAGAATAGGTTAAGAGTAGGTTTAAATGGCCATATTTATACTCTTACTCAAGTTAATTTTTAAACACAGAAATCTACTTTTAGTTCATTACATTCAGTGGCGTTCCTCCGTTAATGTTAAATGTTAATGAATATATGTAGTTTTAATAAGGAGGGATTGCAGTGTTCTCTGTGGTGCTCAGTAGCCGCTCAGATATGCAGCTCCCCACATGTGCAAACTGAAGTCTGTCTGAGATGTAGTCTGTGACCCAGGATATCTTGGAAGAGTTAATCGTCATTCTAGCCATCATCGTACTTAGCAGGAGAGGTTGGATGGTGTTGAATGCACTTCAAAAATCAAAGAATATGATTCTTACTGTTGTATTGGTGCACTCCAAATGGGACTGGGCTTTCAGCAGTAAATAAATTACTGCATTGTCCATACCTGCTTTTAGTGGGTAAGCAAACTGCAGAGGGTCCAAAAATGAGTGCACTTGATGTCTAGACCACCCCAGACCTTCACAACATGTGTTGTGAGGGCATATCATGCTGTGTTAAACTGTACCTTAGTTAAACAACACTATCCCCCCAACAAACACATTTCTGTTACTTAATTTCAATCATGATCACAGAGCATTACCACTGTCATAGATTCTTTGGTTTTGTTATTCTATGTGTGAAAGGTGTGTAAAATTCAATGTATAAAGTGTAATAAGCTCATTATGTAATATTTGTCATGGAGTGTAACCTACCATAAATATTTCTAAGACATAGAAAGTACCTGAAATGTGGCTGTCTTGATGTTTTTTCTTCCAATTTTATCCATATGAGACCTTACTATTGTAAAGGGGGTTTTATATGGTTTATCTAACTGCATATATTGCATTTGGAAATATATAGAGTATACTATGTATATTGTATATAGGCTAGTATTTTTCGCTGTTTTTAGAACTAGTACAGAATTTCATTGCTGAATTAGCCACAATACAATAAAAAAGCATTTATTAAAAATACATTATTTAAATGAAAACAAAATTTCATATTGCAATTTATTGCTATTGTGTTTTTGTCTATTTCAGATTGAATGTAAGATTAATACAAATTAAATTTTGTTGCAGGACAATGGGAATTCAATTATAATGACACCCTGGGCAGGGTGCCAGTCCATCGCAGGGCACAATCACATGCAAACTCCGCACACACATGGCCCCGGCAGGAATCGAACCCCAGACCCTGGAGGTGTGAGTCGAACGTGTTAAGCACCAAGCCACTATGCATATTATTATTATTATTATTATTATTATTATCATTATTATTATTACCCACTATCTGAGTCCCTATGTCCCACTTATTCTCTCTCTCTCTCTCTCTCTCTCTCTCTCTCTCTCTCTCTCTCTCTCTCTCTCTCTCTCTCTCTCTTTCTGGGGCATTAAGAATGTGTTATGTACTGTTGAACAAAATGGTGAAATAAAGTTAGGTTACCCCCAACCCTGACCCTAGGACTCTTTTAAATGCAGATCTCTCTCTGTCTCTCTGTCTCTCTCGCTCTCATGTGTGCGTTGAAAACAAAACATCCATGAGAAACCATTTACAGCCTCTGCAACTTTAAAGACTAATGAAACTGTTGAAATGCCTTATTTGTTTTGAATCACCTGACTGCAAAAAGCCATCTTTCTCTCTGCTCTTCACATTCAAACTGCTGTTTTTTTCATCCTTGTGCTTTTCCTCATACTGTGCAATATGAAAACAATTCCAGACCTCTCCTCTCATTTAAAATGGCCTTAAAAGTGCAGCCAACTCATATGATGATCATAAAAAGCAAAGGTTTACTAAATCTTGGAAGTTTTTTTGGCTTTGAAGATATGAACCGGCTCATGAAAACTCATGAAATTCAGCTAATGTATATAATAATAAATCAGATTCTCTTTCAATCCAAAAATGATGGCTCTTTAGGACTTAATATCATACCTAAAGAACAAATATATGTAAGCAAAGTTAGATTTGTATTAAACAATACAATTCTATTTTTTCAGTGTTTATACAGGAAGAAAACATTGTTTTTTGAATGCCTGGTTGTGTCACACTGTTGTGTGTTAATGGTTTCGTAGCTCCAACCAAACTAAAATGTCCCACTGGATTTACTAAGTTCACTTAATGCTACATTCAGTGACGCCCGCAAAACTCCATAAAAGGCTAAGCTAACACTGTGCTGAAAATGGCAAAATGACGACTAAATGGTGAAAGCATGTGCTAAGCATGGTATGTGCTAAATTGTCCAAGTAATGGTTATAAAAGATAGTAAAGCTAACAGATACACTCTAACACTTCCTCTTTTTTTAGGGCCTTTCTATTTTCCAATTATTTTTACACTTATTTGTCTTCTCAACAAAAAATTTATATAAATTTGCAGTAACTCAGTGCCAGTGATATAATTTGAAACGTATTGGTCAAGATTCACATTAGTTAGTTTCCTTGTATGTAAATTTACTCAGAAGCTCTCGTATGATACAAATAGGTTTACTGAGTTGTTTAGTATCTCAGACAGAGATAAATGGTTTAAATGGTTTCTAAAAAAGCTATACAGAGGACAAAATGATTGCTGAAAACCCAATATTACACAAGCATTACACTTAGCTAGGAGAAGGTGAAGGCCATAGATATGATTGAATTGGTACATTTAATTTTGTACAGAACTATTCTGCGATTTTATCTGCTGCTTTCTGTATAAATGGTAGAACTGGGAACACTTTATATTTTAAGTGAATATTCTAAACCCCTTCTGACAAACCAGAGCTGAGCTCATATTATAGTGTGTATAGTATACATTAGTGCCAGGTGGGTGATTTCTAAACCAACCATAATCCAACATTTCCAAACCAACACCAGTCACTGCATAATGTATCATGGCAAAAAAATGTTGATGCCTTATAATTAAAAATATAACATTACCATGTACTGCCCTGCACATGACAAGCTTGGCATCAGTTATCTGTTTTGAGAAAAATTAAAAGTAGAGGTGTATTTATGTTTTCTATTCTCTTAAATTCTCTTATTTATATCTCTGTTTTTGAAGGAATTCTATTAATAATTGAACACAGATGGCATACAAGAACCACTGGATGTTATTCCATTAAATTTAATAAAAAATAGCACTACTTTTTCAGAAACCTTTTGCTATGGTCTTTACTTTTGAAATTGTGCCACCCAGGGTTATAAAAACCAGTTGACCCCTTTGGTATGTTTCCTAATTGCTGCAGTTGTTTCAAATCTACATCAGACCATAATTACTCTCAACGCTTTTGATAAGGCTTTACTTAAAGCAAACAGAACCTTCAAACAGCCACCCATTAACATGATTAAATTAAAACGGCTACATTGCTAAAGTGCTGTAACCAACAGGCTGGCTCGTAAACTAATGGTTGCTGAGGTTAAGTAAACAAGTCCAAAACAACTGGAAAGCCCCTGCAGCACTCGGTACAGTAGCTGGAGTGAGTCCCAGGAGACCCAGGACTCCGGATTACAGATGTAGACTTTTACACTAATAAACATCAACTGCTCTATTTTTGTCCCATCTGATAATAAAATGAGAAGAAAATTGCTTTTGCACAGATTTACTTAAATATTTAACATGAATTAACATATTTTGGAACCACCAACCATCATAGACCATCATGAACAAGCACATGCATCAATGGTTAAAAAAAAAAAGAAAAAAGAGAAAAAGGTCACCTGTGAAATGTTTGGTGTCCACATTTTGCTAGTGTCTGTAAGGCTAATGTAGCTAGCAAGCAAGAGAAGCGTATACTTGCTGAATTTGTCCCGCTGAGTATCATACACTCTCCTCAAACTAGTTGTTCAGTGCCTCAAACATAATTTCTTAGGGTATTTTTGCCATTGTATACCACTATTACAAATGATCAAAAGCTAAAATCTTTGGTAGCTGAAGCTGAAAGCACTTTTTTCCTCACAATGAAGGAAGTTTACCTTTGTAATGTAAATTTGTAAAGTTTGTACATTCGGATGTATATTTATGTAAAAAAAAAAAGGTATTGGGTGAAATAAACTTCCCTGTGAAATCTATCCATTAAATTAGTCTTATAGCTCCAGCACAATAAAAAAGTAAACTTTGGTGACCGTACATGCCTTGGCTGATTTGGGTTAATATTTGGGTTAAGGTGGAAAAATGATTTGCATTTCAGTTTCTGGCTGAAGCATCACTTTAAGTGGAGAAACAGTAGCAAAGCAGATCAGATCCTTTCAGCCTCCAGGAAACCTATTATTCCCCCTAGTTTGACTCATCCTGTCATTTCCCCATCTGTGTGTGTGAGCTCAAGAGCAAATGATGTATTCTAGTGGTGTGCATCACTGCCTCTCCAACGGTCTATGGCTACTGGGAATTCACGTCCGCTCAGCCAAGCTCAACAACCATACTTGGAGATGGGCCTCAGATGTAAAATTGGGAATTTCCTGGATGGTTTTTGATAAGCCTGTATTTACTGATGTGGACCACTCTAACATCAGATGGACAAACAAAAGAGAAGCATGGCTTTACTTTGATGGCTAGTGGAAAAAAAGCTTGCAATGTAAACTGCCTCATTTTTGAGAAATGTAAAGATGCGCATCTGTTATAATTCTCTGTATGATTTGTATAAACTTAGTGAAATAGTTTCCCTCCTGTGTTCTCTAAAGTACTTCAGAGATCACTTCTAAAAGTCTTTCGTGTTATGCTTCTAAATACTTATACCACAGCACAGCTCTGACAGTGGTTCTAGCTCTAAAGCAAATCACAGGTTTATATTAATGCACTCATTCTTCTATAGTAACAGCTGATTTACAGGGACTTGAATGATACATAGACAATCTAAATAAACAGGTTAAAAAATGTGTAATGTGATTATGGTGAAATTTTCTCTAAGAAGTTGTTTATTTAGTGTTTATGGAAGAATCTCCGCTCTAAGTTTGTAACAGTCAGAAGTAATGTTAATTTTTTCCTCCAAAGGAAAGGTTTCAGCAAGAGGAGCATTGTGGTTTCTTGGTTACATAAAAAGCTGAAATTTTTGTGTAATTAAATTCAAAAGAATGCTAAAAACTGAGGCTAGTATATAACTGCTATAACCTAAATGATAACCGGAACTTCATTGTTTTGCATACGTTCCACAACATTAAATGTTACTATAAAAAGTTTGATTTGTCATTCATGCTATTCATGCTTTCATTTAAAAATTTGACCGTATGAAAATCTTCCTTCCTTCCTTTTCTTAAGGAAGGACCAAATAGGGTTAAAAATAAAGCTGATATCTTTAGTCTGACAAGAAACAACAGTGCAAAAAATTATCCATCCATCCATTTTCCACACCACTTATCCTACATAGGGTAGCAGGAGAGCCTGGAGCCTATCCCAGGGAACTCGGGGTACAAGGCAGGGGACACCCTGGGGCAGTTGCCAACCCATTGCAGGGCACAGTCACACACTACAGACAATTTGAAAATGCCAATCAGCCTACAATGCATGTCTGGACTGGGGGAGGAAACCAAATACCCAGATAAAACCCTCAAAGCATGAGGGGGAACATATATACAGGGTGGAGGTGGGCTTTAAGAGTATATATTAATTATAGATTTCTAGGAATTAAATGTTTCTTGTTTTATTGGAAGATAATTTAGTTTCTTTTGATCAATCAACCAATCAATCAGTCAACCAATCAATCAACTGAACAAGACAATCAAAAGGCTTAATATTCAAAATGTTATTCATTTTAAATTTAAATTCATTCATTCATTCACAGTACATGCTTTATTCTGGTCAGGGTTGAATTGGATATGGAGCTAATCCTAGGAACACAATTCACACTGTCCTTGACATCTAGGGGCAACTCAGAGTAGCCAATACACTCACCAGCATGTTTTTGGGAAGTGGGAGGAAACTGGAGAACCTAGAGGAAACCCAAGTGAGCTCTGCACAGTAACCTGAGCTCAAGGTTTAACTGAGAACATGAAGTGGCAATGTTACCACCAACAGTGTTGACCACAATTTGAGAATTTATAAAAAAAAAAAAATTAATCATAATCTCATAATAAGATGTACTATATTTGATAAGTTTACCTACCTTAATTTTGTCCTGGATGTTTTGATCCTTGAAGGTTAAAATATACACGTGTTGTGACTCCACATTGGCCTGAATTCCTCCTCAAATTCCCTTTATCGCTCTCATTCTCCTGCCCCAGTCTTTCATATCTCATGATGTCGTGTTATATGGCACGTATTCTGCACCATGTGGATGAAGGTGATCACATGCAGAATTTCTAAACCAACACCAGACCTTGGTATGCCTTATACAGAGTTTATATGACACCATAAATTGTTTGATGCCTCAGATTTAAAATGAATGTTAATGGTTCTGCACATTACAGGCTTGGCAATATTTGTGTGCTTGGTAGAAAATAAAACTGCATATACTCTTAGAAATGTGGTGAGTTTTTTAGTATGTATATGCTCTATTTGATATAATAATATGCTTTTTTCCTAGCATGAAAAAACCCATATTAATTGCAGTAACTGTTTAATATCAGTTTTATTAATTAACGTTGGTTCAAATTTTTTTTCTTATTTATACGATTACTGCTTACATTTTAATATTCACATCAGTGAAGGAACTGCAAATATTACATGTATGATTTAACGCAGAAAAAGATTTCATCTCACTCACAGGAACTTTTAGAAATTTGGTGTTGAAGCCACAGCACTTTACAACAAGCTATAATGGAGCTGAGACATCTCTCTAAATCGACAACATCAGATTTAGACTGGCCTGATCCTGATAGCAGAATTATTTAAAGCCTGAGTCTTGTTTTTTTCTTGAGTGAAGGGGAGATACTATCACTTTACAGCTATTACACTACTGGCGGTTAGAAAAATCTGAGTAAGCTGTTTTTCCCTCCGTATCAGCAGTGTTTCTAGGGGGCACCATTTTGTTTAAAGATCTACAATGAGTTAAAAAGAAGATAAAGTACTTTCTGCTTTGGGTGTGTCAAGTCTGGGGTTGCTTTTGGGTTTGGACAGTTTTAAGTGCCATTTATTAAGTACTGTACTTGTCTGTACATAGATATGTACAATGTAATGTTGTAGTAGTAATAGTAATTAATGCTTTGATTCTATTTAATTCTACAGGTGGCTCTTTTCCTGCCTTTTTACAATGCTTTATGGATTTCCATGCAGTATGTGGATAGTAACATGTACACAAACAAGCATGCACATGTTATTTTTGAATTTCAATGTACAAAATGAACAATTAAAACATTTTTCTTTACCTTGAAAACAAAGAAATCTTGATCTGTTCTGATAAGACAGACTTATGTGCATAACTTTGTTAAACCCAGATGCTGGACTACAGGCAGTTATGACAGGCTTTATCACCCACATGGCTAAATAATGTCCATCGCAGGGCACAATCACACACACACACACTACAGACAATTTTAAACACACCAATCAGCCTACCATGCATGACTTTGGACTGGGGGAGGAAACTGGAGCACCCAGAGGAAACCCCCGCAGCTCAGGGAGAACATGCAAACTCTGCACACACATGGCCACAGATGGGAACCACGGACCTTGAAGGTGTGAGGCGAACGTGCTAACCACTAAGCCACTGTGCGCTACTTTAATCAATGGTAATCAATGCTGGAATTAGCAAACAAAACAGGATAAACTCATTAAATATGGGCAGTTAATGATTTCAAATGACCTCTCAAACTTATCTCAACATGCTTATTTAAATTAGATTCATGCCTTCTAGGAGGACAGAGGAGACATCTCATTTTTAAGTCTTCGCTTACTCCACCATATTGAAACATTTTACTTAGGTAGGTCATCATCGAGCTCCACACTACAGTCCAGTGGTTTTCCATTTTCAAACATTACATGGATAGCTCTAGTGTTAACTACATGCAGCAGATTATGAATTTTTGATAGTCTGATTGAATGTTAAACTTAAATGATTGGATGCTAAACTAAGCCTATTTCTCTGATATATCGCATACAGTCAGTGGATGGATGGGAGAAGAGACCTTTGAGAATTTTAATGAGTATTTTGAAGGTAAAAAAGTAAGAAGTGCAAAGCAAATAGCTGCAATTAGAAAGACAAGGCTGAAAGTAGGTAACAGTAGATAGACACTTTAGACAAGTGTAAGATTTTGTTGAACCTGCAGTATAGTTTTTATTTTCTACTCTGGTTACTCCTGTATTAAGAATGATCTCAAAGGTAAAAGGTTGTTTAGATCCTAATTAATAGAGTCACAGCACTAATTAAGCAATATCGCACTAGCAAGAGGGCAGTTATACTGAATATTAGCACAAGAAATTAATATTGACTAACTGATATTTTGGACACAATATGGATAAAATATTCTGGTTCTTTTTTTCTCCAATAGGGGATATAGATCGAAAGAAGCCATACACACTTTATAGCATGTCGGTTAGCTGGCTAGGTAGCTTACAATGATTTCCCATTTCATTCCCGTTAAAGGTGCTTCCTTTTTCTTTTCATCTGAAATTTTTTCATATTTTAAGTCAAAAGTTATATTCATGAAAAATCTATCTTTGCTATGTCCACTAACGATATTGTGAACACTAGTAAACGTTTTGAACTAGAAAAGATACACACAGTGAAATATCCCAGTGCAGTACTCTTGGAACGCTGCCCATCAAATCAAATTAGTAGACTGGAACTAAATGTTGTATAATAGTGTATAATATATTTATTATGAGCTGCTTTAAACTATGCAGATAGTCCACAGCTTTCCTTTTGCCTTCTAAGTGCTGACACTCAACCTGACAGCTCCTACAGCTAAACTTCTTGACCTTGCTTTCATTGCTGATAATATGAGCATGATGTTTAAGTGGAAAGACGGTGTCATTGAGGTTTTTACATTTTATCTGTCAGGTTTTGTGTACTATCTCTCATCTTCTGTAATTTAAGCATCTAATAATACTCGCCTGCCAAACAGCACAGCCAACTGCAAACACGCGAGTCACAGCATACGGCTGGAAAATGTCATGCAAGAAATTATATATAATTATGCATCGCCAAAAGACATTTTCATCTGTAAAATCGTTCTGTTTCCCTGTCATAAAGACTGTTTCCAAAACCACCCACGTATTTTTATTCCACTGAACAAGTGAGAAAGCACGGCCAAAAATTCTCTAATCCTGTGCATCTGTCTCATTCTCTCTCCACAGAGGAATGATAAGAAATCACTCTTGCGTTTAAGGGAAACTGGTGTGAAAATGAAACAGGATGTGAAAATCTATAACCCTTAATCTCTCACTTGATTTCTTGTTATCCATATTAACTCACTGACAAATGATTGTCATCACTTTCATTAGCTGTGACACTACACAGATGTGATACACGGTATTTACTCTGACAGCACTGTCTCTTTCAGTGCTATCAACACATACTCTTTATCACAGTTCAACACTTAAAGTAAAACAACTGTGTGCTGAAAGGCATCTCCAGTTAGAATCTAGTTCTGCTAATATAGCCTGACAAAAAGCTAATTTGGTGTTTATTTTGTTAGAGAAAAAAGGTTTTAATTTGTTATACTGAACAATTCTATGTACAATTCTCATATATCTGGGGAAGACAGCAGCCTCCTTAACAACCTTATTCACAGGGGAATTGTACAGTGTGCAAGGGAAATAGTAGACAACTGCTGATGGATCCTATACCACATAAATAAAGAAAAATGTCTGGACATACAAGTGTCTGCCAAGTAACCCTATCCCTGTTCAATGCTGCGTAGCCTTTGTTCCATTTGATGAGATGAACGTTAGTGGTCCGTACTATATGTAATCATATAATAATGAGACTGAATGCTCATTCATTTCTTCATTCATTCATCTTCAGTAACTATTTTATCCTGGTCAGAACCTATCTGTGAAACACTGGTGCAAAAGCAGGATACACCCTTATGGGACACCAGTCCAAATCTCTAAAAAAATAAAATAAAATAAAAATCTTTTACCAAAACACTGGCAAACAAATATATAACACTAGTGTTTTACAATGTGTTTTTGTAATAGTCAGAATAGCTTTTTATTTTTGAAGGTTGTTAAACACCAATAAGGTATCATTTTTTCCCAAGTTGTCCATTTTT
>JAOUWY010000052.1:8639023-8656024 GCA_025728095.1 Prietella phreatophila | reverse complement strand
AAAGCTGCTTTGAGACAATGACTATTGTAAAAAGCGCTATACAAATAAAATTGAATTGAATTGAATTGAATTGAATTGAATAGTAGTTTTTCTAACAGTATAGTCTTTATTGGCCTTTGTAATTCATCTTAGGGATTTTTTGTCAACACCCCTTCTCACACATAAACGGAATGAGTGATGGATCCACCTCGTTGGAGCCCCTGAAATAGTTAAGAGCTGACAGCTGCATGCTCACGCTGAAAAAGTTGATGCATTACGTTAAAATTGGCCTGTTTATACAGTTACAGATTCAATGTACTGTGTATGCATCTAGTCTCACATAAATAAATAAAAACCAACAACCTTACATTCTCACTATACTCTATGCACTCACTATGCACAGTGCACTCTGAAGTGATCATCCGAACTGTGATATTTAGGCTAAATTAATACCTTGTATAAAGAATGTATCTAATATTAGGGTAATGGGTACAAATTTGTGACCGTCAGCCACTTGTCACTTCTCAAAAACGGTTTTTATCCAAGTGCCGGTGCATAACCTCATCTGCTGTAATTACAAACAGTCTGTACTCATCCCAGAACTCTTACTCACAACCTGCTCCTACTGAACATCTTTGCAGAACACTATAACAATCAGTTCATTTCACACTTTGCCTTTAAGCTTCTAGTGTATACTGTAATTTATAATCCCACTATCTAGTGTCACGTAGAAAAGGATGGGTTCCATTTTGACACTGGTTCCTTTTTGAGGTTTCTTCCTCATATCGTCTAAGGGATTTTTTTCTTTGCCACTGTCACCTTTGGCATGTACATTAGGCAAGTTGCTTTTGTTACAATTGTAAAAGTGCTATCAAAATAAAATTGCATTGAAAACGTCCTTGAGTCGAATGTCATGTTTCGAACAAACAGACCAAAAAAAAAAAAAAACAGCTACATAACTTGATGGAGAAGATACAATACTTTAACAGTTTGAAGAAGACAGAGAAAATGTGTACACTCTCACACACCCACACAGCTTCAGACAAGAGCTTGTTATCTCAGTGCAACTGAACTGCTAATCAAGGTACATCAGGAATTCATCTAAATGTTACAGTACAATCATCAACTAAACTCTTATTACATGGGAACATTTTTCAATTCGGTCGAGTCATACATCATTGAGCACAGTTGTTGAACTTCCTTAAATTGTTGGCTACACTGTAAAATGTAAAAAAAACTAAATTTTTTTTAAAGCAACAGACAGAGAGAGAGAGACGTGCATTCATGTGCTCCATATATTTTAATTTTGAACATTTTATTGCATAAGGGAGAGACAACATTTTACAAGGTGAGACAATTATTAAATAAAAATGACACAATTATGCTAGATTATTTAAAGTTGTTCTTCTACTTGTGCAAAACTAACAAGTGGTTAGAATTTAATAGACCAAAGAAATTATTTTTTATAATGCTAAAAAGCTAATTTCGTAAATAGAAAGCACACGAAAATCAAACAGCATGGCTATGGAAAGTACTAAATAAATAACCAAGCTTGTTTTTAAAAAATCCACACAGCACATATACATACAGTTGATGGATGTGTTAGGATTAGACTCTTTTTTGGTAATCCACAGATCAGGGAGGAAGAGATCAGAATGGAAACAATAATTATTTTGTGCCCAGTTTTGAATGCTAAACCCAAACAGAGGCACATTTAATGATTTATTTGAACATTGCCTTCATATATAATACTCGTGAAGTGCCTGCGTATGCTATAGATCACTCAGAGCCTAAGTTTTATCCCCAATGTGGTTAAGAAGGGTTTGCCTGTCCCTGCTTGCCTGCTGGCACTATTGGAGGCATTGTGGGTCATAGGGGTGTTTAAAGTGAACATCTGCAGCCGGTTAAGATTGTCATAAGCTGCAGCTCAGAGATTACTAGAGTTTGAGTAACCTGTACAAAGTTTTCTGAAAAGACGAGTGTGATTACACTGCTTCACTTTAATCCATGCACATGTGTATTTGACTCAATGTTCTTCAGTTGTAAATTGTGTTGTGTCAATTGTATAGGGTCATTTCATCGCAAGTGGTCCAATACAGGTTGCAAAATTAAAACTTTCCTAATTTTTTTGAGTGTTTACCTCTATCTATTTGCATTGCAAAACCACCAGTTATTTTTTATTTTACTTGGTTGTTGTGTCATGACACACAACAAATTTTGGTTATACATTAGGGTAAATTTATAAAATTTGTAACAATTTTAAGGGGTACCTACAAGTAAGTATAGTGTACTTCTCTTTTTTTATTTGGCCAAGAAAGTGCATTTTTTAAAATTCCCCATTAATTTTGGGTTGAATACCTCTGGTGTGGGACCAGATACAAAACTGAAATTTTCTCAGCAATAAGTGCTGTATAGTGCTGTATAAAATTTTTGAGTTTTAGATCCCACTGGTTACAGAGCTTCCAGGTTCTTATTCAAGTTCATATCTGGTCCCCTACCAGAGATATTCAACCTGAAAATGAGGGGAATTTTTAAATAATAGACCATTCTGACCTCTATAAAAAAACAAACAAAAAAAAAACAAGAGAAGTTTCAAACCTGAAATGTACTGCATGCAGACTATATTTACCTAGGTACCCCCTAAAAATTAAGACTGAAACTCGAACCCTTCCCGTTATAAATTTACCCTAAATGTGGAACTAGGGTGCACGGTGGCTTAGTGGTTAGCACGTTTGCCTCACACCTCCAGGGTCAACAAAAATGTACAAAATGTTTATAAATGGACACATACTTTGTAATGTGCTCTAGAGATCAGTTTTTGTTCCCAGGAGCTGGGCTCATCTGAAGCCCATTCTTAATTGACGTTTCCGTAAACAGCTGTATAACCAAGCTGCTGTTATAGAAAAGTAATCAATACCATCTGACCAATGAGATTGCCGTTGTGGTTAAACCAAGTCAAATAATTCGAATTTTTAAAAACTGGTGTTTTTACAATGACAATACATAGAGGTAATCACTCCAAAAAAATGAGAAAATAAAAAATGGTCAACTTTACCCTTTTTGGACCACTTGAGATGGACTGATATGAGCCATTTGATCTGTATAATTAGTGTGACATGCACTTGCATTTTAGGTGGATGGCAGCTAGTAGTAGAAGTGAGTGGTGCAACAGAAAAGCATTTGCCCTATTGTCTGGATATCTTTAGCCAATCATGGAAAAGGGCTGATAGCATACAATAGGGGCAACCTGACTGGTGGGTTGTAATTGGCAATTGACCAAATTGAGGGGAAAATGAATGGGGAAAATATTTTTTTAATTGCCTTTAAATTATTTAAAGCACAATCTACCATCAATCACTCTTATCATATTAATAACATCAATAGGCAAAGGAAATAAAATACCTTTATTTGAGTTCACCAGCTAGTAACTTTCAAACAGTAACAAGAAAAAAATCATGATTGGTAAATTTTGTTACTCAACATAACTGCTGGAGACCGATAAAATTTTATTAAACAAACTAAAAAATGTGTTTGTATGAAGTTTGAGGTTAAATCTGTATACATTGTAATGAAGACTTCTATCTATCTACAGAATCTACCTGTCTGTCTGTCTATTTGTCTGTCTATCTATCTATCTATTTATCTAATAACTTCACTCAACTAAAAGCATTTCAATTCTGCTTGACATCAAGGTTGAGATGATGGTAACAGCGTTTAGGTTTGCAATTCAAATCAACCATTATTCCATTTTAAACGACTGTGTTCTGAAGGCTAAATTGCTATGTGTTCAGGAATGCATGATGCTTGGAAAGATAACATATGAATACACCATATCTGTTAAATAAAAGTAACAAATCATTAAAAGTGTGTAGTATGGAAATACTAGGCAGAATGACGAAAACTGAAAAATGGGCCAACTTTTGACAAATCACTTACTTAAATGGCGCACTTACTTACTTACTTATCACTACACAATCTCTTTGAACAAATTCAAATTGTCATTTCATGTGAGTAATCCTAGTTTATTGATTAAATTATAGGATGTTTTAATAAAAATTCTACTAATTTTACTACATTATTGTGAAATTTTAACACAAAAGAGAAGTTTGTAATATAAATTTTAATTATTCAATGCATTACCCGTTAAGAAGTTGTATGAATAAATATTGGAGACATCAATCCTCAATCTGAAAACCCAAATGAATTTGGTTGTTTTTGACCTCATGTTAAATAAAATATCACATCTTCATCATTAAAACAACAACAACAACAAAAAAAAAAACCTTTAGTTTTAATGACTAAATTGTTGTCTTTGTGTAAGGGCACCCAATGTTTTGTGGAATTTCCTTTAGCAAAAGAAAAGAGGAGAGGATCGAAAATACTGTTTCTGTATGAAGCAATGAATTCCCATCAGAAAAAAAACAGAAAAAGCACAACTATGCTAGTTTTAAAGCACTAGAATGTTGTTAGTCTTGATATCTGAACTTCTAATAAGTTCAGGTCTCATTTTGTTACCATCACCTACCAGCCCACATTTCTTCCAAGCCTCCTTCTCCCACTTCCTTTTGGCTTTTTAGTAACACACTGCCTGTTCACGAGTATAATGCTATCGTATCAGAGGTTTCTTGCTGTGCCACCCAGAAGGGCTGGCATGGGCTATAAGCGTCCTCCTCCACTGCACGTTATGAATGCACCAACATTAAGATAAATCTGCCTCACGCCAATCTGCACACAAAGCCCATTCAACCCTGAACACATCTTATCTACAGTCACTTCAGGCTCTCCTGGTTATTAACACACACAATAGGTGGATGAGTGCTTACTTTCTGACAAAAAAAAAGAAGCGTTATCCACTTTGTGTTTAAAACACTATGAGGCTTAACTCACATACTAATCTACTACTAAATGGCCCTGCCTGGGTGGAGCCTGATATTTGTTTGTTGTACCCACATAGATTATTATCTATTCACAGAATCTATAATGAACAAATAGCTTACCTAATGTCTAGTACAAGTTTTCAATATCCCAGAATCGCCACACTTCTCAAAACAAAACCTTTATTCCTTGAAATGTGTTGTCTAGTTAATACAACAGTGCGTGCACTACACAAATAAACGTAGACCTAAATGGTGCAGAAACAAAAAAGAAATTTTCTAAATGTAAATGTTAGAGGAGAGGCTGGGGACTTGCAGCATTAAAATAAGCCTTTGTGCTTCTGCCAGCGCTAGTTCTATCAGCCTTGCCTCAATTTCCTGATTTCTTCACCATAATTGTTGCTGTGGTAGTTCCCACTTCATCTCCTGAGCTTTCTCTCATACCCTTACTGGTTGCTGCTTGATCGCATTTAAAATATATTGCTGATTACTTCAGACATTTATCATTTCACATGCTTGTATGTGATTGCTTGTGGGAATGTGGGACAAATCAGGAACGACCAGAGTGATACCAATCATCAGTGTAAAGGCCACTCGGTGTTCTGTGTAGACCAGGGTGGGGGGGGGAGTTTGACTATCATACAAATCTGACTAAAGTTTTTGCTATATAACTATACTGTATATTTTAGTATTGCACTTTGTGGAGACATGGCATCTCCACAGAGACATTTCTGATGACGTGCACAACTTGGAATCAGATGTTATGTACACAGGTCAGCCGTCCGCTAACTTAAAACCAAGGCACATTTAGACTGGTCTATATTCACAAATACAAGTTATTCCCAGACATACAAAGAAATTGAATACAAAGCATGGCATTCATTTGGCATTCATTTGTGCTGTGCTTACACTGACTTATAAAATAGTGTTGTAAAAGTGATTGTTGTGCTATTGTTAATAATAAGTAATAATAAATAATTGTTTAATAATAAACAATGGCACAGTGTGATATGACTGAACAAGAAGCTGAATTACTGAAGACTATTTTTCTGAACATTACCTTACAAAGTGTTGTATCTGTATCATTCTTTGTATCTGTATCCAAATTTATACCTGTATTGGGCATGGCCATATACATGTGAGGCATAAAACATAGACTCTACCACTATGTATTAATGTTAAGTAAATGTCTCCTTACACAAAACACTGTCAAATATTACATATTTATTTGTGGGGATGTGTATAACACTTTGAATGGCCACAGGATATACAGGGCAGCTGTTTACATACATGTAGTTCAAATCATATGGAAGAGCATATTTTGAGTGGTCTTAATGAGCAAACACCAAGTTGTTTTGCGTTTTAGAACAGCTATATTTAAAAAAAATGATTTACATTTTCATTGATTCATTTAGCAGACACTTTTATCCAAAGCCATGTACAAATTAGGAAATACAAGCAAAGTGATATATCAAGACCAAGAAGATATGTTGTGAACAATACACGCAGTGCTACCATACAAGATTTTTAATTGAGTTCTAGAAGAGCAAAGTGCACACAGTAGCAATGTAAGAGCTAGGGAAAGTACATTTTTTTGGGGGGGCAGGGGGGACGACAAGTTATGTTAGGTTGGTCAAGTGTTCATGGAAGAAGTAGGTCTTTAGCCCTTTTTTAATGGTTGTGACGGATTCTGCTGTCCGGATTGAGGTTGGAAGTTCATTCCATCACTGAGAAGTTCATTCCATCACCCATCATTTTGAAGGTTCTGGAAAGGGACCGCATGCCTTGCTGAGTACGCACTACCAGGCTAACTGATTGCAGGTTGTGGGAAGGAACATAAACCTCAAGGAGAGTTTTGAGGTGTTGAGGTAGGAGGGTGCTATTCCAGACAAGGTCTTGCATGTGAGCATCAAGGCCTTGAATTTGATCCAGGTAGTTACAGGAAGCCAATGGAGGGAGATGAAGAGAGGTATGAAGTGGGTCATTTTGGGCTTGTTGAAAACAATTCTGTGATGGAGCTGGCTGGAAGGCCTGGGAGTAGTGCGTTGCAGTAGTCCAGTTTTGAAATAACATGTGCCTGGACTAGTCTGATCAAGATGTAAGTAACGAATAAAAGAGTTGGGGGCATGCTACTATAGGAAATTCAATATGGATCAATGTGAAGTGAATTTAACATTACCATTCTGAAGTTGATAATGTTTAAATAACAGCACTTTCCAAAGTCTTTTATTCCTCTTATATCAAAGAATTATGCCAACAATATCAAATTTAAATGTATTCATGAACAACACATTCTAATCGAGGTAGAAAACATTCTGGCTGTTACAAAGCTTTTACACTGGAGACCAGTTGAATGTTGAATGAATGTCTCCTTACAGAAAAATTCACTAATTAAAATAAATTTTAAACAGTTTTCTTTCTTTAAAAAAACCCCAACATTTTAATCCATTTATTATTAAGTTTAGGTTATGTTTGGTGTCCTCCATATAAGTCCCCATGAATTAGCGGTTACTTTAGACACAATAGCATATTAGAAGGAGTGCATTAATATAACTTGTGATTTGAATTAGAACTGGAACAATTGTTGGAGCTGCTGTTATAGAAAAGTTATCAATACCATCTGACCAATCAGATTCAAGAATTCACTTGTGCTACGGTATACTATCCCTCACAAAATAAAAGTATATGTTATGCTGACATTTTTATTATATTATTTGATTTCGGATAATTTGGTGATATTATTTGATTTCATTTTATTCAGCAGGGCAACTTACCGAACAACTCTTAATCTCTGATATACTGGGTTATTTTTCTGCCCAAAAGCTGGTTTTAGTCTTTTGGCTCATTTAATTGGGTTATTTTCTTAGTGTTGGGTAGTTTTTGGGTAGTCTTGTGTAACTCTATCTCTATCTATATAAGTTGGTTACTCAGTTTTTTTGGATGTTTTAAACATCTACTTTGATCAAAATCTGATGTTTTTGTTTTAAACATATGACTTATTTGAATCATTTACGTCAAATTCTATATATAAACATAATTTAGCAGCTATAACAATACATTTCTGAACACCTTCTTGTGTATAAATAAAGGAGATAGCATGTTGACGTATTTGTTTATAATATGGTATATTTGACATTTTCAAAGGGTAAAAAATAATCCTGAAAATATTAACCCATTTATTAAATAAAATTAACTTAGCGTTTTTTGTAAAAATGAAACCATCCTTTGGGTTGAAAAACACCTAATTTTCTGGGTTAAAATGAATAACCCAACTTGATGGGTTAGTTTAACCCAAAATGTTTTCTGTCATATTTACCCAGCTGTTGGGCTAAAAAAATTACCCAGTTTGGGTTGTTTTTAACCTAGTGTTTTTAAGAGTGTAGGACTCATTGGCACAGTCATAAAATAAATAAAGTTTGTGAGAAAGACTTCACACAGAACTAGCTAACTTCCTGGGAAATAGCTAACTTCCTAACTTTTTCAGTTCGCTTTTTACAGTTTTTTTTCTATCAGTTCTCACGCTAGATAGAGTCTTTCAGATTAGGGAATCAACTTAAGCATTGGGCACTATATATTATCCATCTTAGCCTTTCTGAAACTACACACCTGAGGCTGTTGATCTGTTAATCTCCTGCAATGTTCAGAGAGCCTGAGCTCCAAGGTATCAACAGACAAAAATAATCCGAAAATATTTGTTTTAGGGCTTAAGGTGCACGACTTTTAAGGCTGCTCTGAAAGGCAAGAGTGGCTCACTCGTACTCACTTGTTCCATCAACACAGTGATCTCAGATTACGCAGCTTTCTAGGGGTGCTGTACAAATGCAAATAGTCAAGATTTTCCTTGGGAGATATGGAAATAAAATCTATATTTATTTATTATAGCACTATATATCTCTACTTTCCTTTCACAGTAGTTATCCAGTGTAAAGGGGAAATCTGTAAATTGTATAAATGGGAGACACACCATTTACACTTGGAAAAAGACTACTGAACTTTAAAATTCAGGATACAAATGCATTTAAAACGTACTGTACTTTTAAAAATGATATATGGTACATATAAAAAATGTCAACATACACAATTTTTTACTTACCGTAAATGTTCAGATGTATCAGATTTGTCAGGTGTACAAATTTCTAATTTAGCTCTAAAGTGGACACGTCAAATTAAAGGAAAAACTAGTGACTTTGGTATGCTTTGGGGGAATTAACTTTTTTAGCAACTGAGTTCCTGCAAAACAGCTTCTATAGACCTAATCAGAATGTTTGTGCACATACAGGTAAACTGTTCCAGGCAGTCGTGATAAAAATATCAAAATTCTTTTCTCAAGAAAAATGAAAATTTTCATCTAAATGTATGGTAAAAGTTGAAAATACAGCTTCAAATTCTTCACTCAAGTTAAAGTAGAAAAGTACAGTCCCCTCCGAAACTACTGGCAAGGCCAATTCATTTGTTTGTGTTATACACAAAAGACATTTGGGTTTGAGATCAAAAGATGGATATGAGACGAGAGTTTAGGATTTCAGTTTTTTATTTCCTGGTATTTGGTGCATGGTGGCTTAGTGGTTAGCATATTTGCAACACACCTTCAGGGTTGGGGGTTAGATTCCTGCTGCTGCCCTGTGTGTGTGGAGTTTGCATGTTCTCCACGTGATGCAGGGGTTTCCTCTGGGTACTCTGGTTGCCTCCCCCAGTCCAGTGACTTGCATGGTAGGCTGATTGGCAGGCCTAGAGTGTCCATATTGTATGAATGGGTGTGTGAATGTGTATGTGACTGTGCCCTGCCATGGATTGGCACCCCGTCCAGGGTGTACCCCATGCTCTCTGGGATAGGCTCCAAGTTCCCCACAACCCTGAAGGATAAGTGATATAGAAGATGGATAGATGGATTTCCTGGTATTTACATCTGAATGTGTTAAACAACAAAACACAGAACCTTTTCTACCACCCAATTTTTATGTGAGCAAAAATATAGGAAGAGATTTGTCTTAATGTAAATTGGTCAGTCTAAAACCTTCCACTTTTTTGAATGGTGGATTGTGATACCCCCACCCCTACCCTATGAAGGTTGTAAGTGATATAATTGACTGTTGTTTTGGGGGTTTTCTTTGCAGCCCTCACAACGTTTCTGTCATCAACTGCTGTTGTTTTCCTTGGCTGACCTGTTCCATATCTGGTTGTTAATACACCAGTGGTTTCTTTCTTTTTTGGACATACCAAATTGTTGTGTTGGCTATGCCCAATGCTTGTGCAATGCCTAATTGATTTGACCTTTTTCCCAGCTTTAAGTTGGTTGCTTTTCTCCCATAGACAGCTCTCTGATTTTCATGGTTATTCTTTTTAAGAACAAATGCAGTCTTTACAGACGAAACTGAAGGCTAAAACCAAGAGAATATGTACAGAGCTATTTATTGTTAAAGAGTCAATCTAACAGGACACACCTGGGTAACAAGAATCACCTGTCAGTCACATGTTCCAACATTTTTACTCACCTACAAATTGGGTGGTCTGATACAAAATGTGCTATGTTCTATTTTATTTGACACACCCACATATAAAAAACAGGAAATAAAAGCTGAACATCTAAACTCTTTTCTCATATTAATCTTTTGATCTTAAACCCAAACGTCTTCAGTACAGCAAAAACAATTAAAATGACCTTGCCATTCCAATAGTATCAGAGGGAAAATTAGTGCCTTTCACCAAGGAACCAAGGAATGTCATCCTATCTCATCTCATCTTCAACTGCCTATTCCTTCTTCAGGGTCGCGGGGAATCTGGAGCCTATCCCAGGAGTCATCGGGCACAAGGCCCAAGGAATGTTAAAAAAAAAATTAAGCAAGGCTAACTTACAATAGCTTTATTCCCAGCTTTATTTTATTTCATAAATGGGCTAATATTTTCAGGGTTATTTTTACCCTTTGAAAATGTAAAATATACCACATATAAACAAATATGTCCACATGGTATATCCTTTATTTATACACATGAAGGTGTTCAGAAATATATTGCTAGAGCTGCTAAAGTGGTGTTATATATATAGGCTTTGAAGTTAATTTCTCAAGTAAGTCAAATATTTAAGACGAAAACGTCACATTTTGATCAAAGGAGACATTTTAAAAACTGAATAACCAAAACATACGATCAAGTGGGCATTACAAACAAGTAAGCCAAAGCTAACAAACATAGCGATGCATTTAATGTCATGCAAACTGGACAGTTATCACATATTTTTGCTTTTTCTTGTGTAAAGTAACGGTTTTATGGATAAATATATTGATTCGAACCTTCACTCAATCATGTGTTAATTTTGAACACACCAGCGTGTCTAGTTAAGGAGAACACGTTTTGTGTTGCTTTTAACACAATCAGTGTTTTTGTACATTTAACACATGCTTTGTGGTAAAAATAACACAAATTACACAAATGTGTTATAAATACTTTTTTCCCTTCAGTTATCCTAAAAGGCAATGTGTTTGGATGCTGCAATTCTGCTAAAATGCTCACAAAATAAACAAACAGTTGCATGTTATTCAGGTGAGATTTATTAAAATCATTTAAAAATTTGTCAGGAGTAAGAATTGGAGTTGATGTATCTTCTTACAAATCTCCCTGATATCTGGAGGAAAAAAAGAGTCCCACTCCCTTCCATTTGAAAAACTGTAAAAGAGCAAAAAGTGTGTTGTTAGTTATTAACCACAAAATACGGACAAATGCCTTTAGAATTTAACTGAGAAATTGTTACAGAGTCCCAAATTGTGTAATTTTGAAAACGTGAACTTTTCTGCCTTTAGCACCTAAATTAATTTAACCAACATTACAGATAGTGGAACGCATTACAACCTACTGTAATCCCAACCTCTCTTTTTATCACGTTAACCTTGTGAAGAAATTTTGGCCTCGTCATTACTGAGCTAGCTAAGTCCCGACTGTCTGGACCTGTTACCCAGCATTAACATTCAACGAATACATGAAGAAATATGGCCCAAACCTATCCTCCTAATGCTAAGCTTGCCTTGTCCAGAACACTTGCTAAATGTAATTAACATGAACCCAATCTCTGTATTACACCATGGTGTATAGCTGTAATGCTACGTTATCTTTAACTTTCAAAAAGGCAATGGGAATGTCTAACATTACCGCGAGCTCTATGCTAAAGTTAATACCTCAGGTGAGCATCTAGGTGAACCAAAACACTGGCAATAATGGTAAAGCTTTCATTTACTAATATATAGAAGTATATATTGTAATGACGTTTCTCTAACAAATTTTAAATACAATTAGGTGCGTCATCTTATATGAGCCTGTATGCATTTTGTATCTGTTTCATTACTCTCATGGTCATCTGGTCCAAACGGGGGTTGTCATCACTGAGTAATTAGTTGCAGCTCGAGACAAGTATTTGCAGAAAGGATTTCGCAAAAAACAGTCTTTCACTATTATATTATCCTCATAGCTCCAGCGCAAAATGCCAAGCAAACGTTTCAGCTAATCGACAGTACTTGCGGGAAAAGGATATTTGTCAACACATTATTTCTGACTGAATCATGCTGTATTTGTACATTATCATTTTTACGATTTACCATTCATCATCTCATTCGTTTCCTCACACGTTAGCCAGCACTGAACACTGCCACTTCTCCCCATCATCCCAGACTTCACACGTATACGTGTTTAAGACTAAATCAGCCTTCAGTTCAACACAGATGAAAAGGATAAGACACACAGATAATTATCACTGCTTTCTGCAAAAAAAAAAAAAAGCTACAGTGTGTTTTTGCAAGGATGCATGGAGATAAGCATACAGCTTTTGCAAATGCACAGGTAAATAAAGAACTGCTGGTGCTAGTCAACTCTGATCTTTGTATTGATTACAACACTAATGTTTTGGCAAAGCTTCCCAGCACAGGATTCATGAATGCTGATGCCTGCAAAGCAATTGAGCTTGTTTTAATGTTTTAGATAATTGTCCACAGTCCTTTGCTTGGAGTCCACTGGGAAAGTCGTGTATGTGCTTTGTCAGCAGCAGATTGGTGTGTGTATTTAACAGCCCTGGATCTGGCGATCTTGTCCTGGGGGGCCAAGCTTTCACAGAGTGTTTCCCACTATCACTCTTCACCATCAGTATTGCATTTCTGAAAAGTAGAAAGGGCAAGGCAAGACACAAACCTACTTCATCCCACACACATACATATATAGGTTTATTTGGATCACCATATGGTAGATACAGAAATCTTATTGAAGTTTCAGCTGAGAGGATCTGCCTCTGGCTGGAGCATGGGTTGAGGGAAGCATTTGTGTTTGTATGTGTGTTGATTGGCCTGTTGATTCTGTGTGTGCTGGTCTTATGGCTTTTGCTTTGGTGCTGTTCTCGTCTGGAGCCTGAATCACCTCTTGCCCAACATCACAGTGTGCCTGTGCTCACGTCACTGATTACACAGTGTAGCTTGATGGTGGTGATTGTAGTGGTGGTTCCTGGTGGTGTTTGGGTGTGCAGCTTGTGTGTGGCATGTTATTGTTGGCAATAAGTGGAACTGAGGCTAAACAATGGTAATCGCAGATACAATTTATGAAGATCTCTGCCAGTCTCTTGGTACTTTTCTAACACACTTCCCTGTCATTTGTATAAAATACACTTTTACACACGTCCCAAAAATATCTATGAAGACAACTAGTATGACTGAAATGAACCAGGGTTATCTTAGCTATGTGTATGCACTTTCACACACAGACACACACGCAACCTGGGTGTTGCTCGGAAACTATTCTATATTGGCCACCTGAGTCGAGCATTTCGCCAGAGAACCAACAGCTTGAGATGGAATTTGAGATTGCCGTCAGGACTTGAACTCTCTCGCAGCTCTGGATGACGACAATCAGTCAGCAACATGCAGCTATTCAATAAAGATCTTATCGACTGGCAGAGGCATTCGCACATCTCTTTCAGCAGCATTTACCACGGCGAGATCAATGAGCCAAACGTCTCAGTCCTTTTAGCCCTCCGCACTTTTTCTTCTCTTTCCTTTTGCACACGAGGGGGAAGAGCTGTGTGAACAAAGGGACGTGAGACTTCCTGATGTCACTGTGGAGGAAAAACTAGTCTGACTTGGTCGTAATGGCAGCTGCTTAGCATCTGAAGCAGATGTTGAGCTAGTCAAACACTTGCAAAAGGTCAATGAGAAGTCAGTGTGGAGAATGAGGAGGAAACTCATCTGAGCTCAGGTGACTGATGCGTTGAGTTGGATATCATGGAAAAATTCTTGTGTATTTGTATGTAAATAAAGCAAACTTCCTTCTTGCTGACTTTTTTTTGCTGACGCCAACTTGTTGTGACATTGCCTATGCCTATAAAATAATCCTTACTATGATTATTGTTGCCTGTGTAACGTTTCCAAACCACCATGTGTGTTGTAATTTCATCCACATACTTTTGACCGCATGAGAAATCAAATACTGACTGATATGGAGTAAAGGTTGACTCCAGTCCAAGATAATTATCTTGTTATATCATATTGCATATTTCATGTTATATATCATATGTTATATCTTATATGTTATGCACAGAGCTTGAGCTTGAACTACAATCGCTTCTGAAAAATGAAAAAAAAAATTCATATGAGAGAACAGATCAGAACTTCAGCTTTTATTTCCTGGTATTTACATGTAGGTGTGCTAAATAAAATAGAACATAGCACATTTTGTATCAAACCACCCAATTTGTGGGTGAGCAAAAATATTGGAACATGTGACTGGTAGGTGTTCCTTGTTAGCCAGGTATGTCCTGTGATTGATTATTTAAGCAATAAATAACTCTGAACATCTACTCTTGGTTTTAGCTTTCAGGATCACCTGTGAAGGAAAACCCCAAACAACACTGACCACCAACAACCTCCACAGGGCAGGGGTGGAGGTATCACAATCCACCATTTGAAAGAAGACTTCAAATGCAGAAATATAGAGGCCACAATATACCATAACACAACATACCACAAGGTGCAAACTGCTCATCAGCAATAAGCATCAGAAGGCCAGATTGAAATTTGCAAAGAAATATAGAAATGGGCCACATAGTTCTGGAACCAAGATTAACTTCTACCAAAGTGATGGAAAGGCCAAAGTGTGGAGAAAGAAAGGATCTGCTCATGATCCAAAACATAGAAGTTGATCAGTCAAGCATGGTGGAGGTAGTGCCATGGCTTGGGCTTACATGGCTGCTCCCGGAACAGGCTCACTAATCTTTACTGATGAGGGTAACTCATGATGGTAGCAGCAGAATGAATTCAGAAGCTTACCTGAACATTTTGTCTGCCATTTTACAGAGAAATGTATTTAAATTAATTAAGAGGAACTTCATCATGTAGCAAGACAATGATCCAAAACACACTGCCAACTCAACAAAGGCCCTTAACCCAATTTAACATGCATTTTACCTCCTCAAGGTGAGGCTGAAGGGAGAAACCCCTGGAAACAAGCAACAACTGAAAGCAAAAGGCTGTGTAAAAACCTGTAAAAGCTTCACAAAAGAAGAAACCAACAAGTTGGTAATGGCAATGACTTGCAGGTTTGATGCCGTTATTGCAAGCAAGGGATATGCAACCATACATTAAGTGTTATTTACTTTCATTTACTTCAAGATGTATGTGTTCCTATACTTTTGCTCACCTACCAATTTTGTGGTCTGGTACAGAATTTTCTATGTTTTATGTTGCTTAACACATCTAGATGTAAATACCAGGAATTAAATGCTGACATTCTAAACTCTCATCTCATATCCATCTTTTGATCTCAAGCCCAAACGTCTTTGGTTTATAGCACAAACAAATGAACACACCTTGCCGTTCCATTAGTTTCAGAGGGGACTGTATGTAGATCACTAGCCTCTGTTGCACAGTCTATAGGGCTCCTGTCACTAGCTAGAAGCAACTGTATACATCTTATATTTGCACATTTATTTTCAAATGAATTCACGCAAATGCAAAAGAATCAATTATTTTAGTAATGGTTAGTTTATTCTCTACTCTGTGTGTATGCACGTTTGTGAAACATCCAGTCATTAAATACTCATAAATGAGCTACATTCATAAAGCAGACAATACCTTACATGTACAAATTATATGTTTTATCTCATAATTTCCTGCTCACCATAACATCATCAAAACACCAATCTTTTGGAAGAATGAGGTTCATCTCTCCACTACAGGTCCATAAACTTCTACAATCCCAAGGAGCACTGAAGCTATTCTGATAACATAAAGTGGTCCTACACTAAGATCATTTCTACATAATAAAAATCAAAGAAAGACAGAAATAGCAGTGGTGACAGGCACTGATCTATTAGAATATTTAATTCATTCATTCATCTTCAATTCATATTCATCTTCACACTGTGTGTGTGTTTATATCTTAGTGAGGACCAAATGTTGTGCAAAGAAAAAAAAAAAAACCCTAAAAGAGCAAAACGCATTCATAAACTGCATTATGGAAGGTCTTCACAATGATAGCAATACATGACAGGGTGTGTGTTTTTTGTGTATGTGTGTGTGTGTGTGTGTGTGTGTGTGCGTGTGTGTGTGTGCTTGTGTACGTGTGTGTACGTGTGCATGTGTGTGTGTGTTTCAGTTGCTGCAAACCTGTCGAGAACTCGTGCATTAAGCTGGAACGCTGCGTTTAGTCACGCCAGGTTTATCCAAGATGCACCCACATGCACTTTTGCTGTTTCCTTCAAACACACAACAGTTCATTTCTATTGAATTCATTTACACAGAAATCATCTTATTTTCATTCAGATGAAATGTTCATTTCTGCATTTGAATAATACTGTTTGAAAATAATATACTCACTGGTCTAGCCTCCTATTGACAGGATTTAGCGCACATTCACATTGAATAAAGAAAGAATTCACACACATGCTACCCAGGCTCATGTAGACAAGATGGCTGCCCTGCATTTCCACTAATCATTACATAATATTGCATTGTCATATGTTTTATCATCTCATCTTCAACTGCTTATTCCTTCTTCAGGGTCACGGGGAGCCTGGAGCCTATCCCAGGAATCATTGGGCACAAAGTGGGGTACACCCTGGACAGGATGCCAGTCCATCGCAGGGCACAATCACACACCCATTCATACACTACAGACAATTTAG
>JAOUWY010000052.1:8574160-8593003 GCA_025728095.1 Prietella phreatophila | reverse complement strand
GGCCCGGGTGACTCCACATGCCGAAGTGTCCTTGGGCAAGACACTGAATCCCAAGTTGCTCCCGATGGCAAGTTAGCGCCCTGCATGGGAGCTCGGATACCATTGGTGTGTGAGAATGGTTGAATGAGACACAGTGTAAAGCGCTTTGGATAAAAGCGCTATACAAGTGCACCATTTATATACCATTTAGAAAACTTTACCATATCAACCATGTTACATTACATTTTGAAAAACCTGTATTATCTGACTGATTATGTAGGCCATCTTCCAAAATCACAAGTCCCTGTGAATAAGTGGTTACTATAGAAACAGTTCTGTGAATAAGTTTGAATTACAAATTACAGCCAGCATTGCCATCAGAGCCATGCTGCTTTTGAAAAAGATTTTCCGATGACCACACTGCTTAATTCCTTACATATAGGGATTTATAAATAAATACAAACAGTTATGTAAAATGTTGTAGAGCCCGACACCTACCCCAGTGTCCTGAAGGCAGACTGTTCCAGGTGCATTTGCTGGCGGTTATGATTAAAGCCCAGTTGGGGTCTCCATGGTTGTCTATTAGACCTCTCCCAGTCACCAGGCTTCAACACTTTATGGGGAATCCTGTAAGCAAAGATTTTTACTAAAGGGGGGCTCAAAAACAGTCAGTCATTTTTGTTTTGCTATCTGCAACAACCACTCAATAGCCTGGCAGAAATATGGTACAAATTCATAATGATCTACAGATATGGGCTTATAAACCATTAAGATAGATGTGAGAGTTACACAATATTAAATACAACTCCTACAAGATTAATACAAAAACTGACTTTACAGAATCAGCACCATCTAGTTTCAATAAGGAAGAGATGGTCTAGACTGCAGTAATTTTAGGCAAGTTTTCATGGTTTCTAAACAAAGATGAGGGAGTCTGTACATACTTTGCCCCAGGAAGGATGACTGCTTTGAACACATAATTGTCTTCATACTGTGGATCCTTGAACTTAATTCTGAAACACAGACACTTGATTATATCGGTGGAATCTCCCCCCCCACTTTTGAACGTTAATTTCCTAGGAAAGAACATGAAATACTAAACTTAACATTAGACGAAACCTGACAAGTCATTCAGATAAATTGCACAGTTTAGACCTGGGGTGTTCAATCTTACTTGCGTACATATCTTATTCAAAGCCGATGTGGCTGTGACTTTCATTCCAACCAATTCAATTCAGTGGATTAAAACAGATAAATCATGACAGAAAGTTTTGAGTGCAATCTGGAAATTACTGAATGCAAGACGAGCGGTGTGGATAGGACTGAAAGGAAGAAAAGCACAGCTTACAGAACTGCACTGCTGCATGGAATATCCCTCAGCATAGGGATTGGAGATTCTACAGGTCTGAGAAAAGACAACAGAAAAAAATTATTAGATTTGATGCACATTGCTCAGATTAAGAGTCCATAGGTAATAGCAAAACAAAAAAAACAAACAAAAATAAGTGTTGTATCGAGGACAAAGCAGCACTTCCTTACTTATCTGGTAGAATAGGATCTTCATCAAGCAATAATGCACCTTGGATCCCAAAGCACAGCTCTGGGGGAATCTCAGTGCCCTGAGTGAAGGTTCAGACAAACATGGGGTCAGGATTGAAAGTGATATAAAGCCTAAATGATCGAAGGGCCAACCCCAGGTATACAGCTTCCACACACGATAGAATGGTTTTGTACTGGCTTTCAAGATTTTCATGGAGCCTCCCCCTTTCAGGAAAATTTTCCATTCATTCTTTACACTCTTAGCTTTAGCTCGAAAGAAAACATTTCATACCTCATAAGATTCTGATCTATAGAGTTCCCTGATGAAGTCACAGAGAGGGTGGGATTTCGCCACAAAAACCACATCACTGCCCAGACTATTCCTTCTGACTGAAAGGGAAACAAGAGCACATTAGGTAAATACGATTTAGATTTCCTGATTAGATCATAAATTTAACTTTTTATTCAAGTGAGGCCTAGTGACCATGAATTTCCATTTGCAACAGAGACTTGGTCACAATGGTCATGTGCATCAACATGCATGAATAACTCATGCGCGATTGACACAAAAGAAGTCCATCGCATTTTAAAAATCACTTTCCTTAAGCAATTCAATTCTTAATAATTTCAACCAAGTACAAAACAAGCAATAAGTTTATGATTAATCACCACGGACAGACAAATCAGAAGTATGAAAGAAAAAGATTAGGTAATCAGGTTACTAGCTATTTATATATAAATCAAAGAAAAAAAGCCATCTGACTTTTGGATGAAAATTGTTCTATAAAATCAGTTTAACCCAATGACTCTTCCCCCAAGTGAGAATTGATGTACTTGTCTTGGTCTGTATTACTCACTTAACTAGCTCAATCATTTATTACATTGGTTACCTTTTTGAAGCCTTGTTAATCAGGTTTTCAGGGCATCCAAAAAATGGGAACGTTAACTTGGACTAATTAATGAATTCATGATTTGTGCACCCCTGAAATCACAATGTTTGGCTTTACTACTGAAAATGAAAGTCTCAACATTCACCTTCATCTGGACTTAAGTCAGGATAGACCTTTTCCAAAGCTGCCCGCAGCCTGCGCTCATCAACAAACGGCAACAAAGCAACACCTTCAATAACAAGAGCATCATCAACAGCATAGTTTAAATAAATAAATAAATGCATACATAAATTTTAACAAAATAATTTGAGATACAATAATGCATTGTGTATTAAACTGTGCTTACCCTGCCAGGCGAACTTCTTTCCATTCAAATCGATCGCAAAGTCTTCTGGATAGAAGTCGATGATGGGGGAGTCCTGTTTAAACACAGATTACACAATGCTTAATAAAATCCATACAAAAAGCAACAAACTTGGACAGCTTCAGTGTTTTACATGACAACAAACTATGTAAGCATTATATTTAAAGTGGACTCACCGGGTCTGACATGAGTTCCCGCCATGTCGGAGGCAGGAAGTTCCCACTGGCAGCAGGAAACACTCCCATCAGCTGCTCTAGAGGTTTGAACTGAAAAGCAAAAATGTAGCCATGCACAAAACTGTTGTAGTAGCTTTTTGTTTTTAGTATCCCATCAGCCAGACGTGACTCAACAGGGATTTATTGAAGCACATTCATATTTTTACAAAATGTACAGTAAAAACTACACATTTTCCAGTTCCACCTACTGGCTTGGTGCCTTTTTCGAAATCTGTGAACATATCCTTGATGTCTTTGAAGTCGGATGCAAACGGTGCATAGTGGAACGGAAAGTACCACTTCCAGGACGCACAGCCCTGTAAAGGAGTCAGGAAGTTAAAAAACTATGCATAACTATTTTAAAAATACACAAAATACTGACTTATTTGTGTGTTTGTATGCCTAGCAATGTTTGTTTCCATGGTGTCCGACAAAGTACAATTCAGTTGGGGCAAAAGGTTTTAGACACCAGCCTTTTCTTGTATTTTTGTAAGTCGCTTTGGATAAAAATAAATAAATAAATAATAAAAAAATAATAAAAATTTTTAAAAAGTCTGCCAAGTGAATAAATGTAAACGCAAGTAATTTTAACTGGAGAATGTCTAAATTGATCTAAATCATCAACGTGATCCATGTACAAAACACAGGACTAGGAGGGTCTTACAATGTACGCATGGTGGCAACACAAAAAATGTAATTCATACTACATAAACCTCACTTTAATACAAACTAGGCTTGCGGCGATAGCCTGTTCACAGTGTTGGCGCTGCACACTGATTACATCACTTGCCCACCAGAGCATAGCCTCCCCCTGTCAGTTTACCTTTCAAAGTAATAAAAATCAATTAGTTCAGTTAGAGAACGGACACGATGATTAAAAACCGAACGAGTCAGATTTCTTTGGCCCATGTTGAATTGAGCAGAGTCGCAGCGGAGATCAGCAGGAGTCGGACTTCATTTATCACGTGACGAGAGTGAGGCGAGCCGAGTGACAAGATGGTGGAAAATTTGGTTTAAAAAGTTCTAGGAGTTTGCGCCATTGTACTGTTTTGCAGTTGTGTTTTTGATTAAGAAGAATAATGACCCCATCGGTCACTTGTCAACTGACCAGTGGGAAAATTTTCTCCACAGTCACATCCCTAACACAAACCTTTTTGACCTTTATTATAAGCGCCAGTTCTAAGCTGCACTTCATTATTAATTCACATGGCTATAACATGTCTGTAAGCTAGACCTGTGCAAGGTACTCCAAGATAAACCTGTTGGAAGCATTGCTTTTCTGACCAGTGGTTTTGAGCATGGTCTGTTGCATTGTTCTGCGTTTGGTTTCACAAGAAGACTTGGAAGAAGAATGTTTCTTGGAGCGTCTTCATCATGAAGAAAAAGGTGCTCTCTTTTCCAGGTTAGCCTGAAAGCTTTACCAACATATTAATTTAGCCATAATGTATTACCTAGGTTTATTGTCACTGGTCATATTACAGAAAGGTATAAAACTGTGCAATCTGGAAATGTCTGCTGATTGGCTCTCAGCGGCAGAAAAAAATAAATAAAAAGTCCTGCACTGCTACACATCTTAAAACTCATTATGATTTTGTTTCTATGCATAACAAATCACAAGTACCAATGAATTCATGGTTTAAAACAAAAAAAAGTGTACAACTTCCTAAACCCCCACGTTTGCAAGGTTAAAAATAAGCCATTGAATATTTACCCTATATTTACTCCTCAAAATGTCCTTCATACACCTTTTGGTGCTTTGTGTGTCTCGTGTGTGCGCATGCATGTGTGTGCGTCTTGTGTAAGAGACTGTAACAAAGGCATGAATGAGTGACAGAGGGCAGCAAGAGTATCTCCGGCAATTGCGAGAGCTCGAAATAAATCTATTCAGCGAGACTCATGGGAGTGAAGCATGTGGAGGCAAACAAGCCATAGCATGTACATGAGCTCTTATTTACTGCACATAAATCCCTCAGCCAGAACCCTAATCAAAGCAGGATCTGCTGGAGATGGTGCGCAAATAATTATTCAATTTACATCTAAAGATCAAGACCTGCATTTATAACTGAATACATTATACCGGTCTTTGAAAGACAAGGCAAACAGAAAAGGCATTATAATACGATAAGAGGTGAACAGACAGATTAGAGGCAATGTTTGCCTCGATATTAATGGGAAACAAATGATCTCATGGTACAGTGATGGCTTGTTTATTTATTAAATCAATCAAACAAAGAGGATTGAAATAGGGCATCTAGTTGGCAATTTTCTGTCTACTGCATGCATTATAAGCCCAGTAGGTGGGACTTACCCAGTTCATAATTATATAATGCATACGTCTGGCATTTAACTCGTCTTATAAACGTGGTATGTTACCAGTATTGTAACCTTGGTACCAATATAGCCATGAAACTTCCATGGTCACACCAGGATAGTTAAAGACGAACGCTGCTTTATAAAAGTGGCTGGCGAGGGACAAATCTCTCATACCACATCACAATACTTAGGCATTTCTATGATGCATGATATGCACTGCAGTATGTAGGTTTGCTAAAACTGCTAACAAAATAGTAGAGCTGCATTTTGTTAAAAAAAGAAAAAAAGTCATTTTCCACCCACACACACACACATTATTTATAACTTAGCAAAATTAAAAAACACAAAACAGATACTTGGAATCAGTATTAAACAAAATTGTATACCTGATCTTATTTTGACAATTTGTCACATTATTATTATCATCATCATTGCACAGTTCCATTTCCACACTCCCATTCCCACCCAGGTACACATGCACACCACTACCTACAATCTACGGTGGCCAGCGAGGTTGTTATTGACAGCAGTACCAAAGATGGTCATGATACTTTCAAGTGATCAAAAAAAAACCCCACACAATTATCTGAGTTACAGCTCAGTTAGTTACACCCCGGGGTATAAAGAAACTTGTACATGATGTGTCATGTTATTTTTTTCCCCTGCACGCCACAAACTTTTTTTTTTTTTTTGTACGGCGATTAATGGAAAAGTGCAACAAGCAAGACTAGGGTTAGAGCAGTATTCATTATAGAGGTTTCATATTCCAGTCACCTACCTGGTAGTAGTATCTAAGAACCCAGCAAAGGCCCTCCACATAAGCCTTGACCACCTTTTTACGAAATTCATCATCACTCTCATCCACGTCAAATTTGGTTTTGTAATACCGCTGCTTCCATCCTGCCTCCCACAACCTAAAAAACACGACAAAATGAAACAGCTATACAAAACACACGCAAAGAAACCAGGCTCAAAACCAAGTCAATTATCAATATAATAATTATATTCGGGACAAAACCGAATTAATTTATTTTCATTAACTCAGCTGGGCTGGTTGTGTGTGTCAAAACACATCATGCTTCTTTCATGCATATTCGCACCCTCAAATATTTCTGCTGGCCCAGGAACACAAATTTGGTGGACTCTAGAAATGCAGCAGTGCTCCACTCATGTAATCAAGGATGAGCGGCATCTGTCGAGTCGATCCTCAATGCATCCCCAGTGGGGCAAGAAATACTGCTATGAATACCAATTTAGCCCAACGGATTTAACAGTTTTGACAAGTACATCACAAAGGAATATTCAGTGCATATTCCCCCTTTCCATATTAATCACTGGCACTTGTGGAAGAGGCCACAACCGGAGTTGAGCAGGAGGGGGAGGACGAGGGGGATTAATGAGTTGTAATGGTGGGCGCCAATCAGATCATCACCTGACGTTATCTTCAGGCTCTGGCTCACTGTCGCTGTCTTCTGCCTTCCTCTTTACACCGTGTGGGTCCGTACTGTCGCTCGGCCCTGCAGGATCCTGAGACAAAAGTTAACAGCAAAAATGTCTTTAGCTACATGATGTTGAGTAGTGTTAAAAGACCAAGATGCATGTTGATGCAGATTTTAATTATTGAAAAAAACAGTTGTTTCATAATCACAAATATATTGCAGAATCTAAAAGATAATAAACTGCATGCAACAGGATAATTGTAATTATAGACTAAACAAATCTGAGAGACACCTTTGACTATAACAGCTGGATAAAATGAACCCTGCAGATAAAAAAAGAAAAATTTGTTTATACTTGCCTTTCCACCATTTCTCAACATGGCTTTTAAAGAACTGGCAGCATCCTGTAGGGTTGGTGGTGGTGGTGGGGGGGGGTAAATGAATAACAGATTTAAAATGACAAACCAGGATTTAAAATAATTCAGGAGGTCACCACTACTTTGATATACGCACAACAAAGTGTGACTGGAAACCCGCACTGTAAAGTAGCGCCACTGTGAGCTCACGGACGTACTTTGTTCTGCTGGTAGTTACTGCCTTGCATCCTCATATCATAGGCCGTATGGCGAGCGTTGTGTACAGGCATCGGTCGGTCTCGTCCTCCCAATGCACGAGGGGCAAACTGACCTCCTGTGACAAATGCTGGACCCCTTTCTGCCTAACACACACACACGTAATTATAAACACCAGCTCTGTTGGGCTGCCATCCATTTAAATGATGGTCTTTAATCATTTATAATCATGTATTTTTATTTAAAAAATAATAATAAAGAATTTTTTTTAAAAAAAGGGCAGAAGCAACTGATTTTAAAACTAAATTCTCTAAACAAACAGGATTACATGTACTATGTTTTTGGCCGCTAACAAACAAAAACCAAAACAAGCATTACTAATGTGAAACGTCACAGGCCTCAGTTTTGTGCACAGCGTAATACACTAAAGAATCTCTTAGGGACAGCAGTAACAGCTATTCCAGCAAATCATGCTGCACACAGTCTTATTCAACCCAATTAATACAAATGACATTAAACACTATTAAGATGTAAGAAACAAGGCAAATTATTTAACATCCAACACAGGATTCTCACCGAAATTATAACAAATGGGAAACAAAAAAGTTAACGAGGTGAACCTCAAGGCAATGCATGAAAGCATGACTGATCGAAACAAAAGACTGAGCCGTTTTATCCTCTTTCTAGAAAGACAAAAAAAAAAAGCACTAAGATGAGTGGAATTTTATTATTCAATAGACTTCACATTGCCTTTGTGCTTGCTCTTTGCTCTGTGAATGTACTACCCACACAAGCACCACAGAATAAAATTGCTTTGCAAAGATAGAACTTTTAATACTGACAAAGGGGCATGAAAAAAAAAATGGAGAAAAAAAAAACGAAGAGGAAAACCAAGAGACCTAGAATGTTAAAACTGCTGGAACTTCGAAAAAGATTTATAGGTCTTCTTGTATTGATGACCAAAGCAAAAAACCTGCTTGGGAAATTAAACCGGCTAATGCTAATACAGTGTTTAGATACTAGCAAATAAACTTAATGAGATGGGTATATAGCTTAACGAGATGGGTTGAGCGTAGCCTGTTTCATTTTGGCTAGCTGAGATTAATAAGGGAAAATACCTACATCTAAGCTAAGGATAAAACAGTTTAGATACAAACAGACTTGAAGAGAAACAAAATCAACCATTCCATGTTTAGAATATCCAAGATTTTAGATCATGGGGGAAAAATGATTCTATTCTTATTCTCCAACATGCTAACACCTTTGAACATGGCTAACTTAAAACATTAATACAGTGAAGCAACAGCAGGATGGAAAATTTAAAAGCAATGTAGGACACAGGAGCTAAAAGTTTGGAAATTGGCACCAATTTAGAAATCTACATTAAAAAAAAAATTGTCATTTATGACAGAATAAACCAAGACATGAATAATAAACACAAGGGCAACACAAGAGCAAATTCCACCACATAAGTGATGTCAAAGAGAAACTACATTGGACATGTGTTGTGTCCAAGAGGACTATAGCGAACATGTGCATCATACCAAAAAGTGACAGACTTAAGGAAAAAAATAATAAAATAAAATATACACAAATGAATTCCACTCACCTTCATTCGTTTCTTCTTTTCCTTTGATCTCCTTTTGAAATTTTCCTACAAGAAAGAAAGTGAGCCCTCACATAACCACTCAAACAGAACATATAAGCAAGGAGTAAAACGCTTGGGGATGAGCTGTTGAAATGATTGATTATTTTCCTTTATCAAAGCAGAATGTTGTACCTCATCCTCTTTGCGCTTCTTGAATATGTTGTCCTCAGCAACCCCCACAGCCTGCATGATGAGCTCCACTCGCTCCAGGTTGACAAAACCATGTTCTGTGAGGTATCCCTGCAGAAAAAGCACCAGTTTATAAAAGCATTTCTCGCTCAGGCTATTAGGCCTGGCATGATAATGGTTCTGAAATATTTTGGAAAAGCGTTTATTACCCCAGTCTTGTGCACAACGTCTTTGTAAATACCCACAAGCCGGTCGATGGCGCCCTCTCTGAAAGCAGCACATGCAAATCAGGATGGGAATTTGAGGTAGATTAAGCAGAACTACATTTTAATACACTGGAAGGATTAAGAACTAAAACTGCATTGTTTCGATACCATCAAATTCATACCAGACGTCTTCAAGATAATGAGTGCGTTTATATAAGAACTATATAAAGCCTCATTAGAAATAACCGATTTCACCAAATTCTCCAGACTTTTTAGTTCCAGCAGTTGCCACAAGCACTAGTGATCGTCTTTGTTAGAGTGTTGGTTACTAAAAGACTAATTGTGAAAAAAAATGTGCAATAGGAGTTGCCTGCCTTGGGGCTCAAACTTATGTTGTAAAACACCATGTACATAAATTTAGGTGATGCATACTGTACATTTTCCCTTAAGATGACAGAAATTGTATTCTGCACATTAACATGAACAAATCTGGAAAATATAGCGAATCCGGCCTTATTTCTTAATACTAGTGTAATAATTAACTAATAAATAAATAAATAAATAAATAAAAAGGTTGTCTTGATGTACCTGATTTCTAGAGAGGGCAAATGGGGCAGAAAATCATTTCCCACAAAGAAGCACATGAAAACCCAATCATCAACACTCCTCTCGAAGTTAAAGGGGAAAGGCAGGCTGGCCATGGTCAACTCTCGCTCCAGATACTGCAGAGAAACAACAACCTTCAACCATAGCAGCGATAACAGCTCGAGGAGAAATGAGCAACATTGTCTGAAACTGCACTGCTCATGCAGCGTAATCTTCTGTGTGTGTGTGTGTGTGTGTGTGTGGTGGAGATGGATACGCACCTCACGTAGTACGCACAAACGAATGAAGATAAACTCCTGCTCAGATACTGGCACTGTGTCAGCAAACTCATCATGCTGGGTGAGAGATTTAATAAAGTAACAAGATTAGTTGAATAAATGACAGTGTTTGAAGTACAGAAACTCATTTATTGTATTACCTCTCCTTTCTTCTCCCTGGCCACACCCTGGCACTCTTTAATTTCATGTCCAATCTGTCCACACAGTGCACATGGTCTGGGTTTGTTAGGCTTGAATTCTTCTCGGATGATGGTGAAGTTGGGCTCATGTGTTGCCAGACCCAACATAATAAGATCAGCTAGTGACAAGAAGATTCAGCTTATTAAAGAAACAAACAAACAAAAAGAAAACACAAAGCTGAAAGTTATAAAATTATATGCAAAAATTGCTAAGGCAAAAATAGGAAGATACCGACAGAGGAAAAATAAACAAAGCACTTAAAAGCAATGGCAAAAGTCCATGTTTTGTCACTGCACGCTGACGGACTACATGCCTCTGCTTGCCAGTAGTTTCACCATTTCAATTATTTTTCTTCTCTGTGGGTTTGGTGATCATGAAATTAAAATCCCCCCCCTTCATGAAGATAATTTCTTCCATATTTAGTCTTTTGTTCAGTCAAACTCAGTGTGGACTGTATCAGGGCATACACAAAAATGGCTGGATCCATTTAACTGCCAACTTTACCCTATTAGACAATATACTGTACATAAAACAAATTCACTGATCCTAATTAGGGATCACAAATGGACATTATACAGTCGTATGAAAAAATAAAGTACACCCCAATTAGAAATTGATGGCTTTTTTTGTGACATTTGGAAAAGCAACCCTTTGATCCGCTTTGAAACAATGCCTATTAAAAGGTGATTTACTAGTAAAAGACAAATTTACATTTTGTAGTAATTTTCACAATTTAATTTAAATTACAAAGGAAAAAAAAAAAAACCCAAGTAAGAACACCCCTACATTTATCACGCTTTCAAGTCCATAAAATTAGAAGTCAGGTGTTCAAAATTGAGTGCCATTGATAAGAAGGGAGTTCAGGTGGAACCGGATATTTATACCCCTCTCATATATACTGTCTGGTGTTCCCTTTGCTATTGAGGTGTGTGGAGTCATCATGCCAAGATCTAAACAGTCTGCAAGGAATTCAGTAAAAAGGCAAGCTTTCATGCATTTCTACGAGTCTGGCAAGGGATTGTTCCGGGAAAAAGCAGTCACAAGACTACAGCTTGCCAAATGATCATATAGGCAAAGACCAGGGCTTTTGAAGCAATGTGCTCTGGACAGATGAATCAAAAGATAGTTGTTTGGCCACAGGAATAGCAGACATGTTTGGCATAGACCAGAGACAGCTTTTCAGGAGAAGCACCTCATACCAACTGTGAAGCACAGTGGTGGAAATGTTATGGCTTGGGGTTGTTTCATTACCTCAGGGACTGAACAGCTTTCATTCAAATGACTCAACTACGTGAGGCCACCTGTCCGAAAATTGAACCTTTAAACAGGATCATGATCCTAAGCACACTAACGAATCCACAAAGGAAGGGCTCAACAATAATATGAAGGGTTATGGAATGGCCTATTCAAAGTCTTGATGTAATCAAATGTTTGCTTGTCCAAATGTGTCAAAAAACCAACAATTCCATGGGGTGTACTTATTTTTTCCACATAACTAAACACAGTTCTTACGTTGCACAGTGGCATCTCTAGAGCTGCTCAAAGGAAGACACACCCAAAGTTCCTTTCAACCCTAACTAAATATTTATTTTAAATATTTTTTCTCCTTTGTCCACCCAAGGGCATCATACACAATTGTTTGCTGCAGTCCTTGTAGTTATATTGCATGCCTGCTAATTGCTCCTATTCATAACAGGTTCCAAGCATTAATAGATGGTACAGTCCTCTCAAGCACCAACAAGCTTATTACAGCCATTTCTGTCCAGTTTAACAGGCACAAACACAGCTTTGCCTCAATAAATGACTGTATAAAGCTAAACTCTGACAAACATAGTTAAAGGAATAAAACAAATGAAATTAACAGTCACTTACCATCAGCACCACAGAGACAGTGGTGTGTATTAGGGTCATGATTGGGCTGAGCTGAGCAAAGAGGGAAGAAGAAAAAATTTTTGACTAAAGCTTGAATGAACACCACAGCAAAGCAAAACTATAGGGAAGGTTTACTATACACAGTTAAAAGAAATTACAAAGTAGAGGATATGTTAAGTGGCTTTATGTGCAAGAGGTTTACCATTTACTAAGAAACAACTTCAAAAATGCCATCAGTACAACCTTAACTGATTTGCCACGCTACCTGCAATATTTTTTATTTAAAGTACAGTTCATTAACAACTAAACAGCAGCCATATCAACTCAGTCTGTTGTCTGGTTCAAGGCCCTCCCAATCTGCTGCAAGGTGCATTATGGGACAGAAGTGTTTGCTTGGGGGGGTGGTCCATCACCTACATTCCGTTACTGATCTTCCCAGAATGACCATGGTTACATAAAAAAGAAAAAGATTTTTTTTTTTAAATACCTCGCTGTCTCCTGATAAAATCCATGATCTTATGTTCACCTTCTCCAGGAACACTAGCATCAGAGAGAAAGACCTGAAAATCAATGGAATCCAGTTTAGCCCACGCACATGACTGCAAAGATCCTTCATTTAATTCTGTAGAAGAATGTATAAAGGCTTATATAAAATGCACGTTATAAAAACAGGAGCTAAAAGCATAGTATTAAAGCCTGAATACAAAAAGCGCTGTGTGACCTACTGTGACATTACGCCATCCAGGATCATTGCTCAGCCTGTCTGCAACGTAGTAGCGCAAACATTTGGCCAAGTTGTCCATGAACTCTGTGCCCTTTACATGAAAACACAAAACATTTCTCAGATTAGTTTTATTAGCAATACTCAGATATTAATATAAAAAAATAAAGGCAAAAAAAAAGAAAAAAAAAAAAGATTTGTATAATATTCTTTACTACACAAGCATTTTCATCGTCAGTATTTGTTGTGATACAAGAGGGATTAAAGCATTAAATTCAGCAGAAAATATGTAGGTGTATTTAACAGCAGAAAAATCAATAAATTCAATTCATCTTTACAAGACCAGAATTACCCCAATTTTAAACAAAGAGCCCCCCCAAAAACATTTTCACAGCTGCACTGCTCTATGCTTTACCTATGTTTGGCTGAGCATGAGAGTGTATCTGTGCTAAAGAACACTGACCATTACACATGCTGCTGCACTGGAGCCATCAACAGCATGGAATTTTCAGAAACACTGATATAGCAAACAAAGTGGAGTATTTAAGTGGACACAGACACAATAGAGAAAGAGGTCTAGCGGAGAAATGATAAATCTGTCACCAGAATAACACCTAATAAGAATCAGGTGGAAAGCCACGTCCAATTACCCAATCATCTTCCCCTTGGGGACCAGAGTTAACTATTATGTCACTACATTGGTTTACAACACTTTGCACAACTTTTTGGTTAATATTTATTGGACATGTGCATCAGTACCCGAGTACATATGCATAGTGCACAGTGCAGCTTAACAAGATTTCTCTCAAAGAGTCATTACTTTATTATTATTATTAATAATTAGTTATTTATTTTTATTTGCATGATACTGTAAGACACACCACTACTGACTCACCGGAGTGATGCAGTTGCTGTCAAACCGCTCCTTTATTTCATCAGGGGGCAGGTAACCACCTTGTGAAAATGAAAAGCAATATTATCTTAACAAAAAAAAAAAAATAATAATAATAATAATTAAAAAAAAAACCCCACCCACACACATTCATAAAACTACTTCTCTCCCAGAGTACATTTTCATCATACAACTGAAATACAAATAAAGAATGACCATAACACTACTACACACTAACCGAAGAGCATCAATAAGGATGCTACAAAATCATAAAGTGCAGCCAGGCTACAGTGGTAAGGAAACAAGGCCCATACCTCTCTGAATAACTTCCTCCCTCATTTTCTTTTTCTCTTCAGCGAGCTCCACTCCTTCTTTGGAGGCACGGAATCGTCTGGATCGCTGCTGGTTCATTTTGGCACGAGGAGCCTAAAGGAAAGATAGGCACAATACATACGTCATGTGTTTACAAAAAAAATAAAATAAAACACATACACACAACAAAAACATTCCCAGATGTGTTGCTCGCCATGAAACATGCTGCAAGACATAACAGAGCCTAAAGGTACTTAAGTGCACATCCAAGTTGTTTTGGTAAAATACTAAAAGGCTAAGTGCAAACCTAACAAATCAGTTTTAAAAATATTCCCCCAGACAGACACGTCACCATCAAGTTAAAATCCAAACTATTTGGATCTGGGATGACCCCAAACCTACCACAACAAAAACAACCACCCAAAATAAACCCCCAAATATAAAAGGCCAGTGGGCAGTGGTAGATCAGTGGTGAAGGTTCGGCACTGAATATCATGAGTTCAATCCCCAGCACCACCAACTGCCACTGTTGGGTCCTTGAGCAAGGCCCTTAACCCTCAACTGCTCAGATGTATAAATAAAATAAATGTAAGTCGCTCCGGATAAGAGCGTCTGCCAAATGCTATAAAATTTAAATGTAAAAGGCCACAATCCACAATTATCTAAACACCAAGTTATGCTGTTCACTATGATGATACTCAAGCTTTCTCCTCATTACTCAGACAGATGGAGTGTTGAGGTTTTTAATCCAATCTGCTGTTATTTCAGTCAAGTTTTCTTTCATCCAGTTCTCTTTAAAGCACGTTTACACAACGATGTACTAAGAACAGTAAAAAAAAAAAAGATATATTTTTTATAAACATTTTTGAAAAAAAAATTTCAAATATAGTCGACAACGTTGTTGAAACCACCCCGTTTGCGCAGTCCCCAAAAACGACTAAAAACGCAGTATTATGCATGCCAGGTCAGTAAGTGGCGAGGTCACATTGTAAGGGATCACTACGAACTTTCACACTTAAGCATTCTGGTCAACGTGTCCACCACATTGATCTGGGCCCAATAAACAAACAAGTTAATGGGGAAGCTGTGGTTTTCTGGGTAAAAAGCACAATAATGTTCACATTTCTCAAACAATTTCAGTGGTTTATGATCTACATGGAATACAAAAAATAAATAAATGAAATAGAAGTTCTGCCTCCAATTACTTAGAATCTCAAGAGTTAGACTTTGAAAGGAACCGTGAAAACACGCGTGTAAAGCATGGATTTGGCTTATTTTTCTTGGTTAATAAATGCTGAGACATCTCTAATGTAACATGTAATGTACATGAAACGTGCATAAAGATGATTTTCAATCTGAAATGGATTTTTTTGTCTTCAACCCCATCTTCTAGCTTTTCTTGTGCTCCAGGTCAGAATTCTGTTAAAGCTGGATCATTTTCAAATATTGAAGAAAAAAAATCTAAATAGTGCATCTTTAAATAATAACAACAGTCAGTCATTGAACCAAAATGGAACAAAATCTGCAAATACAAATTAAATAGTGAGACACTGGCAGTCATTCTGCTTTCTATATTTTATTAATGATAAAAGTATACAGATGTACTCCAAAACATAACTACAAAGATAATTACAAGCTTTTGAATGCCCCTTGGTGGCGAAGATGTGGGTTAATAATATAGCACATGTAACGCGTCTCCGCTGGTCGTAGTAGCAATGCAGTAAAGCGTCAATAAACTCAAAATCATGAGCAGCACAAACAGTCCTGTACTCAGCCATTGTAGTTTTGAAAGTCTTGCACGTTGTTTTGAAGTACTAGTGCACGTGCCTATAGACTGAACACGTAATACGGGTGCACAGAATCAAAAATTCTCATTTGTTTAGGTTTACACGGAGACAATAATGACATCGTTTTCAGACTATTGCACTTTATAACCAGTTTTCAAAAGTTTGAGTTTTCAGGCCGTAAACCACGTAAAAAGCTTTCCGTTTTTAGTTGAAAACGATGTCATGCAAACAGCCCCTTAATCTACACATTCCAAAATAGCATTCTGGACTCACTTATCTTTAATTACTGACACCCAATTTCAAAATGGTTCAAACACAGTTTGATTTAACACACGAAACAGCTGTCTGAACTCTGAAGGGCCAAATGCCGAGTTTGATTACTTACAACACCATCGATCGCCATGTAAAGAACTCTTCTTGGACGAACAATATTGAAGAGCCGGTCAATGTACTCAAAAATTGCAACCATCATTTCATCCTCATTCTTGGGTGCAGGCCTGGCGAAAAAAAAAAAACCAAAAGACAAACAAAAACCCACAGACTTCAATAAAATTCTCCAAAAGAAGAAAAAAATAATACCCATCATATAATCTTTAACTTTCAGTCAGAGTAAAATACTCACTTGTCCTCAGGGTGTGTACAAGGGTGGATAATTCCATTCATGTCCAAATACAGGTTATCAAACTCCACCTCGTTTGGGTTGGGTTTAGTCGTATCAACAGGTATCCGGACACCATTGCACTCTTTAGACTGCAAGAAACCCAAGAGGCAAATGTAGCTTCCTCGATTTCAGTGTGCGACAGAAAATCAGCAACAGCCTCACAGTCTTCATAAATGTACACTAGACTAATATAGGATAAGAGGATAATCATATACTTATGCCTCCTTTAGTCTGTATTAATGCACGAGCATCCTCTTCTAACCAAATTTCTGCTGTAGCATCATTTTAACTTTCAGCAAGGGTTTTGGCTATGAGCTATGGCATTTACATTACACGTGTCAGGTTAGTGTCCTTGTTTTCTTCCAATATATTTAACCACAAAGTACTCGAGAGTTATATGATGGCTATGGGTGTTTGGGGGGGCTAAACACCCTTCAGTTTAGCCATGTTTCCACCACAGGAACTTTCACCAGGAATTATTGACTTTTGGAGGCACTAAATTTCCCCTACAGGGACCATCGGTCTAAATTAAGTTCTGGTAAAATACTTCCCCCTACTTGGGAGTTCAGGAACTTTGGGGGTGGGACTTCGGCACTAAACATGGTGATTGGTTACCACATAATTTTAATACAAGTTTATACAAAATTCACTTCATGTCTAAAGATGGTTGTTATAATAATAATAATAATAATAATAATAATAATAATAATAAAGGAAAGTACACATGTATTTCTGGCACTGAAATCTCAATTTCATTTTATTGTCTTGTTCCAGTATTGGAAAGTTGCATCAGACTTTCTCTCATGTCCGTTTCATCAAAGACCTTTATTGTGAGTGAAATACAGCAAGTATTATAAGCGGAATGTTTGTATATTTGAATACATGCAATATAATCATCAATTTTATACATTAACTGCCCTTAGACTTCCATTACAATATGTTTTTTGGACATACGGACATACGAACAAGTCATGCAACACACGAGAACGTTGTGGTGTAGTTACACAGACTGTCACCAAAAAACAAACTCCCCGCTGCATTTCCACTTTTCTTCCTTATAATTTATACTATACAACTTCATTTTACCATTCCCTTGATTTATTTTGCCACATTTAATTTACAACTCTCTAAAACAGTTAAATTTGGCGAAGCAAACCGTAACGAAACTTCAACATACTATGATTTGGGACTCACTAATTCTAATCTCGGATAATATTTAGGATGGATATTAGGTGATGCAGCATAACTGACAGGCATAAGGGATGTGGCCTAGGTCTGAACACTGCACAGTACAACTCTGCCTGCTTTACTTTTCTGAGCTTGCTTTTCCACTGCAGCTCAGTGCCATGCTCCACTCGCCTTCAGTCAGGAATAATGTACTATAGAAACCCTGTACAAATACACGGTCAGGGCATATTATAATTTCCTTTCCCGTTCACTCAACCCTATTAAGGATGTAAAATAACAGCGTTCTAGACCCTACGCGATGCTCGAAATGACCAAGTTAGATCCAGCCGTGAGAAGAGCCACTTCAATAAATGCCGATTTGGAAATCAGTAAAAAGCGAGAAGTAAAAGTCTAAAGCAAAAACCTTTGTCGTCATTTTATTGGTAATAAGAAACGCTACATGATTTTCAATTAACAGAATATTACCATACGCATAGTATGTATTAAATGATGTTTATTCAGGCACAATACAGAACCAGTCATTAACCCTCAGCGCACGGCTCACATTTAGTACCGTCTCAGATCACCTGGAACCTCAACTGACATGGTACTTTAAAAAAACATACCAGGTAATATCTATACACAGTGGAAAACCACTAAAAAGCACACAGAGTCGAGTTGAACAATCAGGTGGAAAAGTGCCATGAGTCACTAGCCTTGCCGTGTTTTCATTTTACTCTAGAGATAAAACTTTGTTATTCTTTTAATCTCTTTTAATCTCTCGGGCTATAATTCCAGCAATAATAGTGTTACTCCATCCATTTTCACAGATTTTCTTGCTAACAATTCCTTGACTACTTACGATTACAAACTGTTAGTTTGCTGTGATAAGTCAATTATTGTTTTCTTTAACGATAAAACCCTCTATTCTATTTTAAGTGGCTTCAGAAAATCTGGCCTTCTCAAGTAAGACGTGCTGATATGCAAATACCTAATTGAATATGCAAATTAGCCCGTTACGTCACCTTGAGACTTCTAGCGGGTTTTTGAGCATGCAGCAAACACTTACCCCT
>JAOUWY010000052.1:8499069-8511089 GCA_025728095.1 Prietella phreatophila | reverse complement strand
AAGAACACACCCAATAAAGCAGAGCTCCTCCCGGCCACTGGAGACGCCGTCAGATTCTACAGATGCATGAGTCATCCTCCCTTCTGCTACCACGGTTCTTAATAACACACTCCTAATGTTTCCGTGTGGTCTACTTAATTTGTCCGCCATTTTGCTTAACACATCTGATCCCATAGTGAGAACGCAAGTCGAAAGCCAGGTCTTTGTCGGTGTGAATAATGTGAATACGACTTGGATGGAGGGCGGGAGCAAGTGAGACGGAGGGAGGGAGTAAGGGAATAAGGGAGAGCCCCATATGGTCCACAGGCACAGCTCGATCTGAGCTGTTTGTTGTTGTTATTTATTTACCAGAGTGACAGAACGGATGGAGTGCCAGAAGAGCAGACAGAGCGGGCCGACACTCTGGCACTGACAAACGCTAACGTCCAACAACCAGACACCCCCACCCATTCTGTGCATGTGTGTATACCATCTGTGAGACAGCCTTGCTGGTGCTTATCTGTTGCCTTGCTGTGACCCCACGGGCATCGGGCCATGCTCCCTGGGGGCATCTGCTGACATCACCGGGTAACTGTCATGACACAGACGTGCCTCTCCAGCAGGAGCTCCATCATGGCTGCCCTAGCCTGTAAGTGAAGTCTGTTACAATCATGTCTGTGTTCCTCCCTTCACATCACATACCATCTCTCCTGACTAAAATCCTGACTAACAGATGTGGTCTTCCCCTTCTTTCCCTTTTTAAACATATGACTGTTTTTTTTTTTCTCTCTCTAGATTTTCTCCCATGAACATTCATTCCTTCCATTCTTCTTTTTCCCTCTTTTCCTCCTCTTTTTAAAAAAATAATTTTTCCTCAGATGCATATATGCATATTTTTTAAGAAGTTCTTTAAACATTCAACTGAAATACCACAGCCATTTACACTGGGAACAAACACGCAGTCCTAAACGCAAAAGGCAATAACTCACTCGAAATCCTTCACTTATTTATTTCTAAATTAAATTAATTCATAAAGCAATGCATCGGGAAAAGCAACAACAAAAAATTGGTATGGTACCGATACCAATAGTCATTGTTTTACCCAAGACAATCAAAAGCTTAAAGAATACTTTATTTCATTTCTCGTCTCAAACCTTTACACTGAGGTGTAATATTCTCTCTAGACAACTGAAACGGAGTTTATCAAAAACCATCCAGTTTTACAGTCACAAAATATTTATCTAAACTTTTCTTCAGCACGTTCCATTCCAGGTACTGTATGTACATTATATGCTCGTAAGAGACAGCACGCGTAATGTAGAACCAAAGATACAACCAAAAATGACTGAAATGTAAATCAGGAACTTATTCAGATTAATATAGCATTACGTTTTCCATTATGTTTTCTGTCTATCTGTCCATAGCATTACGCTGTCCATTACGTTTTCTGTCTATCTGTCTATATCATTAGGTTTTCTGTCTATCTATCCCTAGAATTACATTTTCTCTCTATCTGTCCATAGCGTTACGTTTCCCTGAACTCTACGTAGAACTCTACATTTCTCCTGTAAAGTCATGCAAATGTGTATGACAATGGATAGGTGATGAGCCTCAGCAGTAAATTAGGAAACCGGGCCATGGGTTACAATATTTTGCGAAACATTTTTACATATTGAGTCTTCAAATATATTATTTACATGAATGTACCACAAAAATACAAGGGAATCTTCCAGGTCCTGGTAGTTGTTGACCAATGCATTGCTTTTTTCTTAATCTAATATACTACTATACTATTAAATTCATCCATCAAATCATCCATCAATTTTCTGTACTGCTTATCCTACACAGGGTCACAGGGAACCTCTAGCCATTCCCAGGGAACTCGGTTTACAAGGCGGGGAATTCCCTGGACGAAGTGCCAACCCATTACGGGGCACAATCCAACACACCTTCATGCACTGCAGACAATTTGGAAACGCCAATCAGCCTACAACACATGTCTATGGACTGAGGGAGGAAACCAGAGTACCTGGAGGAAACCCCCAAAGCACGTGGAGAACATGCAAACTCCGTGCATACAGGGTGGAGGTGGGATTTGAACCCCCTAAACCCAGAGGAAGGACTGTGAGCTTGTTTACATTTGCTTGGTATCTTTGGAGAATATGATTGACTGCATAACTGACTGACTATTTATTATAACAGACAAAACCAATAAAAGGAGACTTTTCCTTCTACTTCTCTTGGCCTCTATCTCTGCATGTGCCACCTTTCTTTCCCTCCCTGTGTTTCATTCCACATTGGACAGCAGTTAGGAAGTTTACTGACTGTATTCGTGTGTACTCTTGTTCAGGTGTAGTGGTTGAAAGTAGGAGAATAACAGTGTATTGTAACATATCGTTTGATACAAAGAGCTCGATTTGATATGACTGCGTATCAAACAATACATTTTACAGAGTGTGTAATAAAGTAGGCTATTCAGAATAAAATACTGCTTATATCGCCCCCTACTCTGAAAAAGTAACATTACATGTTATGTTAACATTACATGTCCTTTTCTTTTTTTTCCTCTTCTTTTCTACTTTTTATATGAAGTCTTTCTCTTCTCTTTAACATGGGGTTTGAGCTCTTCTCCTTTTTTTCTTATAAATGCAGTCTTTTGCACTCATCCCTTCTTTCTGAAAAGGTCATTGTGTTCCTCTCTTTGGTGCTCTTATATTTTTATTTTTAATACACATGACATGATTGACATGATTGTGTTTCTTTTTCTTATCTAACCATGGTCTTTGCCTTTCTCTCCTCTTCATTTGCTTCATGTTTTTGTTCTGCTCTTGTTGTTCTTTTATTGTTACCTTTTATTATTTGTATCCAAAATTGTCTCCTTTACTTCCTCTGAAATGAATAGTTTTACTACGCTCTTTCTGTTTACATTCTAATGTGGTCTTTTCTGTTTTTTTTCTTCTCTGTGGTCTTTCACATGTCCTTTCCATTTTTTTCCTCCTTAAAAATTGGCCTTTGCCTCTTTGTCATCTTCAGAGCTCTTCTCATTTTTCTTAAAAGTTGTCGTTTTTTCTCTTTTAAACAAGTACCTCTCATTCTGTTGCTCATTTCATTACAGTCTTTCAGGATAGGCTCTGGATCCACTGCAACCTTGACCACGATCCACACTAAGCAGTTATTGAGGATGAATGAATATGATTATATTTTTCCTGCTCATTTCAGGTCTTTAAACATTCAATTTAGTTCAGTTTTATTTGTATAGCATTTTAAACAATGGACATTGTCCCAAAGCAGTTTTACAGAAATATATAATATATAAATTTATTAATTTGTCCCTAATTAACAAGCCAGAGGCGACAGTGGCAACTGAAAAACTTCCTGAGATGATATGAGGAAGAAACCTTGAGAGGAACCAGACTCAAAAGGGAACCCATCCTCATCTGGGTAACAACGGATAGTATAATTATAAATAAGTCCCTTCTATAAATACGCTCATATTACATGGTCAAATAGTGCAATTGTGGAACCTTGAAACATTCGTTAAAGTTTTTACATGAAGTCTGTTTTGTTGAACTTCTCCACTGTTCACTGATGGAGGCTTGAATGCAAAACTGTTTGTGGTAGTTGCAGTGCTGAGTATATAATAGCAATTGTAGTCCATCATAGCATAACTGTTCACATTGAAGTCCAAAGCCATCTTTATGTTTTTTAAGTGGTACCATCCTCAGCAATCTCAGTAAACTTTAGGCTGCACCATGAGGGGCCATCCACAGCAGCAGCAGCATGTTCAATTGATGAGAACTCCAACCAGAAATAGGGCATCAGGATGAGTCCCAAACACTAATTGGATTGCTGTTCCATACTGGGGCTTTGTAAGAAAAAGCTATTCCACCTACTGTAGCCATCACAATTGAGGTATCAACAAATACCCTGGGCCTTTTGATCGAAGCAGGCGTGGTGGATCATAAAAGACTAAAATTATGCTCAGGTACTCTGGCACGAGACCATTCAATGCTTTATGGGTCAATAGTAGTATTTTATAATCAGTACGAAATTGAACTGGAGCCAATGCAGTGTGGATAAGATCGGGGTGGTGTGGTCATATCTTCTGGTTCTAGTAAGGACTCTTGCAGCTGCATTCTAGACTAACTGGAGTTTGTTTATGTTCCTACTGGAAACAGTAAAGTATAATCCAACTTGGAGGTGATAAAAGCATGAACTAATTTTTCTGTATCATGTATTGACATTATATTTCTTATGTTACCAATATTTCTGAGACAAAAGAATGCTATCCTAGTAATATTATCTACATGAGTGTCAAATGAAAGACTGGAGTCAATAATCACACCAAGGTCTTTTACTGCTGCATATGATGAAACAGAAAGACCATCCAGTGTTACTATGTAATCAGGAAGCTTACTTCTAGATGCACGTGGTCCTAGTAGAAGTACTTCTGTCTTACCAGAATTAAGTACAAGGAAGATAATAAGCATCAAGTGTCTAATGTCCTTTACACGTTCCTCGACTTTATTAAGCTGGTTTCTCTCATCCGACTTTGCTGAAACATAGAGCTGTGTGTCATCAGCATAACGGTGGAAGCTAATGCCACGTTTATGAATAATTTGACCTAGAGGTAGCATATATAAAGTAAAAATCAGTGTGCCTAAAACAGAGCCTTGTGGAACCCCCAACATTTACCCGAGTATGCAGAGAAGTCTCCACTTACATCTACGAACTGATAGCAATCAGTCAAATAAGACCTGAGCCAGGAGAAGGCCGTTTCCAAACGCCAACAATGTTTTATAGTCTATCAAAGTGAATAGTATGATCTATAGTATCAAAAGCTGAACTAAGGTCAAGTAATACAAGCAACTAACATAACATAACATAACTAACCTTTATATAACACAACCCTGATCAGAGGGGAGTAGTAGGTCATTTACCACTTTAACCAGCACCGTCGCTGTGCTATGATGAGGCCTAAATCCTGACTGATACATTTCAAGAATGTTATTCCTATGTAGGTACGAACATAGCTGCTACAACCTTTTCTAAGATCTTGGAGATGAAGGGGAGATTTGATGTTGGCCTATAGCTGGACAATTGACAGGGGTCAAGGTCAGGTTTTTGTTTTTAAATCAGGAGTTTGATAACTGATAAATCTTTTAGGTACATAGCCAGTGCTAATAGAAGAATAGATATATTCATATTTAGAAGGGGTTTGATTACTTCTGGAATAATATGTTTGAAGAAACATGTAGGTAAGGGATCTAGTATACAAGGTGATGATTTTGATGAAGAAATTAATGAAATTACTTCACTCTCTCTAAGAGGAGTAAAACATTCTAATCATTTATCTGATATTGCTATATTATCATCTACAGGGTTATTTATAAAAATGTCTGGTTTTAAATTAATTACACGTGACATAGGCTTGACACTCCTTGAATAGTTGACATCATCATTTCTGAGTCGATGCTTTGAGTAGTAGGAGACACACAGTGCTTCATCATGGTTTCAGGAAGTGAAATAAGTCCTTACTGTAAGTGAATACCCCATAGGCTCAATTAGCCTGTTACTGCGGGACCTCTCCCTGTGTTAATTGGATGAGTGTTGAGGCTGTTGCTGTGAGACGGGGGACATCGCCGCGGCTGTTTTCTCCAAACCGGTAATGACGACCTGGCTGTTTTCTGCTTTCTCTGAATATTTGTAAGTGTAAAATGTGGCTTCATGTTGAGCTCTGTAAACACGGACCTGTCAAATTGGAATCGTCTGGGCTGTAGGATGGGGAGAGGAATGATGTTAATAAAGTGTATCGAGAGTGAGTGTATCGCTGGAGTGCTCATGGATAGATAGGAAGTGGCTGATGCTTATACGCCATTGAGAAACAATTCAGATACTCTGAGACATGTTTATTAAGGCGATGAAAGTTGTACTGGACTTGAAGGCATCAGTCTATACAATTTCACATGTTAAAATTTTATTAGTAAATATCTGTAACATTCATACATCTGCAGTAGGTATAGTAAGCAAATCTATCATTTTAAGTGTACTTAGATATTAAAACTACAAATTTAGCTTAGCAAAAGTGTGGATGTGAGAGACTGCATCATGATTGGCAGTAGAGAAATGGTAGAAAACTGGGTAATAACATTTTTTATTATTTTGCTATAGAAACCTTTCTTCATATTGTTTTTTTTCATGCGAATATAGACTTGACAATTCCTGATACCGACTATAACAAGTACAGTATAGATTATAGATTAATTATAGATTAATTCAGAAAGAATAAAACAGGCACAAAACATATACATAAATCACTCAATTGCTAAGATCTAAATAGTAAATTAATCACAGAAGCTATAGCTACAATGGTGCTTGAAAATTTGTGAAAGTTTATACTTTCAAATTTTTTATATATTTGCATAAATAGATACTGAAAGCACATGTGAAAGTTTCACATACTTTTGCCACTTATGGCTATGTAACATTGGATCATTTTCCTCAATACTATAAATGACCAAGTACAATATTTTTGACTCATTGGTTTAATTGGGTTCTATTTGTCTACTTTTAAACCCACAGTATGTTTTGCCTGCAATGCAGAAAAAGGTTGAATCTTCTGCCAGTGTATTTTCATAATTAATATCCTTCAGTTACAGTGGTGCTTGAAAGTTTGTGAACCCTTCAGAATGTTCTATATTTCTGAATAAATATGACCTACAGTGCATCCGGAAAGTTTTCACACCACTTCACTTTTTCCACATTTTGTTATGTTACAGCCTTATTCCAATATGGATTAAATTTATTACTTTCCTCAAAATTCTACAAACAATACCCCATAATGACAACATGAAAGAAGTTTGTTTGAAATCTTTGCAAATTTATAAAAAAACAAAAAAAAAAAAAAAAAACCCAACATGTACATTAAGTATTCACAGCTTTTGTTATGACACTCAACCGACCGACCAACCGACCGACCGATTGATCGATTGATTGATTATTGACACAGAGGGAAATTACAGATGCTCTCTATCCTGTGGGTTGGAGGAGCATCCAAGGCTGAAACTAATCATCCTCTAGCCTTCCTCAGTGTTAGTTTCTGATGGCAGCACTGTTGTTGGCTGGATATGTTTAGTTGGTAAACGGTTTCTCAAACCAGTAGTGGAAATGAGGTGATTAAACCCTCAGTAAAATGACTGTAGCTGCTGTACACTTGTATCAACAGTGTCAGGTCAGTGATCCCTCCTGTTCCATTTACAGATGGGGTAGAGGAGCACTGACACAATGTATATAGCAACAAATGGGCTCAGTTACTAGCAGTGGCACAATTATCCTATCCTATCATCCTATTAGTTTTGCAGCATTCGACTGAATCTGAGCAGAAAGTATAGTGCTGTACACTTCAGATTTCATCCTGCTACTTCTATTAGCAGTCACATTATCACTAAACACCAGTGACCCGGTTCCTTTAGCAGTCATACATGTCCATGCTGTAACACTTCCTCCACAATGTTTGGCTAATGATGTGGTATGCTTTGGATCATGAGCCCTTCCTTTTCTCCATACTCATCTCTCATATCATTCTGGTACAAGTTGATCTTGGTTAAATCTGTCCAAAGAATCTTGTTCCAGAACTGGGCAGGTATTTTAAATATGTTTTCTAGCAACGTCTAATCTGGCCCTTCTATTCTTGAGTGTTACCAATAGTTTGCCCTCTGTATTTACATTCATGAAGGCGTATCTTGATTGTAGGCCTTGACAATGCTACACCTACCTCCTCGAGAGTGTTGTTGACTTGGCTAGATGTTGGGAAATGGTTTTTCTTCACCAAAGAAATAATTCTGCAATCATCCACTTTAGTTGTCTTCCTTTTGGTGTTGCTAGGTCGATATTGTTTTGTCAGCTAAATGACGGTCTCCTGCACTTGCATCGGCATGTCTTTGGACCGCATATTGAGAATTTCCATGAACAGCTACCAAATGCAGATTCAACATTTGGAGTCAACTCCAAACCTTTTTATCTCCTTAATTTGTCATGAAATAACGAGGAAACAGGTCCCACCTGGCCATGAAACTGCTTGTCCAATTACATTTCAGCTTGTAAAAATGGAGATCTTAATGCAACATTTTTTTTAAATCCCTTGAATTAAAGCTGAAAGTCTACACTTCATTCACATCTTATGCGCTTCATTTCAAATCCATTGTGACAAAATGACAAAGATTGTATCACTGTCCAAATACTCGACTTTACCAACAAAGTGGCCTATATGTTAGGAGGACCTCATGAAAATAGCAAATAAATTGCATAAAATAATCCTCCAAATGAATGAATATAATCAATTAGTGAAATGTTGTTTTTGGATAGAGTATTTGATCCAAACATTGATTATGAGATATACTCATAATAGTATATGTAAAGGCTTCACTTATATAGACAGTTTAACAGGTCCTTTCTAGCCTGGAGTGTTTACATGTTGTTAGCTCAGAACACGGTGTGTTCAGTCCTAATATAATCACATCTAATCGAAGTGCTTGTGAGTAAGCATACTTTATTGGTATTTGTACTACTCAGAAGCTTCATCATGCTGATGTGCTGTGGATTCTGTCCAGCAGAATCATTTGTGCCATAATCAAGCGGCATCAGGGCGATAACAGCGCTCTCATTTACAAGGTCCTGAGATGCATCTGAAAATTTAATCAGGCCACTTATTTTCAGTAATGGAGCTGGAATTGGATTATGCTTTCTGTCTTATCTTGGGTGCCACGAGAAGCCTGACGCACTTCTCCTCGTGCTTTTAGCTCCTCGTTAAGACGCAGGAGCTGATGAGGTTAATTGGATGTTTTAGCTGCGGTGTAATGACTCGGAAGAGAGAGTTTTCTGCTGCAGACATGCGCCGTACGACTGCGAGCAGCTGCTGTATGTCCTGGCCTCGTGATGAAGCAATTACGATCATGAGCTGAACTCATCCAGGTCACTGATCTCAGAGGGAGGGCAGCTCGATCTGCGGAGGTTAATTACCTGACCCTAGATGACAGGAAGCTACTGTACTACGGAGGCCTGTCATGCTCAAATATCCAAGAAACCCGCTGTTAACCGCTGTCATAATCTGCAGTGAACACACATGTGGAGCTGGTCAGTCAAAGTCTGTTTATTCAACCATTTCAGGATTCCCATAAAGCATACCACTGGGACCATTACTATTACTAATGTCTGGAACAAACAATATCACAGTGTGGAAGGGGAAAACGAGTGGTTAAGGGAATAGTTGAGCCACAAATTTACATGATATCCCATTACACCTAATGCAGGCATTCAGACAAGATATGTTTGAACTTTGATATTTGTTTCTTTATATTGTATTGGAGCTACGTAGATAATGTAGCTAACAAGTAAAGGAAGTTTTATCGCACAAAAATCTTTTCTGCAATGCTTCGTTTGAGTTGAAGTTTCAAATTTGCCACCTACAACTGGTAAAAGCCACTGAAAATGCCCCCTTAAATTCACATTACAATTCGTCAACTTGGGGTAGTCTTATCAACGATCAGTTCCTTCCTTGTTTACGGAGTGATGTCAAATCAACAAGTCCCCTTTCTTTATTTTTAAACAAGTTTATAGCAGTTTTGGCTTTAGATCAGTTAATATACACACATTTGGTTAAAGCTATAACACTGACCACACCAATTACTGTCTCGAGAAGGCAATCATCAACATTAGAGTTATCACTAATGATAGCGAGCTAGCTTGTTGCTAATGCTGCTCGCTATTGAACGTTGGCTAGCCTGTTGCTGTGCTACTTGCTATTATCCTCTGTTGTTGCTGTGCTGCAATTTCAGTCCAAAATATTGCATGAATGTTTGAAGTTTGCTAGAGGAGACCAGTACCAATAGCCTCTCAGGCCTGTAACTGTGAGCTTTACGTGCTCTGACAAAACAAACAAAAGACACGGTTTCCTGGAAGCATCCATGATTTTGTTCCACTTTGCAGGAGATGATGTTATTACAACTTGATGCATGATGCAGCATATATTTAGACATTTTCTGCTGTATACTGTAGTTCTGAAAACTGAAGGCTTTTACAAGTAAAGTTCTAGCAAAAATGTGAAAACGGAGAAAATAGCATTTCTTACATGTGTATCAATGAAAGATGCTATGCCTACCTCTACATTCACAACCTTGTCTATTTTCAGAAAAATGACGAGTGATCAGTTTGAAAGAATTCTAAGTTTACAATGAGTTCTCATAGGAATGATCAGCATCAGCCAAATCAGTCTGTGACTCATCACCTGAGGTGATGTCACTCAGTGTATTCAAACATGAGCCTCATTCTCATTTCTTCACATGCCTAATATCTGTTCACACTACCATCACTGGGCAAATAATACATTCATCCACTGTCATTTGTACAAATGTTCTTTCCTTTTATTTATTGATTTGATTTGTGTGTTTTTACAAAATGTAAGCTTATGTTTCAAGTGTCCGAGTGACTGCAAGGTTCCCACGACTGTTAGAGAGCCACAGTTGGGCCCATGAGGTTTGATAGATAAGGATAGATGTTTTATTGATCTGTGTTTAATACTCTTCGAGAAAAACGATCAGTTACAGCCATAATGGGAGACAATTCCCAAGACAGAGATAATGTTCATCACATTGATTATTCCACACATTACAGCAAGCACGTAGCTGCACATTTCTATAACAAATGACTTTACGTATGTGCTACATTCCTCTCACATATCTACATCAGATTTCTTTTGTAGCATGGCACTGCGGCATGGAAAAATGTAGCTCCCAAAATCAAGCAAATAAATTAACAAATGAAATACTAATTGGCTTCTTTGTGAGGCTGAGAGCCTTTTCATTTGAGCACAAAGCGTAATTTGGGATGAATACATCAGTATTGAGGAAGTGACCCGCACTGTGAAACGCTGTGTTGCTATGGCAGCTCACACACCGGCCCTCTCGCTCTTAGCCGTAATGGCGTACGGCAAGCTTTTAATGGAGTTACTTCAGGTAGGAGGTCCGTCCTCCACCTCTGCTTTATGTGAAAGTGTTTGGTGAATGTGCGGATATTCTGCTGAGCTTAAAAACTCTATCCAAATGTATAAACAATACAGCTGTGTGTAGGCGAGGGGTTAGCGTGTCTGTTTTTGTGAGCGTCAAAGTCTGACCCTTGACCTTTACTCAGGTAGGCTTGAGTAAGCGCAGGAGCTCATTAAACTTTTTGGTAAAAGTTTAATGAGGGTAAATGTGTAGAGATGCTCCTAGGATATTTTAAATAATGTTTTATTATTCTGCAGTTTGTTTCTAATGGTTTCAATTTCAGGTTAAGGGTTACTTTAAAATGTTAGATTAAGAGGTTTGAAAATTTGTGTGAATTTTCAAAGAAACTCTGAACTTCCTTCAATGACGAGGGACAAAATAGCAAAAGTTGAGCATATATGCTGGAAACTGTGGAGTTTTCCAATCACATTAGCTTACAGCATAGTCATAAAGAAATAAACCACAACAGAGGCATGCTACTATTGGTAAATAATTCATGACAGGGTGCTTTTCCTATTCCTTATTTTCCCATACCAGCATATCTTAAAGTTTTCAATTCCTCTCATACCAAAGAAATTCAAAATGAACATATAAACATTATAACACAATCATGAACACAATAAACATTTTGTTTATTATTTATCAAAGAATTACCAATAATGTATTTTTCCTCTTATAGTTAGATTTAACGTTATGGACCTTTTGTGAAACAAATTCCTGTTCTCACTTATGTATGCTCAAGCAGCTTTAAACAGTCATTCCCTCACTTCCTCTTGAAATAAAGCAGAAAAATACAACTACTTATTGTGAAACCACAAAAACTCCTTGATTCTTATTCTTGTACGATTCCAAAAAAGTTGGAAAGCTGTGTAAAATGTAAATAAAATCATAATGCAATGATTTGCAAATCTCATCAACCTATATGTTATTCACAGTAGAACATAGAAAACATCAAATGCTTAAACTGAGGAAATGAACCATTTTAAGGGGGGGGGGGGGGGG
>JAOUWY010000052.1:8381841-8398778 GCA_025728095.1 Prietella phreatophila | reverse complement strand
GTGGACAGAGCACAGACACACAGGAGGCCATTTTAGGGTTGCTCATGGAGGGACATTTATTCAAGATGGATGGTGAGGGGGGTGCGGGGGTGTAGGTGTGTGTGTTGAAGGGTGATCGGGCGGTGAAGGTATTGGCTGTCTTCGGTTACAATCAGGAAGCGGAGCCTTCACTCGCATCATCTTTGTCTGAAAAACAAAAAACACACAGCAGCGGTTAGCGGCCATGCACATGTTGCAAAATATCGCTTAACACACGTTAGCTACTTGCGCACATGCTCAGAGATCCTCGTCTTCTCTTGTGTGTGGAATGTCGCCCTTTTATATCCTCCCCTCACCCGCTGGATGGTGGAATTATTTCCACCCGGGGCACCATTCACGAGCCATGGGTGTGTCAGCGGCCTAGCCCCGCTGCCACGTGCTCTCTGGCCGTCCAAAACATTGGACAGCGTTGCTTCAGCACCACTGCGGCAGTCATGGGAGGAGCGATCGTTGTTTCCTGTGCGCCGGACACCGGCCTGTCGCCACACAAGTTGCATTTCTTTAGTGTGTCCTAGTCGGAGGTCGAGTCGAACAGTTTGAGTCAAATGAAGCATTACATCATAGCTTTATGAAAAATGGTACATTAAACGCTGCTCCTGAAGCGCATATTCTTATGTCTTTTATTATATTATCTCTCTGTCTATTTCTCCATGTTTCTCCCTTTTTTCAGGTGCTTGTGACAGTGCATGAGAGCAGTATGTTTGAGTTTGTGACCTCAGCTGGTGATGAGTCTCTTTCAGCAGCCATGCGTCATGTGTCCATATGGAGGCAGAAGAGCACCATGGTGTCGTTTGCCATCAGAGCCACCCAGCTCGGTCAGATGCCCATCTCTGTCAAGGCTATGAGCCTCTACACCTCAGATTCGGTCTCTCAGACAATCTTGGTTAAGGTGACTGACTCCCCTCTACAATCATTTGTAATCAATGTACATTGGTCACTCACAGTTAAAAAAAAAAAAACAAATAAATAAAACTAAACAACTAGCTAGCTATCTAACATTAGCTGTTCAGTGACACACTTACTTTTCATTTGAAATCTTAAAAGAATCACTTACTATCACATGATTACCTTACTCTGCCCAGATGAATACGCAAAATAATAGAAATCATAAACTATGGAACTATGGATCCAATTATAGACCCAGTTGATCTCCATCATATAGTATAATAATAAATAAATCCAAATAAATATGCAGGATCTCTCTTTTAAACAGCTGTATCTCTCTCGTACGCTGTGAAGAATAACATGTTATTCAATCTGCAAATGAAGAACAGTTCTTCACTTTATTCTCCCATGGCTTTGCATGTCTCTTCAATAAACTTGCACTCTTTGTATCTGGCCACATGAAACCGGTCTGACGCCTCACCATAAAGAGTTATTGCGTATCTAAATCTCTTGGTATGCGTACAAGCCAAAGCAGTCTGTTTGATGAACACAAGTTTGGTAAAGGCGTAATGAAATTGTTTATGCTTGTGTGTTTTCAGCCAGAGGGGAACGAGCAGTCGTTCACTCAGACACTCTTTCTAGAGTTCGACCCAATGAAGACATCTCTATCCAGAGAGGTGGAGTTTCATTTCCCATCAGCAGCTGTTCCAGGCAGTCTGAGAGCCCAGGTCACTGCGGTCGGTATGTCGGCTCCATGAACTCTGTTCTTCCTGATGAGGTGCTCATCCTGGTTGGGATTTTACTGACAAACTCAAAAACAGTTTGAATACAAAATTAAAGTGCACACCAGAGGTTGAGTGAGTGTGAAACACAAATTTTTAAATCGGCATTTGTTTTCAATTTTTGTTTAGCATTTTATTTATTTATCTATCTTTTTTGTTGTTGCTTGCAGCTGAGAGCAAGATGAAACAAAGTAATAGAGTTGCTGCCAAAATTGGCTTTTTTTGTATAACTTTTAAATCATCAACATATTTCACCAAAGCAAGGTTGCCATTTTTGATTTACTTTGAATCTTGCTTAGGTTACTGTTAGATTTCACGTCTTCCTGCAAAGCTTGCGTTGAATAATCGTAGGCAGTTTAAGAAATGCAGTGATAGTCAGTCCATTTAAAAACAGCTAAAAATTGCAGGATTTCCTCACACAGTGAATGTCATATTTTGATCATATTGTTGGACAGCCAGCTGTGTGACATAGCAAAATGAACATAATCAGTTCTGTTTGTGGTGAGATAACGAGATTATTTCACCAAGATTGATTAATATACACAGTTAAAAACATTGCATTGCCGCACCTTGTTAGGCAGTAATTCCCAAGTAGTCTTAAAGTCATGTGATGGTAGAAAATATAAAAATTTCACTATATGAAGAGCAGCTGTGGTCAAGTTTCAAGTATAACCCAATTTTAGTGATAATCAGGGACCTTGAATAGCCCCCTTGCCACCACTTTACATAGTGCTGATTCTTTTTTAACCCCTTATAGTTCTGGCTTTTTAAATTCCTATAAAAGTTTCTTGTTCGGTAAATAATATGAATTAATCAGTAGCTAAAATGGTATGTAGTGTTGAGAGAGGAATGTAAGTTTGTTAACTCAGATTATGTGGCTAATAATGAGCATTTGGTGGAAATGCTGACATACTTTGAGGCACATAGGGCAGTAGGGTGTTTTGTTTTTTGGCTCTGCTTCAGTATAGTCAGGGGTTTATTTTATATATATATATATTTATGGCTAGCAGCTGTGTGAGGGTGTTTCTGGTCCTCGGCAGGTGATGCTGTGAAATATCTGTCCTTCTGACACAATACAACACTCACAACCTTCTGAACATGTTTCTGTTGTAGGTGTTGCTGATTGTAAATATACAAACAAAAGAAGTAGATTGTTTGAGATTTTTTGGAGTTGAAATTTGTTCAACATATATATTTCACTATGCACTATGTGTGTGTGTGTGTGTGTGTGTGTGTGTGTGTGTGTGTGTGTGTGTGTGTGTGTGTGTAAAAGGTGACATTTTGGGGCCATCCATCAGCGGTCTGGACTCTCTGATTCAGATGCCGTATGGCTGTGGTGAGCAGAACATGATCCACTTTGCACCGAATGTTTACGTTCTGCAGTATCTGAGCAGGTTGGGCCACACTGATGAGGAAACACGTACTAAAGCTCTGAGCTACATGACACAAGGTATTTTCATTTACTGTAATTTGCAGTTCAATTTTGTATTCATACACTACAGTATAAAGGAGAAATTGGTACTGAAAGTGAGTGAGTGAGAAAGTGAAAGGATTTTTAACATCCGATTACAGCATGCATGTTTAAATGCATGTTTATATATGATCTAAAATGGGGAAATGCAATCCAAACCAAGGAAACAGGAATAATGAATTGGATCAATGTTTGTTATTAAATGTTTAGTGAATTGAAAAATCTTATAAATGACTATTTTTGGTGAAATCTAGATCTAATCTAATCAGAGGACAACATCTTCTATCCATCAGTCTAAGTAATCACTTTAGGCACACATTTTGTTTTACAGTTAATGTTAGCACTGTACGAATCCTTTATCTATGGGCTTAATGTCTTTACCCTACAACTCTGTCTGCCTGTAATGAAACACTCATTTAAATTTACATTAATTTCCTTTGATTTGGTTGCTGTTCTGTCTCAAGTTTGGTTTGTAGCAGTATCAGTGATCAAACTGTAATAAAACAAAGACACTGCATGTGTTGAAATATTTACCAATATATGTTGGTTTATTTTCATAAGAATGTAGCATTACATTCCAGTTACAAGTTTATTTTTATTTTTCACATTTTTTTCATTTTGCCTCTCTTTAAAAAAAATAAAATAAAAATTAATAGTTGCCTGGTGGACAAATAAGCTCAGTAGGCTACAAGTCATCAGTGTTTTTTTCTTCTCTCGTTCAACAACTGAAAAGAGAAAACACTACTCAGTGTTGAGTTTTGCAAAACTCAAGTTCGCTTTCAACTGGAACTGAACGTTGCGTTAGCATAAAGCAATGAGGGCGCTTCCCATAGCCTTATGCTAACACAACGTCTTGCTCCCTTCTCAGGGAGCAGGGTTGCATGAGTAACCCAGACATTTTTATTTGCTATTTATATTTAAAGAAACACCCCAAAGAGTTTTCAATCCATCCACCTACTGCACCACACACATCAGCTTTTGCAGATTAGTAGGCAGACTAATTGGCATCCACATGGCCTTTACAGAATCAGAAGCATGTGGGTATGTGGAACCAGTCACAAAACCGATAAAATAACCTGATTATATTGTTATATAACTCTTCAGATAGCACTGTGCATGCCATAGACCCCTTTTTTGTGAGCAACTTGATGCTACTCGATTATAATCTGATTGAAAAATCTGTCAAAAATTTTATTTATCCCAAGTGGTACTTTAGCCTGCAGTGGCTGGACAATCAGCATGCAAATCTGTTAACACAGGAGCTTGTATGTTACACAAGGGGGTTTTGTACTTGAGGTGTTTGTGCGTGAATAGGTTATGAATACAAATTTTCTGACAGTGAATGGGTAATGAGCGTTTCTGTCTGTCGATGCATAGGTTATGAGCGTGAGTTGTCGTATCAGAGGACAGATGGCTCTTTCAGCGCTTTTGGAGACAGTGACCCTTCCGGCAGTACGTGGTGAGAAGCCATTCATTTACCTCTAATCACACTTGGGTCTAAAAATTGTAGCCCAAGGAACAGAAAAGAATAATTGATTTATATTTAATATGAGTTTAATAGAAGTTTGTATTAAAACAAAATCTCATCTTTAATTGACAAAGTCAAAACACTCAATTCACTATCTTTCACGTCACTGGACTCACGTCTGAAAAGATGGTGGCACAAAAGCCGGTGGAGCACAGGTGTCTAGGATGATACAGAACACTCTGAATGATCTTTGCAGTGAGTTGTGGATAAAGAGTAAGCTGAAATTACAAATACAGGGCTAGAGAAGTGTGCTAACTTTGGTGCTATTCCTCAAACAACGACAACTGTTAACACTGTATTTGTAAAAAAAATGTTCAGCTACAAAATCATTTTCTTATCAGAAGTTTGGAAACTCAAACTGTCTTGCATTTTGATAATATGCAGTTCTCAAACAATAATTATCAAATGAATCAAATATACACTCACCGTCCACTAATAGAAACACCTGTACACCTGCTCATTTATGCAGTTATCCAATCAGCCAATCATCTAGCAGCAGCAGCACAATGCATAAAATCATTCAGATACAGGTCAAGAGCTTCAGTTCATGTTCACATCAAAAAACAGAATCCGGAAAAAGTGTGATCCCTGTGAATTGTGACTTTAATTGATTGATGGGCGGCTGTGGTGCAGGTGGTAGACCAGGTTGCCCACTAATCGTAGGGTTAGAGGTTCGATTATCGGCCCGGATGACCCCACATGTCCTTGGGCAAGACATTGAACCCGAAGTTGCTCCCGATGACAAGTTAGCGCCTTGCATGGCAGCTCTGCTACCATTGGTGTGTGTGTGTGTGAATGGGTGAATGAGACACAGTGTAAAGCGCTTTGGATAAAAGCGCTATATAAGTGCGCCGTTTTACCATTTACCATTTAATTGTGTGATGGTTGTTGGTGGCAGATGGGCTGGTTTGAGTATTTCAGAAACTGCTGATGTACTGGGATTTTCACACAAAACAGTTTCTAGAGCTTACACAGAATGGTGTGAAAAACACAAAAAAATTGAGTGAGCGACAGTTCTGTGGGTGGAAACGCCTTGTTGATAAGAAAGGTCAGTGAAAAAAGCCAGATTGTTTCGAGCTTCCAGGAAGAATACAACAACTCAAATAATCATGCTTTACAACATTTATGAGCAGAAAAACATCTCAGCATGCCAAAGCTTGAGGTGGATGGGCTACAACAAGAAATGACCACATCAGGTTCCATTCATGTCATCCAAGAACAGGAATCTGAAGCTATCATAGGCATAGATTCACCAAAACTGGACAGTTGAAAATTAGAAATTATTATTATTATTATTTTCCAGTCTTCAACTGTCCAGCATGCTTTTATGGATTTATTGCATAAATGACGAGGTGTAAAAGGTGTTCCTATTAAAGTAGATGGTGAGTGTACTACATGCTGTTATTTTCCTTTCTTATGCTACTAGGTTATCAGCTTTTGTGTTGAGGTGTTTCCTCCAGGCTCAGCAGTTCATCTTCATCGACACAGCAATCTTGGTCAGGGCGACGAACTGGCTGCGGGCCCAGCAGAGGGCTGATGGTTCCTTCGCAGAGCCTGGACAGGTTATACACACTGAGCTGCAAGGAGGATTGGACAGCCCAGTGTCCCTCACTGCTTACGTCCTCCTGGCTCTTCTCGAGGACGTGGAGTATAAGGTAAGTACACTGAGTTGGGTTGGAGCCTTCTAAACAAAGTGGGAAAATTGTCCCTGTAGCAGTCTATGCTTGGTGCTGTTTTATAGTTTTTGATATCTAAATTCATCAGTCAGTAAAATACATTGATTTTATTATAACAAAATAAAAAATCATGCACCCCTAGGCTATGTTTCACAATGTTTAATGAGGTAATAATAATAATGATGATGATCATCACCATCATCAATTAAATTGGCTTAATCCAAACCGCAATAATTGAAACATCAAGTATGCCAACAAATAAAGCCAACTTGGATGATGGAAAGCTCAAGAACAAAAGCTCTCTGGCTTCCATAAATAATCAAGATATTATTATACACATTTACACAATGGATTATAATCCAATTTTACAGTTAAAGGGGTCCCTGTATGCAAAAAAGGTTTTAAAACCTCTAATACACTGTGGAGGAAAATATTCCATTAATCACCATGTTTTTATTCTTAGCACATCTATGGCAGTGAGGTATCTGATGGCATGAGCTATCTGACCTCCAAACTGAGTGAAGGCATTTCCAGTAACTACAGCCTGTGTCTGGTGACTTACGCACTGTCTCTAGCTAAAAGTCCATCAGCCGTCACTGCTCTCACTGAGCTGATGAACAGAGCCCAGATGCGTGGTGGGTAAAATCCTAAAAAACAAACAAACAGATATGTATTGCTGAAGTGCACCCACTGGTCCGGGTGGTAGAAAAAACAATGAGAAAGACAGTAAAGACTAGATAAAGCCAATTCTAAAGTCAACTACACATTATGTATGACCGCGCTAGAAAAGTTATTTTTTCTTTTCTTTTCTGTTTTTTTAAACTTTTATATAATGTGTATGTAACTTGTGCTGAACTCTGTTTTGTTTTAAATATGTTACTGAAATGAAAAACATATGCTGGTTGACTTTCTTTACCCAGCTGTCTTGCTGTGTTTTGGGTTATGAAAGTGGCAGATGCGATGCGAGGGGTTTAGGGCAACGTATTCTACAAAACTCAAAGAAGGCACCTGGGCTCTGTTTATCAACTCTTTGTTTAGATGGCGTTCCTATGTGGAGCACAGGAGGAAGTGACGTGTTGGAATCGTGGCAGCCGCGCTCAGCTGATATCGAGATGGCGTCCTACTCTCTGCTTTCTCTGTACATGCTGGGCAGGGTGGAACACGCCCTCACCCTCATGAAGTGGCTCAGCCAGCAGAGGAACCACCTCGGTGGATACGGCTCCACGCAGGCAACTCTCTCTCTCTCTCTCTCTCTCTCTCTCTGTGAAGGAGGTGTGGCCTCTGTGTCTATCAATCTGTAAATTCACTGCAGTAAAAATTTTCCCCAAATACCTCTCCTTTAAAACTTAAAAAGTTATGCATGAAGCATTAAGTGGTGAGTAACTGAGATCATCTTGTGTTTTGCTGTAGGCAGTTCTAAGCTGCATTTATTTATGCACATACTAGACCCTCTAGTGAAGCTGGAATTCTGGCTTGTGAGACTAGTGTCTAGTATGTTGTATATTAGGTTAAACAAGTAAACTAATGGTACAATTTAAAAGGTAAGTGCATTATACAATAATAAGAGAAGCTGGTGTCTAGTATAGATAGCTGCAAATACAAAAAAGTGTACTTAAAATAAAAACATAAAATATGCCATTATGTGGTTAAGTAAATTGCTGTCCTTCAGCTATATAGCTGTACATAAGAACGTATCCTGCTATTGAAGCTCTGATTACTTCATTACCGCTCCATGGTTCATTTTAATTGGCAAGGATTTGGGTCTAATCTTTGTTTTATTACATTCAATCACTGTAGCTTTTATTAAATGCTGTTCTATTATAGTTCTAGCCTGAATTGAAAGGAATTATCACAGCTATTAGTGATTTTGTGAACAAAGTTGTAAAAAAAAAATAAAATAGTGACCACTGAATTGCTAGCCTTAAATTTAACTGTTTATAGTGCTTTGTACTATTTATTATGTATTAGTATGCAGTCATCATTCATTTTATTCATTTTTTAAACATATTTCAATAAGAAAATCATAAAAGATTTATGTTATTGGCACGATTTGTAAATAATGAAGCAAAAGCCAAGATGCAGAACCATCCTTTAAGTCATGTTCATATCATGGCAACAGTGGCTCAGGAGTCTGTCTCGGGAACACTAGACATAAGATAGGAATAACCTCTGGATGGTTAATCAAATTCACACAGGATACCCCCCCCCCATGACTCCAAAAATAGACAACAAAACCATGTCTAAAACAAGCATTTAAGGGGTAAGAATAGTGACCGCATTCATCAGTGGCGTGGAACCCAATAGAGCAAAACTGGCTGTGCTCTAAGGGAGAGAGGGATCAATGTTGTGTCACATCTGAGATGTCTGAACAAAGAATACTGTTGAAGAGTTGAGAGTGGGCCGTTCATGTGAAATCTTTTTGTAAACATACTGTATAGCCCAGGCCTCCTTTGAATGCAGAATTATATGTCAGGCAATCAACATTATGAGTAATAATAGCCTGTTCATAGTTATTCACTTTACAAATCTATAAATGCAAAATGAACATTAATGGGAGGTGTACCTAATAAACTGTATAATGAGAAATCAGGCCATTTCTATGACTGGTAGCCTGTATGCTCTTCTGTGTTCAGGACACGGTGATTGCTCTGCAGGCTCTATCGGCCTTTGCCTCGCTAAGCAGCACAGAGCAGATCAACCTCAACATCACAGTGACGACACAGACAGCTTCAGTGGCTAAGTTCATCATAGACCGAACAAACTACCTGCTCTACCAGAGCCAAGAGGTTACAATCTACACACACCACTCGAAACTATACACTCTGTAGACATGCTGTGATGATGTGGCGAGTTATTCAGATTTTATTTCAACAGATTGAAGCTAAAAAGGATCTTCAGCTCCAAGTATCAGCTGTGGGAAGAGGATTTGCACTGTTCCAGGTTCAGTATCTCCTTTAAGTTTCTTGGAAAAAAAGCGAAGAGAAAAAAGTAAATTCTGATGTACATATTGTGATATTATGATATCATATGGAGTCTACAGAAAGTATACAATAAGTATATATATATAAATATATATTGTTTCATTGTATAAATAATCAGAATGCTTTGGGTGTGCTGTTCAACATCAACATCAGGTCACTGCAATATGGCCTGACACAAAGTAGAAATCCTGTTACCTCTAAATCACTAAAATGCTTAAAAATGAGACATTATAAATTAAATATATTTGTAGTAACATTAAATGTTTTGGAATGTCTATGAAACTAGTTAGTTCCTGTCATCACTTATGTTATAAACAGATGTTCCCTCTAGGGATATCTAGTAACCGGCACCAATACCACCAAAAGTACATGATACTCGATACCAAATTTAAAAAAATAATAGTTAAAAACTCTCCTGGAGAACATCCTCCTCTGGCACAGAGAGAGAGAGAGAGAGATTTTAGTTATCAAACACTGTCTGACAATGAGTGGAGGCTACAGTGTAGGTGTAGCACTCCTAAATGCGCATGTGAAGTATTTCCATATTGCATACCACATTTCCTCTCAACGAGTCACAATGGAGTTAATCTTCTGTAGTTTTCCCGTGTGCATGTAGACATTCTTCTTCTTCTTTCCCCACTTGTGGACTGACTAAAACACTTGGGCATATTTGCTGCCCCCATTAGGTCCGGAAGAATTGCAACCTTGGTACTTCCATTAGAATTGGTCCTAATGCTACTCCAGAAAAACAAGTACAGTCACTTTTTACGAATGTTGGTACCAACTTTGTACTGAAGTATCGGTTCTCGTGAAATCCCTAGTTCCCTCACCAGCCTTTCTTTTGTCTCTCTTGACGTGAATAAAACCGAAAATGCTACCAAAACCCCTGACTGTTACAAAACACTGACCATTGAGACTCCTTCCAAAAATGCTAAATATACATCGCCTTGCAGTAAACTTCACTATATCACTAACTGCATAACATTTTCAATCTGTGTATGTGGCAAATCAACAAGCCCTTCCTTAACTTGGTAGTCTAGAAATGTTAACACTTTAGAGCGAATATAAATTTGTGACATTGTCCAAGCTGATATGGAAAATTAATCACTTATGACTAAATAGATCTGAGAATTTAACAACCCTGTGGAATAAATTATTATTGTGGATTATTACATTATATTATACTCAACAGCCAGAAAACTGATTAATCTTTGACACAAGCAATGAAAAGTTTTGCACACACACAATTATTTAAAAAAAAATTTATTTCAACAAAACAGTTTTCCTGTAGAATTTTCATATAGCAGAAGGATTCCATGGTAGTCAGCTTGGTTTGGCAAACATTTACACAGCTAAACGTCCTTGTGATGACATACTAAGTTAATTGTTTTTATAGGGCTAGTTGATCAAATTTGTTGCACTTATAAAGGTTTTACAAGATTATATCAATTGGATTTTAAATATAAAATAAAATATACTCAGCAAGAAAAGAAACACCCCTTTTTCAGGCGATAATTTTAAAGATAATTTTGTAAAATCCAAACAAGCTTTAGAGATGTTTATTGGAAAGGATTTAAACAATGTTTTTCATGCTTGTTCAATAAATCATAAACAATTATGGCACCTGCACCTGTGGAACAGTTCTTAAGACATGCACAGTTTACAGGCGGGAGGCCATTAAGATCACAGTTACAATAACTTAGGACACTAAAGAGACCTTTCTACTGACTCTAAAATACATCAGAAGAAAGATGTCTAGGGTTCCTGTTCACCTGCATGAACATGCCATAGTCCTGCTGCAGGGAGGCATGAGGACTGTAGATGAGTCCAGAGCAATAACTGCAATGTCTGTAAAAGATGACTAAGACCGTGCTACAGGGAGACAAGGACAGCTAATCATGCTTGCAGTGGAAATTTACAAGTAACCGTGTGTCCCCCTAGACTTGATCGAGAACTTGCATAGAGTGGAGTAACATCTAACAGCAAGAACTGACAAATCGGGTGCAGGCCATGGGGATGAGATGCACTGTAGTACTTAAAGCAGCTGAAGGACACCAGATACTGATGGTTACTTTTAATATTGATCCCCCATTTCTGTTTGTCTGTGAAACAGCAGCAATTTATGTCTCAGTTGTTAAATTTTGTTAATACAAACATTTACACATGTTAAGAAATTTGCTGGAAATAAAACCAGATGAATATGAGAGGAAGTTTCTTTTTGGCTGAATATATATTAGCAGGAAGTTTGCTTATCCCAAATTCAAGGTGTGTTGTGACCATTTCACACTGTTTTGCATATTTGTTCCTTGTACTTGTGAATGGATTTTATCCTGTTTTGCCACTTTAGTTTCTGCCAGCATTAACAGGTCAAAGTCACACATGTTCCCATAATGCAATCGATTATGCTGGCATCCTCTATGGAGAACTTGAGGGTCCTTGACACTGGAATTTCAATTGTGTCTTTAAGGCAGAATGACTTCATGCTTAAGCAGTTGGAGAACACCTCTGGGGATCATGACAAAGCCTGCGAGAATCCAGTTTACAAGGTGTTACAACTGAAAATAGCGGCAGTGAATGATACACTGTCAGAATGTGTTCACTGGAACTGCGAGAGTAAAAAAAAAAAACTGGAAAATTGTTCCAATGCTGTTTGTGTGCAGAATCTCACTCACACCCATGAGCAACTATAAATACCCATGACTCCAGTTAAGTCTCTTCAATGACATAATAACAACATCTTGAGCTGCTTTACTAGCTTTTAGGGAAAAAGTCCAAACACATGGAAGCATTGACCAGTAGGCTAGAATTCCAGTGGGAAAGAAGTCAGAAGAAATGATTTATTTAGTCAGAAGAAATGATTAATTTTACATACTCAGCTTGCTGCAAGATGATGTTTGGAGATTTCTGGATTTCAAGGGAATTATTCATGGTTAATTTGTTTGTTGTTTCCATCGCTGACCCTACAGCTTACGGCATTCTACAATGTAGAGACTCAAGAGCTGTCACGCAGACGTCGGGCTGACACGTGTGAGGCCTTTGACATGTACATACATGTTATGGACTACGACATGTACAGTGTCAACATTCATATATGTTTCCGGTAAGAGACCTCAACAAACACCTGAATATTGTCTCTCAAGTACGTGCAAAGTTCTTCAAACTTACAGGGTTCTATCAAAATGACTTGCCGTACTATGCAAAACTCTTATAATAAATGAAATTAAATGTTAAAGAGAAAAAAAAAATTATGTAACGTTAACTGATAGACCAGGTTTAAGATGAAATCTTGAGCACTTTGTGTGCTCAGAACAAACTACCAGCTGACTATTTTTTTTTCCAAAAAAATGCACAACAATGTATCCAAGAGCACCAAATCAATTGATGTCAGATTTGACACTTCACAGCTCTTTATAATGACACATTTACAGTTTTCACTTTGCACACTCTTTATTTAGAAGAACTCTGACCTTTGAAAACACCTTGGTGGAGAAGCATGCCAGTGAAACTGTCCAGTTAAAGAATTTACATAATACCGTGTATCAAAGATTGGCATATTGGAATACTGGTACACTGTGTTTACTGTGAATGGTTTTTTTTTTCTTTTTTTCCCAGATGTGTGTGATAAAATTGCAAAATTAAGATTTGTATTATGAAAGAATCCTTAATTTGCCATATAGATAAAGTGGCTTTCAGAGAACTCTTTTAGTATCAGCAAGACCCATGCTTTAGCAATTCCAGAGAAATCAACTGCTATAATTTGATTCTTTTTCTTTCTGTCTACGTTAAAATTAGAAATGTTTTCCTAAAAGGTTTATTGTGAACCATTTAAATTCTGAGATCACCTCAGGACCATTGAGTGATATGTAAAACTAAAAGGAGTAGCTATAGAGCAGGGGTTCCCAAACATTTCCATGACTTTAAACACACTGACTGACAAGCTCTGTAAAAAAACAAACAAAAAACAACAAAAAAACCAACAACAATAATAATAATTTCTTAATTGTTGTCATGAAAATCCAGAATCTTGAAAATCCAGAAAACTGGTACACAAACCTTTTGGTTTGAGGACTACTTGAGATTTTTTATTTTTTTTTAATTCAAAAACTAAATATATACAGTTAACATAGTACATAAGTATGTGAATTGAGATAGTTGGCTAGTTTGTTTAGCAGATGTAGATGGACAGGGAAGCATGTCCGTAACTATTTCTGAATTCCTACATGGTACAGTGCATCAGGAGAGTGAAAAAATGAAAATAGTTTGCACACTTGTCATTTTAAATAGTTGCACACAAAATCTGACTTCATAGTTAGAGCGATATTTCACATAATAATTTGTAAAATAAATTGAAAAAATGAAAAACAGAAGGGGAGATTTTCTCACGAGCCCATTTGTAAATGAAAGAAACCCTACGTGAGGTGAAAACCCCAAATTTAGGAACCCTTGTTATGGAGTTAAAGTTAGCATAGCTGTGGTTTAATCTAAAACATTCACATATTTCATCTAACAAGGATTTTTAACAACTGTTTTCCCTCTGTTAGCATTTAAATGCCGCTACATTTTGAAATGATCTCCATCGAGCAACAAGCCTAATAATTTACTATGTGATCTCTTGAAAACAGCTTTGATCATTTAAAAATAAATAAATAGAAAAATAATAAGAAAATGGGTCTTGGAAAAAAGAAAAGAAAAGAAAAGCTAGAATGCATTTCTGGCCTTCTGTGAGTTCCATCTGGATTTTTTTATAGTAAGATTTTAAGATTTTTTTTTTTATAGGACAAAGCAGAGGATTTTTAAAGGGCAGAGCATTTTAAGTTCTTTAAGTGCATTTCAAAGACTATTTTTTCAATCATTTTCAGGCTGTGTGAGTACCAGGAGCTGAATCAGACAGGAATGGCAATTCTGGACGTTGGTCTACTCACTGGCTTCAGTTTGGCTCAAAGAGGCATCCAAATCAACAAGCTGGTTAGAAGAGTGGAGACGTCCCCAGGGAAAGTCATCCTGTACTTAGATTCGGTGAGGTTCTGATGGCATTTCGTTTTCATTTTCAGATAGTATGTAATTGCCTAAAGAACTGATAACTGACCTCCATCTGAAGATGCCACACAGTGGCATATGTGATGATGTTAATGCTATTAAGTGGCTTAGTCTTTAGCATGTTCGCCGTACACTTCCAGGGTTGGGGGTTCAATTCCCACTAAGGCCCTGTGGATGCGGAGTTTGTATGTTCTCCCCGTGCTGCAGGATTTTCCTCCGGGTATATTCTAACCATATAATGAAGATAAACCTCTGTTTTCAATTACACGTTGTGCAACTGTCAATGCTGCTGTTATATAATAATAATAATATCAAATGTGATTGCAAATAATTTGCAATCACATTTGAGAATTCAACAGTGCTATGGTATAGCTAAGTAAATAGAGATAGATTTTCCACACTTTTCTGTGAAACAACAACAACAACAGTAACAACAACAACAACAAAAACCCTTCAATATAGTGTTGGAATTGATTACTGTAGTCGTAACACCTCAACAACTTAATAAACCTAAAAAAATCCATTTCATGTTCACTGTGTACAGCAGATTCAAGCTCCAACCTCCCTCTCCTCAGGTAACCAAAGCTGAAACCTGTATTGAGGTCCCAACCACACTGGAGTTTAAAGTGACTGGTGTTCATGATGCAGTGGTCACTATTTATGACTACTATGAGCCAAGTAAGACTTCTTTCCATTTAGAAAATCACTTGCACTAGTATGCTTACCTTAGATTTGAGTGTCTGTAGAATCTCTTTGCATCCTCACATTTCCTTTCACTTGGCAGGGAGGAGGGCGGTGGGGACGTACACATCTGAGACCAGAAGAGGCATGTCGTTTTGTTCTTTCTGTGGGGAAGATTGCTCTCAGTGTGAAGATTTGGTGATCTCAGTGTTTGATGCCACCATTTCATCACACCATCACCAGGGTTTGGTTCAGAGCCTGGCTTTGCTGCTCCTCATCACCTTCTCACGCTGCTTCTAGATAAGAGCTGGCTGAAATCTCATTTTGTATTAATATATCTACAGTGAAATAACAGTTCAGGACTGTGTTATAAGGTTAGTTTGCACTGAGTGAGTACTTTGATGCAGAATTCCTGTAGTTACTGAAGATAACCATGTGAATTAACTGTAAACTTTAGATTGTTTTTTTTTTAAATGAAGCCTTCTAATAGCAAAAATAATTAAAGAACATCAAAACACAGTACATTATTGCTATCGTCATATTTCAAAACTCTGACCTATACCAAGCTTACTTACCATGATTTAAAAACAGAAGATTTGTATATATTTTTCTGTACTATAACAGAATGATATATAAACAAAAAAACACAATACACTGTTCTTTTATTTAGTTGACATTTTAGTATGCTAGGCCCTAGGCCAGCCAGGTTGTCTCACACTTTCCTTGTCACATTTGAGAAGAAAATTCTCACTCGTTGTAACCATTACTTCCTTTCTGTATAGATGAAATTGTTAGTTTAATTCTACTGTAATAGTTAGAAGTAATGAAGCATATGAGGAGTATTCACCTAGCCTAAACTGCTATTTATACTCAAAGTATGTAAATATGAGGAGCACTGATTAAGAATTATAAAACAAATTTTGACAGCCAATCAGAAATTAGTATTTTGTGGGATAAACTGTAATCATCTACAAACTGTAATTATTTACAATAATACACATCATAATAAAACGACTGTTTTCTGAATATGTGATGTTATTTCTAAATTCTATGCTAATGTTTATGTAAGTAATAGTTACAGGAGTAGACAAAGTAGTAAGTCAGGCACCCAGGACAAATAATAAAAAAAATGTTTTTAAAATTTATTTATTTATATTTGCCAAGAAGACAGATTGTTTCAACAAACAGATAAAGAAAGAAAAAACACCTAATTGACTTTTTATTTGCTAAGTTGGTGTGTTTAAATGTAATGCACATCACAGTGCTGTGATAAAACTCATTGCTGTAACTGCAGCATGAGCTACTCATTCTGAATCCCACCACCTACTGCACTACACTCATTGGTTTAGGCATGATCTGGCAGACAGTATGTAGATAAAATAGTGTGCATGGATGACAGGAGATGGTTTCGTATCAGGAGCATCCAGGTATGTGGAAGTAGTAACGAAGCAGGGCAAAATCAAATGTATTAAAATATGTCTGCCCCCCCCCACAAGTAACAGTCGTTGGTTACGTTCCCATGTACATTTAATTCTGTGTAAAGTCAATAGTTGGGTGCACAGTGGCTTAGAAGCATTTACTTGCCCCCAAATGGCATTATAATTTGACCGAGGCCCCCCTTTTGCAAGATGTTTTTAAAACACATTAAAAATACAGATCTTTGAATATATCACCTTTTATTTGTTATTAATAATTACATCTGACATATTTACATTGCCCTCTCCGGGAACTGTCACCTTATCGTGGTGGAGAGGTTTGTGTGTCCCTATGAACCTGAGGGTTGTGTTGTCTGGAGCCTTGTGCTCCTGGTAGGGTCTCTCAAGGCAAAGTGGTCTCAGGGGAGGGGCCAGACTAAGA
>JAOUWY010000052.1:8369541-8379644 GCA_025728095.1 Prietella phreatophila | reverse complement strand
TTATTGGACTTCTGTGCTAGTCATGGACTGTCTATAACGAATACCATGTTCGAACATAAGGAGGCTCATAAGTGTACGTGGTACCAGAGCATCCTAAGCCGAAGTTCAATGATCAATTTTGTAATCGTATCATCTGATCTGAGTCTGCATGTTCTGGACACTCGGCTGAGGAGAGGGGCGGAGCTGTCAACTGATCACCATCTACTGGTGAGTTGGATCAAGATGGGGGAAGATTCTGGACAGACCTGAAAAGCCCAAACGGGTAGTACGGGTGAACTCGGAACGTTTGGAGGAGGCCCCTGTCCGTGAGATCTTCAACTCACACCTTCGGCGGAATTTTTCTGGCATCCCTGTGGAGGTTGGGGGCATTGAACCCGAGTGGGCAATGTTCAAAGCCTCCACTGCTTATATTGTGGTGGATAACTGTGGTCTCAAGGTTTTAGGTACCTCAAGGGGTAGTAACCTTCGAACACCGTGAAGATTCAGACAATAATCAAACTTCGGATTGAGGAAGAACAATGTGAATTCCGTCCTGCATGGAACAACGTACCAGCTCTTTACTCTCGCAAGGATCTTGGAGGGGGCCTGGGAGGATGCGCATCCAGTCTACATGTGTTTTCAGGATCTGGAGAAGGCGTATGACTGGGTCACCAGTGGTCTACTGTGGGAGGTGCTGAGGGAGTATGGGGTGAGGGGTTCCCTTCTTAGGGCTATCCAATCACTGTATGCCCAAAGTGAGAGCTGTGTCCAGATGCTCGACAAAAAGTCGGACTTGTTCCAGGTGGGGGTTGGACCAGGGACCTGGTCCATTGGACCTACAATCATGTTTGTGATGTTCATGGACAGGATATCGAGGTGTAGTCATGTTGGGGAGGGGTTGCGGTTTGGTGATCTGAGGATCTCATCGCTGATTTTTGCATATGATGTGGTCCTGATGGCATCATCGGTCTGTGACCTTCAGCACTCACTGGATCGGTTCGTAGCTGAGTGTGAAGCAGCTGGGATGAGGATTAGCACCTCTAAATCTGAGGCCATGGTTCTCAGCAGGAAACCAATGGAGTGCCTACTCCAGGTAGGGAATGAGAACATAACCCAAGTGAATGAGTTCAAGTACCTCGTCGCCTTGTTCACGAGTGAAGGGACATCGGAGCAGGAGATTGGCCGGAGAATCAGAGCAACAGGAGCGGTATTGCAATCGCTTTACCGCACCGTTGTGATGAAAAGAGAGCTGAGCTGGAAGGCAAAACTCTTGATCTACCGGGCAATATTCGTTCCTACCCTCACCTATGGTCATGAAGGTTGGGTAGTGACCGAAAGAACTAGATTGTGGGTACAAGTGGCCGAAATGGGTTTTCTCAGGATGGTGGCTGGCCTCTCCCTTAGAGATAGGGTAGAGCCACTACTCCTTTGCGTTGAAAGGAGCCAGTTGAGGTGGTTCGGGCACCTGGTAAGGATGTCCCCTGGGCACCTCCCTAGGGAGGTGTTCCAGGCACGTCCAGCTGGGAGGAAACCTTGGGGAAGAGCCAGGACTAGGTGGAGAGACTATATTTCCACACTGGCCTGGGAACGCCTCGGGATCCCCCAGTCAGAGCTGGTTAATGTATCTCGGGAAAGGGAAGTTTGGGGTCCCTTGCTGGAGCTGCTACCCCCGCAAACCGATTACGGATAAGCGGTTGAGTATGGATGTATGGATATTTATATTACATTAGGAATTGATTGTGTGTGTGTGTGTGTGTGTGTGTTTGTGTGTGGTTCTCTGAAAAAAATTCATGTATTTATTTATTTTTCACACCAAATTGTTGAGGCCACCACAGGTGCCCCCTGCAGCCCTCACTGGGCTAAGGAATAAATGTATGATTTGACAACTTCTGGTTATATAAAGTTGTATGATTCTTAAGCTCAATGTCTCTTGGCTCTTTTCAGATGCTGCTATAAAGATGCTGTGAACACAAATATCAAAAGATTTGCTCCACATGGTAACTTCCTGACTGGGAATGAATCACTTTAATGTCCAGCCTGGCTGAGACATGTTTATAGCTAGAGACTGTGAAATAGAACAGTCTAGAATGAAAGGAGAAATTTTAGTTTGCTTCATAAATCTGCACATATATATTTGATTGTGATTCAAGCTGATGTGTCGCACAAAATGCACGAGACATGAGTGTGTAAGTCTGCAATGAGACTTTGAAGCTTTCCTTGTGGTGCTGTGCTTGAAATGCTTCAAAAGCAGCCATTAGCTAAAGGGTCACTTGTCTCTTACGGACGATGGTGTAAGCTCAGCTTAAAAGAAACATTCCTGGATTCCTCATATGTGCTTTCAAATAAACACTCATGTACACAAGCAAACTGTGTAATCACTTAAAGTTTACTACATGCCATTTAAGGCTTAGGAAGATTTTTCAACAGCTTTCAAGTCTCTCTTATAGGCAGACCTGTGTTCTTGGTTAAATCCACATGTTCCCGAAGCACGATTAAAGTCATGCAATTCCGTAGTGTTATAATAGGCACAAGATGTGCCGTGAGTCATTAGCAAAGAGACATCAGTCCTCCGTCAACTTTATGAAACACAGACTTTTTTTTTTTTTTTTTTACAAAGATAACCTCTGGAACAAATGCACTGAAATTAGCTAACATATAGGCCCTGCTATGCTAGATCATTAGCATCACATTTTGTGGTTTTGGGGGAAAAAAACAATACAATGCATGAATGCAAGATTCCAGCAAAAACCCACAGTACATTGCTAAGCTCCATTAAGTCATCAATGTGGTTGCAATAATGTGCTTATAACCACAAGGCTTTGGGACCACATGAAATGTGAATACATGGAACCTATTGAGGGGAACAGAGCTGAAGCTTGTAACATAGACACTACTGTTGTAGGAGGTAAAGCCTGGAGTGCTTTTAATATTGAGGTTCATCCAGCAGTTCTGACTTAACTGAACATCCTCTGTCTGCCTCCGTTTCCTTAAAGTGGGATCAGACACATGACAAAGTGATTTACAGTCTTATTGATACACAATCCTGAGAAAGGGAAAGTATTTATATTAATGTTGTGAATATAAAGAGAGATGACTGATAAGCACTATTAGCAGGCTGTTGCATAATGATAAGTGAAAAGTTATTGGAGTGAGATTTGTTCAAGAAAAGCGTGGCAACAAATTCCACACATGAATTCTTAGTATGTTTAACTAAGCATATTTTAAGTAAAGTTTGCATGGCACCAAGGATTGTTTATGTAAATAAATGTAACTAGCATTTGTTTTACAAGTAAAGTTTTACTCAAACTTGAGTTACATTGCACAAATAAATATAACTTTTCTTTGTTTTAAGACAGTTTTGCTCATATGGACTACAACAGTGGTCACCAACTGTGGTCCTGGAGATCTACCTTCCTGAAGACTTTAGCTCCAACCATAATCGTGCCCACCTGTCCATCTAATCATCGTTTTAAGAAGTTCTTGAGCAACTAAAATAGGTGTTAGATTCTGGTTGGAGATTAAACCTGCAGGAAGGTAGATCTCAAAGATAAAAGGTTGGTACACTGCAAGCTCTGCCCTCTTCCAGATGAAGATAACAATGATTAATTCTTAAGCAAGTGGCTGAGGGTGAGGCAACATTAGATTGCTCATTAGGGATAAATCTAAATCTAACTCCAGATACAGCAGAGTACAAAAGTCTAAGACCTCAATGAAAATCTGTTTATTTGTTGCTGTTGTTGTTGTTGTTTTTTATTTAAAATTAAATAAACTGAAGGTTTTAGAATTGTGAAATATTTAAATGAAGAAAGTAAATGTTTAAAAGTAAATGTTTAAAAATGTAATATTTAATATTCAATATTCTGGATTATTTCTAACACCCTATTTAAATGTAAGCTAATGTGTGATATTGATCATGTTAACTGCTTTGTACAAAAACTCAGGTTTTCCTCATGCCAAATCTCTTCTGTTGAAGCACGTGTTCAGACAACACTCCGATGGATTTGATTGAAAATGGATCATATGTTTTTGTATAAACTTGTGTAGGCCATAACAGCTCGAATGTACACTGTCTTTAGAGCAAAAAATGAGATGCACCAAATACTAAGAAACCCTGAAATTCATGTAAAAATTTCAAAGACTCTAGTTTTCATTTAATTAACATCATTGGTATTGAAAATTCTTGCATTAAAAAGACAATGATGTAAAATAGAACTATTTTCACTAGTGCTCTCACTTGGACATTTGGACTATACTGTATCTGTAAACCTGCTTTGTGACAATGTCCAGTGTGGGTGGACAAGATAGAGGTGATGTGGTCAAAACTTCTGGTTTAATAAGGACTCTGCATTTCATAATACAATACCCCTAGTCTTTAAAGCCAACACAACTAAGAAATATTGAAAACAACCCTTCCATATTGCTCAATTAAATCAGTAAAATTTCTGAATCTGGATGTGCTGACATACACACTGTCAAATGCAAATATAAGTACATCTGAATTATGAAGCTGAATTTGCACATTTTTATCAATCAGTCTCTTAGAAGAGCAAAAAAACAAACTGGATGGCTGCAGGTCTGTCAGTAAAACTAAGTTCTAAACTTTGACAATTTCTGACAAAAGTCTATCATCTCACATTTTCTACAAAAGCAGCTCTGACAGTAGTGCCAGCTGTCATTCATATCACATTATTACATTCTAATACATTATCGTTTCTATAGTAACAGCTCATTCACAGGGACTTGTATGACAAATACTTCATGTAATCTAAGGCTAATAATAAACAGATTTTTTAAAAATGTGTTATTTAACAAAGAATAATGTATAATCATTGATATGGTGATGTTTTTTGTAAGAAGGTGTTTATTTAACACTTATGGAAGGAGTCTCCGGTGTCAGCACGTTGTAATGGTCATTAAGATTTCCATCATGGAAAAGTTTTCAGAACAGAGGACTTTATGATTTCTTGATAATGTCATAAGCTGTATTTTATCGTTATTAACTAATTAACATTGAGAGAGGAAAACGAGAGATTGTTAAGGAAAAGTCTGTTTAAAATTGACATTGACTTGCCAATCTTTAATAAAGTAAAAAAAATTACAATAGATGGCAAACTGATGTGGTTTAAAAGGGGAATAAAACACTGTTATAGGAAAATAATGAAACTTTGAGGTGGTAACTAACTCAACTTTTTGCCACATCACACCATCATGTAAATCATTATTCCTATAAAGGCACATTCCTTTATGTAACTTATGCCCGAGTGTCTGAGGCCCATAATTCAGAGAAAGCAGCCCTAAAGTCATTGTAGTACTTCAATCAAATTGTCTAGAGCATCTGCAGAAAGTACTATCATTGTCTTCAACCGCTGATTAACATCCAATAATTGCTTGTCTGAAAGCAATAGGTTCACTGTGTCACTAGCTGGCATAGTTGAGAGCCTTTTCTAAACTAAAATCTACTGATCCCCAGATGCCACATTCCTATTAAGTGAGCTGTGGGTTTGAACATTTAATAAATCACCCTGGAAACATGTTTGCATCAAAACACAGCAGCTTGCGTAAACACGACACTGAGCTAACCTCTGTAGTGAGTTCGAAGTCATGGGAACGTAAACATGAAGTCCTGTGGAAAACATGCTGCTTATAGCGTGAGCCTTGCCCTCAAATCAAATCACTTCTCCTCTGACTAATTTCTGATGTGAACGTGTGCTGAGCATTCAGAGCAATCAAGTCTAAAGTTACTGTACACAAAGCACAGTATCTAAGCTTCAGTGCAGAAAAAAAGCAGCAATCTTATCCGTCCCCAGCTGCCAAACACTATCTTATGACAGACCTCGGATCTGATTCAAATGGACCAAATGTTTGGAAGCAATAGGACAATGCTTGTCATCATCTGACTCCTGGCAATTCTAGAACCTTTCAAGCGCAATTCAGAAACTGAGTGTTATTAACAGCGCATAGCTGAACAGGATTGGAGCAAAATGGCACCTAGACATTTCAAGGCTTCAGGACTTCAGGACTGAGTCTGGCTTCATTTCTGACAACTCATGGAGTCATGAGGAAATTTAGAAAGAGCACTGGCTTCATTTCTGACAACTCATGGAGTCATGAGGAAATTTAGAAAGAGCACACCTTCTATTCCTCACCAGAGGCAATGAGGAAATGAGTCACAACTCAGAATTTATCTTTAATTCAAACATTATGAACCCTGGCAATAGCTTGGCCACTGACCTGCCACTAGGTGGTAGCCTTGATCAAGCCAAACTTGCATGACATTGCAAAATGCCAAGCAGACATTGTGACCTCTGGTTATGTCTCCGCTTAAGACCATTTTATAGACAGTATTAGAGTTGAGGATTTCATGGTTCAGCAATGCCTTCTGACCACAAGTTTAGCCACAGCCAAAGAAAACTAATATTTAAAAAATATACTCATTCACATTCCCATTTGACAAAAAGTAACCTTAGGGAGATGAAGTCCTTCAGTCCTTTAGATATTTAAATAGAACAGGGTCTATAAACATGGCAATATTAATTTGTTTTGAGAAGATTTACTAATTAAAATAGCATTCTATCCTCAAACTAGCCTCCATTTCATCTCAAAAGCACTTTTAAAAGATTAACCAATTTTGCGACAAAGGCTATAAATGACTTCAGTACCTTTAGATTTGATCCTTTAGATAATTTTGCTTATCCAGTGAAAAAAATGTAAACTGTCAGCTCATTGGGGATGGAATTCCCTTTTACCATGATACATAAACAAAATGTGAAAAGTCAAGTATTTCTGTCACATAATACAGCACTAGATTTTTTCATAACCTCATAAAAAAGAAGCAGATGCTGCTGAAGTGGGTGGAAGCATTCTTCAGTGCACTAGGATGAGATATATCCAGGCTGAGAATGCACTCATTTTTTCTGAAGAAGATCATGGAAACAACATGCACGGACATGTGGAGCTTCCCCAAATATGAGAGGGATATTCTGACTGACCCAAATCATTGTGGTGTTTCTAGCTTAGCCAGCAGTAAACAGAAAAGATTTGGATGATATTTGTGATTGATTAGCTTTCCAGCGCTATCCATAACCCTCAGGGTTCAGCCTGTTTAGTGTTTCAGGTCTGGTCTCAGTCCTCACAACCCTTGCTTTAATATTATTATGATGTGTATGATGTAATGAATGGCTGCTGGCTGAAAGTTGGGTAGAAATGGCTGAGACAGACCATTGCAGTAGCATTACCACATTCTCCCACATTTGTAATTCTAGAGTTTTAAGTAGCCACAGAAGCGCTGTGATGATGGAAACTTCTCTTGCTCATTTTCTAACTCTGTCATTCCTTCTTGCTTACCTTCTTCTACTAACACTGTAATTGTTGGAGCTCAAGAAACAGTACAGAACTGACTACACTCACATTACATTTGATTGGAAGCTTTTTTTTCTTCAAGAGAGGTGATTTATCAATGCCAGAGGCCAGGTGTGCAGAAATGCTTTCCACATTACAAAGTCTTTAATGCTCATCAGTGTAACAGGAGATATAACGAACATGTCTTCCTTGAAACTAATCCAAGTGTTACTGGTTTTCAGCTTTAAGAGTCATCGTATTTTGTTGCATTTACAGTTTATTCAACCCCCACTGCAAATCAGGTTTATCGTCAAAATGTACAGACTTTCAGCTGTTTGCAATGAACAATCAAATATAAGCAACTGAAATAGTTCAACACAACGAATACTTCAAGTATTTCCACAAATTCAACTGAAAATACAGCTTACAATGATTTCTCCAGTTTTAAAATTATTCAACCCCCTGAAGAATCCCTCACAACAGCACAAATATGCAAAACAGGTGTTGTCTCAATCACACCTGTTGCAACCTATCATGTGCTTCAATAGTTGCACTAGGTGTGCTTGAACTGTAATACATGAAATACCTGAACTGGCTAGGGTCAGAAAATACATTAAATACCTGGACGGGGCAGAAAAAGGAAGCTATAAATGGCTGGAATCAGATTTCTGAGAAGGCAGGTTGTGAAAAACCCTTGATTGACTGCAAAATACCTGCAGCAAGACCTGGTGGCAACAGGCATTGAGGTTTTGGTGAGCGTAGTAAGGCATGTAGTAAGTGCAGTAGGTTTCCATGACAAAACTCCAAGTTGTACACCACTACTGACCCAAAAGCACAAGTAAATGTGGCTCAAAATCAGGTAAATAAACCACAGACGTTTTGGGAGTCTGTTCTGTGGAGCGAAGAAACAAAACTAGAAAAATAGAACTTTTCTGCATGATGGATCACCATTATGTCTGGAGGAAGAAGAATGAAGAACACTCTGTCCACAGTCAAGCGTGGTGGTGGCTCAGTGATGCTCTGGGGCTGCTTTGCATCCTCTGGCACTGGAAACTTGTAGCATTTGGAAGGCAAGATGGATTCATTGAAGTATCAGGAAATCCTAGGGGAAATCATGATGCCACCTGTGAGGATGCTGAAGCTTGGCCGACATTGGACCTTCCAACAGGAGAATGTTCCCAAGCATGCCTCAAATTCCACCAAGGCTTGGTTGCAGAAGAAGTCCTAAAATATTCTACAGGGCCATCACAATCACCTGACCTAAATCACAGAAAATGTCTGGTGTGATTTGAAGAAGACGGTTGCAGCACGCAAACCCAAGAATATTACTGAAATGGAGTCCATTGCTCATGAGGAATGGGCTAAGGTTCCTCAAAAACGCTGCCAGAAGCTATGCAGCTCCTTTGTAGCAGCTCATAACAGCAAATGGGTGCTCCACTAATTACTAAAAATGCTTGCCATGAAGGGGTTGAATAATTTTGAAACTGGAGAAGTCATTATAAGTTGCATTTTCAGTTGAATTTTGGGAAACCATTTGAAGCATTCATTGTGTTGAACTATGTAAATTGCTTTTGTTTGATTTGTTCATTGCAAACAGCTGATAGTCTGGCAGTTTAATAATTTTGATTGCAACTATACTTTGGTTTTCCTGATGACTTGACTAAGCCTGAGAACTTCACCTCCCACAATAAGTCAAGAGTTCTATCAAAGCTTATAATAAATTGTCATGTAATATTGAAAAAGGACTAGGAGCTCCGTTTCCCATCAGCCACTGCACCATGTCACATATCTCATTCACCTGTTTCATGTTTAGCTCTTTAGTACTGGTGTGTATATAGTCATGTTCAGCACAGCACTGTTGTCTTGTGTTGCTTGTCCTGTTTCCATGTATTGCGTTATGCTTGTTTTTGCTCCATGTAAGTCTTGTGTTGTGCTTTGTTGGATACTTTATTAAACAGTTCACTTATAGTCTGCATTTGCATCCACCTCAAATCCCAAATCATGACAGAATGCAAGACTGAATAAATGGATGCAGCAGCATGCAAGAGGCCCTTTTTGAAAGGGAAAAACCAAGGTGGGAGAAGGAAATGAAATTCTCCCTGATCAAGTTCAATTATGAATGGCTTGACATGATGTACTCCCTCAGTGTATATCTCGAGAAGGATTTTCCAGCCAGGTGGAAGCCATCACCCACCCACCCTGCTCCTAAGCATGTCGATCTGCCTCCCTCCCCTACTGTGGATCTTGTTCAGCCTGCTGAGTCAATGGCGAATGTTGCTCAGCCTCCCTGCTTCGCTCATCATCCCTGTAAAGCTGAGGACACCACTCAGCCTCTTTGTTCAGCTGAGGATGCCACTCAGTCTCCCTGTTCAGCTGAAGACGTTGCTCTGCCTCCCAGAGTGGCTAAGAGCTCGACTTTACTTCCCTGCTCCAAGATGTCCAAGATACCTTTTACCCTCAGACGTCACTATGCCAGGCTCTGCTTTGGACATCGCTCCATCTTCCTACTCCACTGAGGATGTCACTCCACCTTCCTGCTTGGCTTAAGGACGTCGCTCTGCCATCCTGCTCGGCTGAGTACATTTCTCTTTTTCTTTGCTTCCCCTTTCCTGCTTCATGGAGGACATTGCTCCCCCCTCATGCTTCACAGAGAACTACGCTCCCCCCCAACTCTGGCCTCGAAGAGCATTTTGCTTTTCCTTCTGGCCTTGTGGAGAACTTTGCTCCTCCCTCTGATCTTGTGGAGAGCATTAACCCTCTGACCTTGCGGAGAGCATTGCCCCCCC
>JAOUWY010000052.1:8222651-8233749 GCA_025728095.1 Prietella phreatophila | reverse complement strand
TTATTGGGCTTAGATTATGTGAATGACCTACAATACAACTCTCTGTGAATGTTACTAGAGAAGCTATAATGTATGAGAATTTGTGAATTGTCTTACAGCCAGCACTGTTGTTTAATAACAAAAAATGTATCAACACACCAGATTTGAGAATTCAACAATGTTTTGATATAAAAAGAAAAATAGTTTTATTGAAATCATAGTGGCCTAATGATTGATCCTTGAGGTACACCTATAATAGTTCCTACTGTAACTATTAAATATGTATAAAACCATTTCATAACAATCCAAGATTTGCAGTCTATTGCTGTATTGGAAACTACCGTGTGCATGCACAAATCGTGATTTAATAAGAGTTATTACTGAGGAGAAGAAACACTATACAGTGTATGTGCAGTAACACTTTCTCTATTACATTGACAAGAAAGTACCGATAGGAAGCTGGTCTGCTTGAGTCCTTAATCTATGATCAGTAACCCAGAGTCTTTACCCTGCCACCTTCAAAAGGACCTTCTCCTGCCAAAACTCAGGATCGAAGCAGGGACCTTTACAACTTCAGTCTACCGCTCTTCCAACAGAGATATTTCAGCATAAAGCTAATGTCATGTAATCAGAGAAGGAGTTCTGAACTACAGTTCCCCAAGCCAATGCATCACAGTCACATGACTACCTGCACCTGAATCATGTTCCTGTTACTTGAGCACTTATATAGCCACATATGTGTATAGCCACAGTTTGGACTGCATTCTTGGTCTCACATTTGTCTTTCTTTGCCTTTAGCTATGTTGCCATGCTTCGTTGGTTGGTTTATGTTTAGTCTTTGCCACAGTGTTTAGCCTCAAAGTCGTACTGTCTTTTATATTTTTGTTTTGTTCTTTATTAAACTTTTCAAATTCTGCAGTTGCATCTGTCTCAACCTCCTATCGTGACAGCTAGGCTACTGGTACTTAAAGTTTTCTGGTGAGAAATTTATAGTACAGAATAATTCAACAGTACAGATCATTTCAGTTACTATTAATATCTTGTGCTGGTGAAAAAAACTTTGGCTCTTAAAGTATATTATACTTTGTGGACTTTAATGGCACAGTATAGCTACTAAATTATTCAATTTTTATAACAGTCAGAAGTTATTTTGTTGTGTTGTGTTCTGGTTTGGTTAATATGAGCTGGCACACTCACATCTAAAACGTCCTGTAAACGAACTTGTGCTGAAGATCCTAACTTTTACATTTCTATTGCAGGAACAATGAGCTTGTTTGCTGCAGAGAGCCTGTGAGTGATCTGAAGAATATTTGTACCACACCAATTCCTGTCCTGCATAAAATTGCACAAAAAAGTTGTTTTATGCAAATCCCAAAATGAAACTGTTCTGTACATCTAGTTTTCTAAAGAACAGTTTTATTGTTTCTTATTATCAGATTTCCTGGATGCTACCATTTCTGGGTTCTTTCCTATTACTGCCCTAACACTCGATACTTCGTAATGGGAAATGTATACTGTTTATGAGCTGCAACATCCAAGAGGAATTCCTAAACTTAGGAGAAGCCTATTTATTCCCAATGCTCCATAGCGGTGTCTAGGTCCGATCCTTCCAACCAGCCACTGGGATGATTAGCAGGAGCAACCTTACAGCTACTGTCACTGAAACAGATTAACACATTGGTGAAGAAACGAAGAAGCTCCACAAGGAGTACCTCCTGTTGTGCAAACTGCCATGGCTTTCAAACTCTACTCTGCCTCCGCTGCTCTTTCCATGAGGTAATGCTTGGCCCTGAAAAGTCCTATGAGTTAATAGTTCTGCTAACAGCCTAGAAAGAATAAAAAAAATCTTATATTGCACTTTGGTGGGTGTTAGAACCAGTGTTATACACATGTGGAAAATGTTCCTCGTGTGATTTCTTCTGGTTTGTGTCAAGCATTGAACCAACCTTTTCTATAATTACAAAGTTTAAACACAGTGATCTATAAGAACTGGATGTAAATGTGGTAAAGTATAACATCATTAGAAATATATCAGTACACTGCTCCTCATGTTTTCTGTTGAAGTGCTTGCTGCTGAAGTCTTGAATCTGATTGGTCAGAAGGTCTTGATTTTTTTATTGTATTTTATTTTTTTTAAAGCAGCAGCTCAGACAATAGATCTGGCTTCAAGGTTTATATTAATATAAATATAAAACACTCGTTCTAATACATTAGCATTTACATTACTGTCTGTCGTTGTTGATATGGTAAACTCCTCTGTGATGAGACATTTGTTTAGCAGATTTAGAGTCCCCAGAGTCAGTGATTAGTAATAATCAGTGTTAAACTGTTGCTTAAAACTTTCAAACACAGGAAAACTGCATTTGTCTGGCTTTTTAATCACGACTGTTTCAATGGACATTCCACAATATTAAATCCATTTACAAAAAAAAAGGAAGGATGAGGAGGAGTTCTTTAATCAATAAATAATTGGCTATCTGCTGTGGTATAAGATGAATAAACAATTCTGGACGTGCTGTTGTTGGAAAATGATTATGTTGGCGATGATAACCCCAATTGGTGTTCAGTGCATCATGTTTATAATTTTCCTATATCAGAACACCCCATCATGTTTTACTCTATACATACTATACTATACAACTGTATTTTTCAGATAATCTTGGAGGCAAAATTTTTTGGAGGCGTAAAGTTTTGTAATTCTGTGTCTCTTTTTTTCTCTCTCTCTTTGCCAAAGGGTTATTACAGTAAATACTCTTTTAGTTGTATCTATCAGACTAGTTCAGTTGAGTTTATCAGAACTCCCCAGACTGAACACTGACTAGTTAAAGCATAACTCACTTGAACATGATTTAAATCACCAACTCTCCACTTTCTCCTGACAGTCCTGATAGTATGGTTTGGACTTTGCCACCATTCTCAGATCATATCCCATCCAAATCTGCATTCCTCTAAAGGGCTGGCCTAGATCACAGAGAGACTTCAAAGGCCAATCGTCAGTAAAAGCAATGCTCTGTGCTGTACTTTCCTCACACCTTTACTCAGGTCTTTCAGTTGAAGCCCAGGCATGCACGAGTGAAATATACCAGAACTGCCCCTTTAGCTCTAAATTACTAACAGTTTGAGAGAGTTGCCCATAAGATGTTCATCCCTTTGAACTAAATCTAAGCCGTAGAATTATGCAACTTCATTCATTGTAAATCAGTTCAAAATAGATCCTGCCTCTGCTAAAACTCTCTGCTAAAACACTCAGGAGTTTAAATTCTCTCAGTTCAGAGTTTTTTGACTGTATAATTTTTTTTCTTTGTGCTTTCTTTCCTTTTCATTCATTACATTTAACTATAGATTCAAGCAGCTTTTAATCTGTGTGATGTTTTGTTCCATTATATAAATATTTTAAATGCCATTGTACTCTATTATAACTTATTTTACATAAAAGTAGGAATATCACTTTTTAGTTCAACTGAGTATAGCAGTGTACATATGTTTTAGCATAGCTTATTTGAATTCCCCAATCTGATATTCCGGGGAAAAACTAGAGACTGGTGAATACATGAAGAAATGTTGGTATAGTAGCTGTTATAATATACAGTAAGTCATTACAGGAACTAGCTTGCTTCACGCGCGTTCCCCAACATTAAATGTAACTGCAAATGGGTAAAAAAAAAAAAAAAACCGAATGATATGCTGTTCTAATAAATAGAAAATAGTTTCTGTTATATAAGAGGACCTGTTAGAGGAAAATAATCACCTTCAGGTACCAATAACTCTGCTTTGTGTAGGTCACACCAACCTGTCATTGGTTATTTCCTATAAAAGAATGCCCTGTTGTGTTTTATTCCTTATTGATGTACTAAGGCCACCTAAAACATTACATTTTACCTTTTTATTGAATATGAAATAATTTGCTATGGATTTTTTTTTTCATTTAACAAAAGAACACCTGACTCCTCTCGTTTTGCTGGTATTGTGTTACATGACCTGTATTTGGATGAAAGAACTTGATAGGCTCTCATATTTTACAATGCAATAACACTGGGTTGTCATACATTCAATAGTATTAACTTCCTGTTTCTTAAAAAAATGCACCGAAAATAATGTAGTAAACATTTTTTTTCACTCAAATGAATTTTTCAGAGAGAATTTATCCAGTAAAAAAAAGTCTCTTGCGCCACTGTTAAACTTTCTTTTTTGTCATCCATCCTGATTGAAACAATTGTGACACTGTTTTAAATTTTCAGTAGTTTTATTGAAAAATGCCTCCTCTGTTTCAGAAATAAATAAGAAAATAAGGCTATGGAATTCACAATTTGCAGTTACAAACATGAAGCAGCAATACTATATCCATAGTCTTGCACACAAATGCCAACTGCGTTTGATACTGATAACACAACATTGAGAACAACTATATTCTGGTTAAAATAAACAAAACAGAACCAAAACAAAAGAAAACAAATAAACGTCCTAAATATACACGACAGACATGCAATTCCACCTTTGGTAAAACACTGGCTGTGAGTTGATATAAAAAAAAATAAAAAAAGAAAGAAAAACAGATAAATATTTGGTTTAGGATAATGCAATGGAGGCCATGTGTTACTGCGGATGATGATGAAACGAACATTTCTCGGGTGATGAAGGCAGATGAACGACTGATGTCTGGGTGTGTTGTGTAAACTTGCTATGCTTTACGATCATGTTGGCAGGAAGCTATTTCTCACCAGCAATATGAGTACATGAAGTGATTTAGCATTATGGAGCAGACAATTTACAAGCGCACAAGGGGAGACGCTAAAGGAAAAAAAAATGTGCAGAGTCTCTGTCATTTCAAGTTCATAGACCTTCATGATAGCATATGTGAAAGCAATTTTAAATGTAAAAAAATATATATATAATAATAACTTTACATTTTTGCAAAGAACATCTTTTTTTATGACGTTGTCCATTTGAATTGTCTTTGGGACAGCGATCTCTTGTGGCGCTCGCTGGGTGAAAGCTCAATGTCTTCTTCCGGTACTTGGAATTCACGGGGCTCGGGCTCGCGAGGAACCGCTTCTGCTTGGAAATATTATTTTGCCCAGTTGAGCAATAAAGTAACAGTACACTTAAAGTCAACAAGAGCATTGTGTTGTAATACCAAAGCTATGACAGTAAGATCAGAGCAGAAATATGGGTTGGAAAATAAAAGACAATTGGGACTGATAGAGAAGACAATAAAGTGGGTTCATTTCGCATTTTCTTCCCATGTTTGATGAGAATGAGACGTAGACGTGGGAGCACTGAGTTCATGGGAATATTAAACATCAAACACATTGGAAGATTCAAGTGTGTGATATGAGTCATTGTAACACAGCGGAGGAGCTGGTTGAGGAATAACAGAGGACAGCATAGTTTCTAAAAACTTTCAGCTACCATGTACAGAAATATCGTTCTTTAAAAAATAATAATAATAATAAAAAAACCTCCAGGGTCATGTATAAAAAGGCACGTGGTTCAAATTGGCCCTGAGCAAAGTCAAAAGGGTATATTACTTATGGCACATCATCTTAAAATAAAATAAAATAAAACAAAAACAACAAAAAAGGCAATCGTGTTGGCATTCAGTAAACAGCAGAATACAAGGCACAAGCTGGCTACTGGTGTTAAAACTAATTGTAGTGAATTTGAGTTCATTTACAAGGCACAATTAGTTTATTTACAGATTAAAAAAGGAAAACCAAAGAATTAGGCTAAACATCAGCTGTCTTGGCTATAAATCCTCTTGGTTAGTAAGTGTTGCTGGTGGTGTTGTTTGTGTGTTTTGGGTCATGCTCCTCCATCTGCCTGTTTGATGTTTGGCTTCATGATTGTAAACAGGCCACTGCATTGCTGCCATCACCCGTTGCGCTGGCGGTTAAAGTTGCGGCAAACTCTTGTTAGTACAAGTCCGTTATTTAATGTTGTGGCATTGTGTTTGTTTGTGGCTTTATATTGTTTTCTATAGTGTTCATTAATCATTCTCTTGGTGATTATCCTCATAGGACAAAGCTCAATCAGGACTCACTCATGATTTCAGAGTGAAAGGAGCACAGGTGCTTTAGAATGTTTATGAACCTGGAACAGGTCAGAGAGTGTGTTAGGGTTATGAAACTACATCAGCAGGTTTTCACATACCTGATGTTATGTTAAAGAAAAAAAATCTATTGATTAAACCTCAGAGCTAATGTAACTGTGAGGTAGCTATGCATGCACTATGGTAATAGCTAGCTATGCATGCACTATGCTAATACATGCATTAGACGTTATTAGTGGGTTGTTTGTTTGGGTTTTTTTTTTTTTTCAAATATTACGTGGCAGGATTCTTTGTGAGAAATGCTACGTACCTCTGTATTGCTGGCCGTTATATGGGATCCCCACACACTGAGAGGAATCACAGTAGCCTGGAGGGCCTGGTGGTCCTCGAGCCCCTGTAACACCATTACGACCAGGTGGACCACGAGAACCTTGAGAACCGGTGGGGCCTGGAGGTCCTTGTCTAGACTCACCTGGTTGGCCTGATTCAGAATGAAGCAAATTATTAAAAAAAAAAAAAAAGTACTAATGTTTGTGTGTGTGTGTTTGTTTGTTTTTTATCATTCAACCAGTCAGTGTGCAGCTCAGGAGACAACAAAAACAATAAAGATGGTGGGTAGAACACTGATGGAAATTGAGTCGTTGAAGAGTGAATATAATATTGCTTTATGGTGTTGAATGTTTGATTTTTCAATGCCCAACAGTCTAGTAATCTAGCAGTGTTTGTAAGCAATAGGCAAAACAATTTTTTTTTAAATAATACAAAGTATATATACTTTTCAACAAACATAACAGTTTAAAATGAGTGAACATTTTTCTGATAAACTAGTAAATGGTATACTACAGAGGTATCCACTGTAGGTCTATTAAATATATGTCCATTTCTAGTTAAATTGTATTACATGACTTGTTTATGTTTAAGACAGTATAAAGAGAATATTCATGTCTGAGAGGGAAAAAGCTATGCAACAAATTGTTGGCATGTTACTATTATATACGAGTCTAATGCTAGACCTACAATCTATCTACAGAAAGCAGTGCTGGACCAAGACCAGGAAGATATTGAAGGACCTCAGCCATCCAAAAAACGGATGAAGTGCTTTTGCTAACGCAGAGAGAATGAGGAGGAGCGTCTTCCCACAGGCCATTCGGATCCTGAACCAGGACAACACCAAGGACTAGCACTTGGACTTGCTTTCACAGCACTCACACCCACCACATTCCTTTTATATATCTTCTATTCATGGGAAATTTCATACAATTACCTCAGCTTAATGTTGCAGAAGACAACAGCAGATATCAGACGTTATCAGACTGTTGCTGCCACCCATCTTTATATCCTCACATTATATTTTTATTCTCTCTTTTTTTTTTAATACTTTCCCATTTTCTAAATATATATGTAAATTATATTTTATGTCTTGGACAGTCATAAAAAGCATTTAACTGCACATCATATTATGTATGGTTGTGTGGGACAGATACTATTTGTATTTGAATTTGATAATAGAAACAGTAGGAACAGTAACAAGCTAAGTGACACTCACTTCATACAAATACCAATCTTAAACTAAACCAAACTGAAATGAGAATGACTGGTGACAACTGTACTGACAGCTACAGTAATGAAAGGGAATGAATCAGGCAAGTGGTTTTGTGTGCATTTGAACATGAAAAGTCTTACCAGGTGGTCCAGGCAGGCCTCGCTGTCCTCTCTCTCCAATCCCCGGACTTCCTCTGTCACCCTTCTCGCCAGCTGGACCTGAAATAAAACATATGCATATACAGAATTATGAGCGCAAAGAGCAACCATGCAAGCATTAAATGCATATACTGCATTGATCCAGAACATCTGGAAAGACTTCAAAGTGAAGTCTAATAGAAAATGCAGGATGGGGAAGTATCAATATATCCCCAGTCAAGCCAAAAGCTAGGCATGTGTTTTTGCTGAAACCGTGTTTTTGATCCAACTGGATGTAATGACAGCAGTCACTTGGGTCTCTATTTGAGTTGATGGATATTAGAAGTTTTCTGAGTGCCTACAAGAGTGCCAAAAGACATGGGCATTGGCTTCAAATGCTTCACAGAAAATGTTTTCATGTTAATAATGCAGCTAGCATATGGCAGCATATTTATTCATTATTCTGCATGGGAAATTTAAATGAATAATTATCATTATAAGCCTAGTCCACGTTGCACCAACAGATGCCGACCAATGCCAACAATCACCAACTTTTAAAAGTTTACCATTGGATTTAGAATGCTGGGGAACACAACTGTCATGTTCACACTGCTGCAACAAACACCAACAAACTTTATCATGGACAGTCAGACTGGTTTAAAAATGGATAATCCTTTTACCACAATCCAAATTTTACTATTACTTGTGTAATTACATGTCATTCTCCACCTGAAAAGTCAAAGAGTGAAACTAAAGAAGTTGAGGGTGAAGCCTTGGTTGTTGCGACGTGAGAGACATGGTGCTTACTTAAATCTATGCAGAGAACTGCAGACTGAGGAAGTGCCGAGCTTTCAAATTTTTGCTCGGTTTGCCCCCAAGCAGTTTCAACAACAAGAAAAAAGACATCTTAAGGCAGGCTATGTGGTAAGCTAAGAACATTATTAGGTCCTACATTATGAACAATATTTGGATGCAAATTTTTATGTAAGTTATAAACATTTGTTGTGATTTCACTACTTAATTCATGAAACAGAATACTGAAAATGGCATAAGGTTAGAGGGCATAGCACACAAGCTTTCATTTCTATGGAGTTTTCAGGGATGTTTGCCTCATCGTCATGGCAACAGTTTGTGCCCAGGTCAGATTACATCAGAGTTGGTTGGAAAATCATAGCACACTGCTCAGACATTCCATGACCAACAAACGACAATTGAGCATGTTCAGTGTGAACTAGGCTATAGATGGTAATAGATTACTGGGGTTGTTATTTAGAGATAGAAACAATTTTCAGTCTAAGTGCTTTTTATCAGGGTTCAAGGAACTAAATCCGACAGCCAAAAAGGAACTTTGTGATTATTGTTTTTATAATAGCAGGTCTGATAGTAGTTCCAACTATAATTCAAATGATAGGTTTATATGAATACACTCCTTTTATACTGTATTTTTATACAGTAGCACATCATTACCTGGGACTTATATAAAATAAACTGATTAAAAAGATGTTAATTTTTGATCAATGAATCAGCTTCCCACCATGGGAAAGTCTTTTTGACAGAGGAAACTTGGTGATAACTTGGTGTTATTAATTCATATTAACTTTAAGAAAGAGGAAAAAAAGAGAAGCTGATGTGGGAACTACTGTTTATATCTGCTATAGGAATGATCTTATCTAGTGGCCATTCCACAACAGTAAACATAACTATAAATGGTTAAAAATGACATATTTGATTAAGAAATAAAAAATTGGCAAATTCCTGTGGTATAACAAGAATTAAACACTTCCATGCTTCATTATTAACTTCATGTTGTAAAAAAAATAATGAACATTATTATGGTAATAGTAGCTCGGCATCACATCATTGTTGGGATTATTGTTGATTATTTCCTATAAGAACACACCCCATTGGTTTATTCACTACTTCAATTTCAAGGCACTAAAACATTTTTTTGTTGTTGAAAATCCTGGAAAGGAAATCCAGGAAAACATTCACGGTTGTCCAACTGCATTAAATGAGGAATGAAACTTACCTCTTTCTCCCTGCTGTCCGGGCACTCCTGGCCTTCCCGGGAAACCATTTTGTCCAATCCGGCCAGGTTCTCCACGAGGCCCTGCAATACCAGGTGGCCCAGGAGGGCCTGCAGGTCCAGGACTGTAACTGCGCATGTCACTGGGGATCTGGTTCAGCATTTCATTGAATCGGCCCATCTGACCTTGAAGTAGAATACTTGCATATTAGCACTTACTAGAACACAATGGACTGATTGACATTTGTGCACCAAACGTAATGTAGACTGCTGTAAAGAGAAAAAAAATGGGAATTCAAAATAACACTTACTGTTGACTAAATGTTCACAGACTTGTCTGGCAATGGAACGCATCATGCCCTGAGAGGCAAGGTCACCCTAAAAGACATAACACCAGAATTCCTAATTGCATATTCATGCACAAAAAAGGAAAGGAAAAATCTGAATCCAAACTATGAATAAAAACAAAATCAAAGCCATCACTCACTCTTTCACCCTTGTCTCCCTTCATTCCACTGGGTCCCTGTGAAAATGAAAAACATATTCTACTTTACATACGCCACCACATCTGAACACCCAAATACTGCTTGCTCTTAAATCTCCTCAGCCACAACATTCACTGCTTTAAACAAACATCCATTAGTTTATCGCTAGCTGGAAAATCTCTCAGACTCTTGATGTCACTGAGTGGGTTTTGAGGAATGCCTGAGGGATGCTGTCGATCTTTGGGTGAAAGAGGTAAAAGTGAGACGCCGTGTCGACTTCACACTGTTGTATTTCACACAGTCATCTGACAATGTAATATTTAGTTCTTATGGAATGTGACTGATTGTATCATTGCTTGTCTAACTGATATAATAGTTTTCAAAGAAAGTATTATATCCACCTGTATTATAGCATACCATGTGCTCTCTCTTTCAAAAAAAAAGACTGTTTAAGAGTATGGTCTAGTGACTATTTACTTACAGGAACACCGTTTTCACCAGACTTGCCAGGAATTCCAGTAGAACCTGGCATTCCTGGAGATCCAGGTGCTCCCTGCACAAAAATAGCATCAACAACAAAATCAATGCATTTTACAAAGACACAAACGGGACTATTTTCAGCATCTACATAAGTTTCCAATGCTTTGCTATCACAAGAAAGAAGCAGAATGCCCAGGCAGGATCATTTTCTGAAGGAGACTTCACTATGAAATCCTTATTATTTGAACACACCATTGGTCCCGGTGGGCCTCTGGGTCCGGCTGGTCCTTCCTTCACTGGGGGTCCCTGTATTAAAACACATGCACACACACACACACACACACACACAAAATCAGATCTAGATTTCCACAGCACAGTACAGGAAGATCTACTTTTGGA
>JAOUWY010000052.1:8212203-8222551 GCA_025728095.1 Prietella phreatophila | reverse complement strand
GAAAAGATACATAGCAAGAACACAGGAAGATGGAGAAAATTTATGCTTAAGGACCTTTCTGGAACTTGGAACTTATGCCAGTCTTACACCGTATTATGGTTATATTCATTACCTGTTGTTTCATTTTATGCCAAAAATTTTTTTTTACCGACAACAAGACTATATATAATTTAATTAACAAGAGCTTAATTCTTTCAGTTAAACCTGGTCTTTTATTTTCAAGGCCTTTTGCTATTTTGTGCTGTGTTGATTGCAAGCTGTTACTATTAAGTGGTTGGTTTCTTTCCCCATGTCGCTGTAGCCACTTTGCTGAAGACGGAGGCGGGCAGCCTGCCAGAGGGGAAGGTGAAGATCAAACTGGAGCATGATGGGACAATACTGGACGTGGACGAGGACGATGTGGAGAAGGTCAGGCCGTGAGCAGTTTTCTATGTTCTTGTTGTGTGGTAGAGATGTGTTTTTAAATAGAGGAACCATGCTGGGCTGGGTAATTTGTCTCTTGTACAAGAGGCGCTGGAGGTGGTAGACTGACTGTTTCTACTGTTTCTATAGACTGTTTCTATAGTCGCTATACTTGACTTATAAACACACACACACACACACACAAAACCCATTGTTTTGAACTTGAATGATAAATCATTAGCATTAGAACATGGCTGTTGGAGAGCTCCCCTGTCATTAATGCATGATCATATGCAATGAAGGATAAATTTCATGTTCAGCCTGTTGGAGTTATTTCTAATATACTTGCATAATCTGAAAGTTAATTTTAAATTCAATGTCTGAACTGTTTGTTTGATTAGATTGGATTCAGAACAGCAGTTTGGATTCATGCAGCTTTGACCCCTTTAATTTCATTAAAACAGAGGGTGTGTCAGGTACAGAAAGCAGCTGCGTTGATGCCTTACTGTCTTTGCCGTCTTATAAGGCAAACCTTGAAAAGCTATGACCGCAGCTCTGTGAGGAAACTGTATGAAACAGCCTTCAGATGTAGGACACATTAGCATGTTAAAAAGTTGCTCACTAACCCTGAAGTCCATGAGGTGAGATGGAAGTATCGTTGGGGAAAATTAAATATTCTCTTCTGCTGTATTTGACTGACCGGCTGATGCACTGGATTATGGGATATGTAGGAAATCGAAGCATACGAAGGCAGCGTTCTAAGCGAACATTTGATTTGGACGTGAATCGACATCTTGCTTCCTCCTTAAATTTTTTATATGCAGCATTTTTTTTTCAGCTTCAGACACACCTGAGGTGTTAACCCTACAGTCTCACTCTAGCCTTTTCCACTCTGTTGATTGTTGGCCTTTCCTCTCCCAGGCGAACCCTCCATCCTATGACCGTTCTGAAGACTTGGCGACTCTACTCTACCTGAACGAGTCGAGCGTGATGCACTGTCTGCGGCAGCGCTACGGCGGAAACCTCAACCACACTTACGCTGGGCCCAGCATGGTGGTCATCAACCCCATCAGCGCTCCTTCCATGTACTCAGAGAAGGTAAAAATTATACACAGCTGTCTTCCTACTCAGTAATTATCTAGATGCTTTTTTATATCTCCTATCAGACGGCTCAGCTTTCTGCATTATAATATACACAATACTGTGCGTTTTAGACATACATAAACATAACGAAACAGACCAGCTCTTTTAATTGCCTAATGGGATCAACACTGAATTAAATTTAATGCAGGATCTACTCATATTTATTATAAAATCTGAGTTTATTTAAATATTGAAGGCTGGAGAATTTCTGTTGGTCATGAGACCTAATTCAAAACCCTGCTTTATAGGTCAGGCTTCAGGAAACCTGAAGCCTTTTGCACTGTGGTATTAGGCATGCTGAAGACAGACTCGATGCCAAAATACTTTTCAGATTAACAACTGTTTTGACTCCGTTATTTTGCTTCCATCGAGAAATCTGAAGTTACGTGCATACTTTTTTAGTCTTGGCTTTTTATTACCAACCAGGGTGTGGAAAAATAATAATAATTAAAAAGAATTACTGCAGTGTGCTCTAGCCAATCATCGTTTACGGCAACTGGCTTTTGTTGGTGTAACTTTGTAGCTTTGGAGTTTTAGTCTCCAACAAAAATGTGTGGATGATTTGTTTTTGGACAGTTGCATTGCTTTTCGAAGTTTCTTTACATGGGCTACTTTTGCTCCTCTGGATCTACAAATGACAGAACCACTTAAGTGATAACTGGCAATAACAATCATGAAATTAATAGATGAAATATATGTTTGGTTTTTTTAATTGCGTAAGCTTAAATTGTTACTGCAACGGAAGTTGCTGTAACAAATGATACCTAGCTGAATCAAGCGAAAAAGTGCACTAACTTTAGCTAGCTACCTACTGACCCGCTGAAACGCCTGACCTGTTCGGCAGAAAAAAGAAATCTCTGCCTCAGTCCTCAGTCTATTCAGATCTTTTTAAAGCCATGCTGAAATTTATTCTGGTTTTAGAACGGACTCTGTCGCGTTCCCTTTTTGACTGCAGGCTCTCTGCAGTTTGAGGTTTCTTGGTTTTGATAACCGCTGATTCCCCAGATGTCAACGATGATTGCGTTTAGAACGTTCCAGATTAAAGCTGCCATCTAGATGACAAGTTTAAATTCTAAACAACTGCTGTAAGAACAAGCTACAAACACTCCACCATCCTCAGCACCCGCACACACGATATAGTAGCCAGCACTGCTTCTTTCTGTTTACGGACGTGACATAACCACACAAAGGCGAATAACATCAAACTGATGTTTTCCCGTGAAATCCGACCCGACAGCTCAAATTATAAATCATTATTACAAGTTGAGAATCGGGGTAAGGAAAGCATTTGGGTTTTTTTGTTTTCGTTTTTTTTAATAGGGCCGACAGGACCAGCTGGTCCAGGTGGACCCTGAGATAGACAGAAACACATTTACACACTTACCAGTGAATACACCTCATCTATCTTTGATTAAGCAACTTAAACCAGTTGCAAAACACATTTTACAGTATTTAGCTTTTTTTTTTTTTATTATGTTATTTCTGAATTGCTTCAAATGGCTTCAGCAGTTCACCCCCCCCAACCCCACACGCACACACACACACACACATATGCACACTCCTCATCTATCCCAGCTCACCGTTTATGCCTTGGTGTACGATTTACAGGGAACATAGTATATGCCAGATCCATTTTGCTGGCCATTATAAACCTGGCTGCAACTTATTAAACACATGTCGCTATAGCATCTGCATATAGTATGTTCACCTGCAGAGCACCGATCATGATTTTTTTTTATAGTGTGTTCAATATGCTACATTTTTTTTCCTTCACAATACCCCTTCTTATTCAATTATCTCTCTTCATAATTTTGATCTTTCATAGAAGCAACTGCTTAAGATTGTTTTTCCATTGCAAAAATAATATCAGTGTATAGTAGGTGAAAATATCATAAATGGGTTGAATTTAACTAATTATTTTTTTCATTTTCTTGGGATTATTAAGACTATCCAGACATATTCATTTTAAGCTTTAAGTTGTTTTATTCTACTGACAGATAACGTTGCTTATTTTAAGCCTTTATTTCTAGAAAGAAACAAATATCCTGCTAATAGGAATAATCTTAATCATCATGCTTTTCACCAATTTCACTTTTTGTATGGTTTTGTTTCAAATCGCACCATCCCACTACTAAGCTCTGACATTCAGCAACATAACCAATGAAGAAACAACAGCTATACCTGCCTGCCATACCTGTTGCTTAGTTACAGTTAACTTGCTGTAATCCTTTTGCTAGCTCCATACATGTTCTAAATTTAAAAAAGCATCCTGGGAAAGCTTTAAACCATCAGATGCACTACAATACTTAATATTGTGCTGAGCCAATTTATGTTTTACAGATTAAATCTTTCAGCGTGATGTATGCCTGTGAGTAACTGCTGCCTCCCTACTAGCTGATAGGTTCTGAGCTTCGGAGTCCATATGGAGTCCATCCAAAGTAGTAGCATGAGCTTTTTTTTTTCTCCAAAAATATACTTAGTCAATAGAAAACTTACTTTCTGTCCAGGTAGTCCAGCATCACCGGGATCTCCTTTCGGTCCTGGACGCCCCTATGGAAAAAAAAGAAGCAGAAGATAGAGAGTAGTTTGTATTAAAACAATATTCATCAAGGTGAGTGGAGGAGGTTATGTACTGTCATTCTACTGGAAATCTGACATGTAAATCAAATCGATAGGGCAGGATTTTAGAAAAACTGCTCCTTCATGATGTCTGGTTTAAAAAGGAAGAAATGAACTGGAGTCAGATTTATGTAGATACATTAATAATAAGGTGTTTTAAAGGGTGTTGAGTATTCAGTGTGAGGTCGACAGACTTGGAGGAATGTACGACACTGAACCACAGTTACTGTGCAATTTCCACTTGGTGCAAAATAAATGTTCAGGGTAATCCTTCAGTTTAGGGGCCCTTAGAGATTTACAGCTCACTACTGAGAACTGGCTGAGAGGAGATACAAAGGATGAGGAAGGAGTCTATACGAGAAGAAAAAAGCCATAAGGATAACTTACAGCTTCTCCTGGAATGGAGTGCCCACTAGGGCCCTGCGGTCCTGGAAGACCCATCGGGCCTGGTGGACCCATCTCTCCACGAGGTCCAACTGGACCCTACAGTATCACACACATGAGAAAAGTCTTAGCCATTCACTGGTTCATATTTGCTCACGTCACTGAATACCATGCCTCAAGATAAAAGTTTATGGACAGGAAGTCCTGAATATGATACTTACAATAGCGCCATTTTCTCCTTTTTCACCTCGAGGACCTTTGCTCCCAGGTGCTCCCTGGGAAAGTCAAAGAGATATTTCACACACAACACTCCAGTGATCTGCTCATACAGCAGTCAATTATCAAGCCAAATGGTGCACTTGACCTGCCTATGACCATCCGTGTCGACATGGTTACTAAACACGGCGGTTCTTACCGCAAGTTATAGAATTCATTTACTTCAACAGCATAGAATTCTTCATGAATGGGTTACATATGATTAGTTTATCTCAGCTATTTCATAAAACTAGAAGAATAATACACATCCCTCTTAGATATACATATGTTCTGTTAATATGTTTAGCAGCTCTCTAAGAATAGTTTGTCCAATAAAGGACGTTATCACTTTTCCTCCTTATTCCAAGTAATGTCAACATGTATACTATCCTTAGTTTTGTACTGTAGCTAAGTAAGGAACGCTCACATCTACCGGTTTAATGTGATGCAAACTGCATGCTGCAATGCTCTGTATTAAAAAATAAATATACAAATCAAACTGGTACTATATCATCCAAATCAATCCTTACATCGAATCCTTCTTTCAAACATTGAGTCAGACCTCCTTCCTGAGTCTGATAACTGCATGGAGGGAAAGCAAACTGTGTGCTGAGGAAGTGATTCCAGCATCAAGATGGCCGTTGTCCAATTTTTTATATAGATAACAGCGTGTAACACAGTGTTCGAAACCACATAATAAAGTCTGATACACAAAGCAATTTGAAGTAAGTACGTAATGATTTAAACATGCATTTTGCACAAAGCAAACTTTGAGACTTTGAGCTTCCTGTGCTTTACCACATTACCACCAAATCTCCAAAACTACAGAAGCAACTTTTGGATACCAAACATGTGTTGGCACTTGGAATACAAGGGCATTGTTTCATTTATATTGTGGGCCAAAATTTCTTTTCTTAATGGTTTATTCTGTGCTGATGATGGATAAAATCCTGAATGAGACACAACACAATGGCTAATTCTGAGCTTACTAACAGACAGCATGTGAAATGGATATACTGCATGTAGCTGGACATACTGTCTACTCCAGGTACTCCTTTTCTAAAGAAATATCTTACCACAGGCCCCTGCGGTCCGGGAAGCCCAGCGCTGTCTGACGTGCATGTGCAGGCGTTGGGAAGAGGTGGACACTTGGACTCATCTCTCTAGAACATGAAGATAGAATGAGCGAGATTAGCGGAGATGAATGAGGCCGGTGAGGATTAGAGCAGCAATTGCTCCGCTGCCTCAAGACTTAGTCACAACTCTAGTCACAACTCTAGTCTTACAACTGAATGCAGTAGTTGGTTATGCGGAATTGCAGGAGGAAAGATTATGTTTAAAAAATGAGAGGAAAACATGATCTTATTCTTTTGTTTGTTTGGTTTTTTTTTAAAAAGGAGAATTTTCAAGAGGATTTGGTGGAGACATGAGAAAAATCATTTCCAATGTTCAACTAAGAGAAATGACGCATGTGCATTAAAATCCATATTTTCCACCAGAGAAACAATTATTATTGCTGACAGCATCATTTAGAAGCTGGACTCTATTAAGACCTAAGTGTGATGTGAAGAATGACAGCCTTTCAGCAGGGTGGCTATGTGATCCATGTGGTGTCGCTCTTTTATGTCGATGAAACAGATTTTGAGCACTTTCGCCTGTGTGATGAGGAATTAGGGCATTCTAGTATAACCAAAGTATTGGCTGTATTGGCTGAAAGAAAGACGATATAAAGACAGGGCAAACTGCAAATCAATGACATTAAGCTGTTTTGAAGCTGCAGCTGAGCTGCTCTTGTCCTTCAACTGCTAATTATATCCAAAACTCCATAATTTCATGAGCCTTTAAAAGCAGCAATTTGAAATGCTTTTTGTTAAAGCTCAAATGGAAACAGAGCACCGTCTGTTTCTCAGAGATGCTCATCCTACATGATGAGCCTTAATTCTATCTTGCCAAAAATGTTGCTGGTATCAAAGCATTTTCCCCATTTATTTCCACATAAACACATGGGGGCATGATAACATTTCTGACAGATGTTATGCCAAAGCCTGAGCTATAAATGCAAAGTATGGGAAAATGTTATTGGGGGGAAAATATGGGTAAATTATTTCAAGTATTAGTGTATTAGTGCATAAACTAAAAGGATGACACAGATGTACAAGCGCAGATGTTTCTGTCTGGCTAATTATGACATGTCTTTATGTTTGTGTACATGACTGCTATGTTAGCTCTTGACATTCTGTCGACAAATTAACACATTCGAGTCACACATATTTACACACAACAGAGAGGAATAAGAAACCACCCAGAGTAACAAGCATAAAGACTGGCATTGAGTTTGTTTAGGTTACTCTTACCATTGAGGGAAGGTCACAGCATCTGTCCCGGCTGGTCCATCCCAGGCTACAGATTATATCAAACATCTGGAGCTGGAACTATGCATCAGAAAAATTAAATAGCATGTTTCTCATCTTTGATCCAAGCTTCACATTTAAAGACTCAAAAAAAAAATGAGAATGCAACAGATTAAAAACACCAGATAAAGATAAATGACAGACTTTGCAGCTGGGAAATCCATCTGGGGGTTTTGCATTTATCAAATAAAAAAATGTACACCAATAAATGAAAGAATGGAATTCCACATGCTCACATGCTAAATTTCAGGTAAATTCAAAATGCTTCACTCACTGTCGCGGATTCCCCTTTGGAGCCAATAGATCTGGACATTTTGCCCAGCACTTGATAGCCGTCTGCCGATGTATTTCCAGCTTCTTTAATTTCTTTCTCGTCCACCTGCTGGCAGTCCAAGTTCATTCTGACACTGCTGGGTGAGACCATGATGTGAAGCTGAAAAAATGAATAAATGAGGATCATGAGACTGTGGAAAATACTGGCTCATCAATGAGTCACTTGAGGATAGGACCACTGTCTGTATTCCTGTGTATCCTGTGTAAACAAGGGGTATTACCTCTTCATGGCCTCTTAGAGATCTCAAACGGACCTTGATAGTTTACCATGTCACACTGACCTAGATTACAAAAGCTTATATGGCTATAGAATGCAGATGTGATGATGATGAGCAGAGCTGGAAAAGAAAATTGGCTAAATTGGAAAATATTTCCAGATACAAACAAACATCAGATGGAAATTAGCAGATTAGGATTGGTATTGTCTGATTTTTCTCTTGTATCATTTTTTTTTTGTACTGTTATCACTCATAATAAGTGTTGCTGCCTCACATCTTCAGAGACCCTGATTTGATCCTGATCTCAGGTTACAGTCTGTTTAGGGTTTCATAAGTTTCCCTTATGTCTGTGTGGGTTCCTCATGGTTCCCAGATTTCTTCCCACCTCCCAGATGTTCATAGGGGAACTGGCTACACTAAATTGCCTCTAGTTGTGAATGTGAGTGTGGACATTGCTCCTTGATGGACTGGGATTCAATCCAGAGTGTATTCCGATTTTGTGCCCAGTGTTCCCAAGATCCCAGGATCTGACCAGGAAAAAAGTGGTTATTGAAGATGAATAAAAGTCTTGTGTTTGCTTCCCAGTGGGTGGTCTCTCAAAAACATTTGAAATCTTGCACTGCATGTTGTAGAGCAGTCTTGTTCTACCACTAGTGATAATATAACACATATGCCATACATATCCCCAGTAACCACAGTTTACAATGATGGAGTTAAGTTAGTGATATTATTAATAATATCTCTCGTGTTCCAAACTTTGCACACGTCCCACTCAACAGCAATGCTCAAGAGCAGCTGTTCCCCACCGCCTCCTCCCTTTGGGAAAATGGAAGATTCTTAAGATCTTGCCATAATAAGTGGCTTCTGCTCAACATCACTGGAAGTGGAAGTTCTAGGTTGACATGAACACTGTCTGGACGTCACGGTACAGTCATGGCTGTGGATTTCAGACAGTCTACAGGCAGGAACATCATGCTGGGAAACTTGGAGCAATGTTCCCCTATCTTCTAGAGCAGGGGGTAAATGAGGTGAAGTGAAGCAGCACTAAGAAGATGGAAAAGGAGGGGGGAAGGGCCCTAATGGGACAATGTCTGGGAGTCAGTGTGTCTGGGAGAAACGTTACTCAGCAGACCTTCCTTGTAGAACTCTGATAGTTTTATACCTCCAGCTTTGACAAGGCAGGATGCATTCAAGTGCAGTATTATGTCATGAGAGATGAACCTCCAAATTTCTTCAGTAGTCAGGCTGAATAAAACCTTTCCAATAGCATCTTCTGGGGTAACCATGTAGTTTATTTTAGTCATACTGTATGTTCCAGGGCTGTCAGAATAAATTTCATTGTTCGAATAACTTGTCAAAATATGCACGTATTATCTTTCTAACATGTTATTATTTCTATAGCAACAGATCATGCACAGGCACTTATATGAAAGATACATTTTCTGTGAGGAGACATACTGTATATCTAGCCTTTTTTGGAATATGTTTCCAGTGTAAAGCTGAGACTTTATGTTTTCTGACTTGGGAAAATCTTCAGGGCTAAGGGCTTGGCAGTTTCCTGTTTGTTGGTAACATGAGAAGCTGCACTTATTAACTTTAAACATAAACTTTTAACTTTTAAGAGAGAAAATAAGAGGTGCTGATGAGGGGAACTATTCTTTAAATAACTTGTTTCACAGATGTTCAATAACATTAAAGATATCTATAAACTGATCTGATGATAATAATAATAGTTTTTCTTTTTAAGCATGTTTAAAGTTGTTATTGCTGACAAGCTGCTGCAGTAAAAGAGACTTTGTGATCTGCTGTTCTTGGAAAAGAATCAACTTTAAGGTTCAAAATTCTATATGCGATTTATAAAATAGACTGAAAACAATTTTCACCTTTTGCTGTTTGGGCAATACAAACACACAGTCTAGCCTTACAGATAATTTGTACTGTCCTACAATCATAGACTCATAAAGCATGTTCTATTTAAATGCATTAGCATATTTAAAGGAGTTGGCCAGGCCTATAGTTCTTTAAGTGCTATTTTTCCTTTGACTAAACAGTATAGAAAGGTATTATAATGTATAACTATCTAATGACTATTAATTTCAGCTCTTTCTGACATCTGGTTTCTGGGTGAGCTCACTGCTCTCATTGTTCTCATCTTAATTAGAAAAATGGCCCACACGATAATGAAAAACACAACAGACTATAATTATCTGTGTCTAATGTGAATATGACTGAAAATTTGATAGTTTTACACATCATTTCAAAAAGATGTGTTAATGGGTCATTCATTTGTGCCACATTTATAGCATTCAACCAGTTTTATCAGACGGTCAAAAGACACACTCCATAAATACTGGTCAGGATGCTGTGCAAAGCTGTTGTTCTAACAACAGTGTCAATAGCTACTCTATAATCTCAATGAAAGAACACTGGCCCAGGAACTTAAGTACAGGAAATGAAGTCCAAGGAAGGTATGTAAATGTAAAGCTTCTGTGGATTACTCTTAAAGGTAGTCTTAGAGGTATAAGACCAAAAAAGTTTTCTTAGAGCAGCTCTTAGCATTTTATTTAAACTTGTGTTTGAATA
>JAOUWY010000052.1:8171507-8197520 GCA_025728095.1 Prietella phreatophila | reverse complement strand
ATGTTGTCATGGAGGAGTGGAAGAGGACTCCAGTGGTAACCTGTGAAGCTCTGGTGAACTCCATGCCCCAGAGTTAACCCTCTGTGTTAACTTCCAGTGCTGGTAACAAACTTACCTAAAACGAAATATATAAATAGATGACAATTAGCTTCCCTTAAGTTCTTTACCAACAACAGAGACAAAACTCACACCCAGTATAAATGGCAGTCACACCCCTACTACTGGTGAATATATACAATGCTTTCAATATTTACAAAAATACAGCAGTGACTATTTACAGATCTAGGCAGCAAACCGAAATCAAGCTCAGAGTCAGGACAGGACAGTTCAAAAAACAGAATTATTGGTTGGGAAACTGAAACTTATTTCATCAATATGTTGCATGATTTTGTAATTTTGTGTGAACTCCATTTCAGATTTACAGCAATTAAGTCATAGCAATGGACCTAAATATTTGTACCTTCCATGGGCTGTGGGCTCCTATACCTATCACCCCACTAGTGCCGGGCCTCTTTGTACCTGTCAGTCTCAGTGAAGAAGGTGTGGTCTTAGTACCGTTTGTGTGTACGAGTGTATCAGTATGTACATAATCTTACAATGGATCACTCTCTCTCTCTTTCTCTCTGTTTGTCTGTCTGCCTCTGTCTATCTACCTGTTTCTCTCTCTTTCTCTCCCTATCTGTCTATGCAGAAATCAGGAATGGGAATCTGAAGGCAATACTGGGACTGTTTTTCAGTTTATCACGGTACAAACAGCAGCAGCAACAGCAGCAGAGCACCTCACAAACACACTTCGCACACATTCACACACATACTGCACATACACACACAGCTTCCTCGCATGGGACACAGGCCTCAGCAGTACAGATCCATCAAGCACAGGCGGAGATGCAGTCCAGGTATATTACGATTCCTGTCACTTCCTGTTTATAAGGAGCTGAGATGAGATAATGGGTGTGACTGAGTGAATGTTGTAGCATATCCAACATTATGGGTCTGATTTTCAGTCTATCACTGGTATTCTCTCTCTCTCTCTCTCTCTCTCTCTCTCTCTCTCTCTCTCTCTCTCTCTCTCTCTGTTGTTTCCTGTTGTACATGTGCTTTCTTTTTGTCTAGTACTTCCTCTGAGAGCAAACTTCTCAAGTTTTCCATTGGTCAGAAAAAGACATCTAGGTTAGCTCTCTCTCTCTCTCTCTGTCTCTCTCTCTCTCTCTCTCTCTCTATGTCTTTCTTGCTGTCCTTTTTAATCCTTCATACTCCTCTTCCTTATCCTTCTCGCCATCATTTTCCTCTTCTTAATTCTTCTCTTGCCCATCATTCTCTTCCTCTGCATGCTGTATTAAAGCCTTGCTAGTGCTCCAGAAATAAGTTTGAAAAATTATTAGTTTCCTTCCTTCTAACACTGAATCTCCTTCACAGTCTCTGCAGTCACACCAGCTTGCTAAGTTACTAGTTTTAATTAGCTACAGTTGCTAATTGACTAGCTAACAGTTAGCATATCCAAACTATTGTAGTCTTCTGTCTATTGAAGGTGGACTGTCGAGGAGACGTGTTGAGTTCAGTTGAGTGAGTTGAATATACATTTACCCACTGTGTGTGTGTGTGTGTGTGTGTGTGTGTGTGTGTGTGTGTGTGTGTGTTTCCAGGTGGCTGTGATGTCAGGACATTTCGAGCTTGGAGAGATCATCAAAAATCATCGGGACGCAGACGTGGGTGCGTCTGAGAATCTCACGCTTTGTCGTTACGGAACATTCCAAAGCTCATCATCATAAACGTGACCAAAAAATATTGAGAATTGAAAATGAATTGAATTACTGTTGAATCGCTTGGTAAAAAAAGGAAGCCATTACTTTTCTCATTATTTGTCATTGTTTTTGCTCAAATTTCACAAGTCATCTTTCCCTGTCTTCCCCTTCGTCCAGGCTAAAAGAAATTCTGATTGCAGCAAAATAGTATTTTATAAAAAATAGAATTGACCGATTCAGTTATTCGGCACATTGAGCAAACGTGTAATATAATATTATATGTATAAGTATATAACAATAAGTTGAACCGTTCACATTTCCTCATTTTTAAAAAAATGATTTGTAGCTTTAATTAGATTATTTAAAAACAGGTTTTAATAAAAGTTGAGCTTTCAGTTCAACACAGTTATATGGGTGGACATGTCAAATGCACCGTGTTCTCAGACGAAGAGTGCAAACTGCAGCTGCTTGATCATCAAATGATGGTTCATTCAGTTTGATTGATATTTTTCTAAACGTTCAGGTGTGTGTGGGTGTGTGTGTGTGTTTGTGTGTGTATTTTCCAACCTGTGTATGCTGCAGTGCCATTTTTGGAGTCGCCGAAGTTCGCGCCCCAGAGGCGGGAGAGCGGTCGCACACTGGCTCTGCCCCATCCACACCCGTTCCTACGCGCCAACAGCGACAACAGCATGAACGTTCCTGAGTGGCTGGCCTTCCCCAACGCGGCCATGCCCAACATAGTCTCCGTGCAGGTGCACAGCATTTTGCGTGTGTGTGTGTGTGTATGTGTGTGTGTGTGTGTGTGTGTGTGTGTGTGTGTATGCAACTCATAATTTGTGCAATGACAGTAAAAGCAATCAAATCCATGCTTTCATCAGAATAAATACCTTGCATATATATTTGTTGTCTTGTGGACGTGTGTATTCCCAGACTACATTAGCTAAGAACAGAAACAGATTGAAATGTACCTGTGGGCTGATAGACGAGTTTATACCCGAGCACCGGGGCCGGCGCAGGGTCCCAGGCCACACGGAAACGGGTGTACCACTCATCAGACACCCGAAGGTTTTGGGGCTCCAGCAGGCCAACTGTTGATCCAAGACACACAGCAGAGAAATACCTCATTGCTGAATCCATTCTGCCAATTACCCAGCGAAAGTACACTAAAGCATGACTCATTTCCACTGAGTGAAAAAATCCTTATTGGTTTGGCATGGCCCGGAGCTCCTACCGATCAGGCCCACATGATTTTTATGCGCCGTGTTTACGCTGCCTTCATGCGGAATATACATGTTTAGACTGAGTTTACTGCCTTTTATTTTCACTAAGGTAGCTATGAACTGCCAGGCATAACACTATCACATGCCAATATATTCAACAGAAAACTAACTCAGACTGATGTTTACCATTCAAAAAGTATCCTGCGTCCTATCATTAATCATTTTCAGACAGGTTGTCACATAATTCACAAACAGAGGAAGTTGTGAACTCAACCACGTGCTTTGTTTTGTTTTTCTTAACACTGAATTAAGAACAAATATCTTTTGTATTTAGACGTTTTGGGGAAATTGAAAAAAGACAAGCTTCAGGCTTTGCCGGTGTCTGTACAAACTTGTATGTTCTTTAAGAATCATCAAATAGATGATTTATCATAATAAAGAGTTGAAAATAATCTGAATCTTGAATACGAAATTGTTCAGTCATTTAATGCACTGAACAGTGTCATTTACTGCACACTAATAGTGGCATAAGAACATCTCTACACCTTTATAAAAATGTTTGTAAAAAAACGCAAGCATCTAAAACTACTATGTAAACAGACAATAATGCAAGTCTATATTAATACTAGCATTCTAATACAGTATTGTTTCTATACTATCAGCTTATTGACTCATATGGCAGGCATTACACATCTAAGACTAATGATAAGCACTGTAAAATGTTATTTAACAAAGCCACACATTAAAACAAGGAAAGCATTGACATGGTGATGTTTACTGTATGAAAAACGCTCATTTAATATCTATAGAAGAAGTCTCCTGTGTCAGAGCGTTGTAACAGTTTAAGATAAGGCTGTTCTCCAACAGGAAAGCCTCCAGGTCCAGGTGCTTTGCGTTTTGCAATTTTTGAGTAGCATAACAAGCTGTATTTTTATTTATTTTTTTGAATGATGAACTTGTATTACGAGAGAGAAAAGAACAGAGCGTACAGTTTTACTTTGTGTCACTTACGTGTCTTTCCATTTCCAACCAGAGACCCTCCTTGTCCATCGGAGTAGATGGCCAGTACAGTGATGTTGTAAGGAGTATCAGGGAGTAGATTTTGGAGGATGGCAATGTTTCTGTTTCCAGGAACAGCAGTCTGTGCACAAACATATGGATATCAGATGGGTTTTAGGTATATATAAAAAAAGAGTTGTTTAAAAAAAATTTTAAAAAAGTGGGATTCCATTCGGATTTTGAACTGTGAGCTGCTGTAGCTTTCCATTAGCAACTGTATGTTGAATATCTTGAAGTGGAGCATGAAAATGACATCATCTCTTGAGCACAAGCCATACACACATAGTTATAGAGAGATTGGAACACAGATAAAGCCGCACTTTAGACGAATCATTAAGGCATGCAGTCACCAACACAAGGACTCACTCAGAAGCTCAAGGCTTTCGCCAGTAAAGAAAAAAAAAAATAATTAGAGCATGATGCCTGTCTCTGGAGAACTACTGCCTTAACTATAATAATAATGATAACAATTTCCCTCAACAGTCACTGAAAAAAAAAGATTCATTTCTGCTCCTTTAGCTGCAGTTTCTAACAGGAGCTGAAATGACGTAACACCAGCTGCTCAGGTCAGAGAATAACATCCTCTGCTTTCACTCTTACTCTCTGGCCTTAACACACGATGTCAATTTGGACTTTGTTAGCCTTGTTAATTGACTGTATTAGGAATATTAATGTGCCAATCTGCTAATTGCTGAAGCTGGACAACAGGACTGATGTGAACAGATTTTGTACGCTCAGTTGATACATTTCATGTCACTGTCCTGCTGTAACAATAAACATTAATAAGCAGATTTGTTTATGAAATGCATTATAAGATATTTTGCATGAAACTTAATAAACACATATTAAAAATGTGAATATAAAATAAGCGCTTATAATTGAATACTCATAACTCAGTATCACATACAGTACAGTACAGTACAGTGTAATCGGTCTTTATAAGATGTTGCACTATGCATGAACTGTAAACACACACACTAACAGGTTTACACAATTTATTATTGTATAATATATTCATAGTGCTGGGTCAGTGAGTAACCTCAGGGATATGAACATTTATACCACAGTGCTGGTGAACTGAATTGTTGAATTGTTGGATCAGTTCTGATAGTTCTGGTCAGAAGGTGTTGATTAATTTTTTATAACAGTAGCTCTGACAATAGTTCCAGCAAAGAAAAGGCCAATCACAGATTTATATTAATGCACTAGTTCTAATAGTTTCTATAGTGAACTTACACATTGTCTGTGAGGAGGTGATTATTTAGCAGTTTTGAAAGGAGTCTCTAGTGTCAGCATTTGCTGATAGAGGAAAGTCTTTAGGAGGGAGACAGTTGCGATTTCATGGAAACATGAAATTTTAGTGTAATTAACTAAAAAAGAGAGGCTGGTGAGGGAACAACTAGGATGTTGTGTATGAATACTCACAAAATCAGCATCATGAACATACATGTCTAGAAGAATTCATATGACTTCTGTGCATGTATAATGGTTTATTAAGATATTATGTATAGTATATGCAGCCATCTATCCATCCATCCATTTTCTATACCACTTATCATATAGGGTCTCTGGGAACCTGGAGCATAACCCAGGGAGCTTGGGGCACAAGGTGGGAGATACTCTGGACGGGGTGACAATCCATCGCAGGGCACAATCACATATACATTCACACAACCATTCATAGACTACAGACACTTTAGATACGCCAATCAGCCTACCATGCATGTCCTTGGAACCCCCAACCTTGGAGGTGTGAGGCGAACATGCTAACTACTATGCTGTGGCATAGTATATGCAGTCACTGATATAGCTCTGATAGGGAATAATCTCTGATAGGGTACAATCTATATAAATACTCACAAACTCAGTAATGGGGTCTCCTGTCATTGGCGCATACATGATTTTGTACTGCATTACAGGTCCTTCAGCATGATCCCAGCCGATACTGAGTGTACTTGTGGTGGCGTCAAACACACGGAGGTTTCTAGGACCGGCACGTGGCACTGAAATGGACATTGCTCACTGTTAGCATACTTCTCACACTAAGATGCACAAACACACTTCATACACAACAAATGGCTGATTCTGTCATGTTTCTGCATCTCACCAGAGTTAGAAACTCTGTTTATGTTCTGTGTTGTTAGTATAATCATAAAGTTTAGCTCACATGTTTTTCCGTTTCCTTTGATTGGTGGTCCATTTCCATCAGCATACAGCGCCAAGACACTGACGGAATACGGTGTGTCAGGGACGAGCTGCTCCAGGAATGCATTGTTGATGTTTCCAGGAACCAAGACCTACACAGAAAGGATTGTCATGTAGATGACATGCAGATGAGTATGCTTAAGTGCATCTTATTTAAAACAGTTCTATGAAGATCACTAATTTGGCACACACAAATATACATAATGACCTCACCATTAAACCCCTGTTTAGATTAGCGGACCAAAAGGACATCTTCAAATAGATGTGTAATGTAAACAAAAGCTGCCACGGGTTAAATGTTAAATAGCTTTCTCCTTTACGTAACAGTTTGGATGGCTGCTGTTGGTGAGAGCAGACTTGGGGTTCACCTCCCATTCAAGTCTAAACACATCTGCTGCTGGTGTTATACAGCTGTGGGGAATCCCATTCTGTACCTGTCAACAACCAGCAGGATTATCATTCCATCTGATGAGTACCCTCTTTAATCTGTGAATCATTGCATCACTGGGAATGCAGTTGTGCATTAGACCTATGACAGCCCTTATTTCAATACACAGGACAAAGAGCACATGGCACGCAGGTCTGAGAATCACTCGTGTATGGTAGGTAGCAAAATCCAAGTGAACGACCATGAACTGCTATTTCGTCATTTATAAAAGAAAAATAAAGCGTTACTAAATTTTCTTCCACAGCTCTGTTGAATTCTTGAATCAGATGGGTCAGAAAGTGTTCATTCAGTTTCCATAACAGCAGCTCTACCAACAGCGCCGACTTTAAAGGCCCGTTCACACAAAGAACGATAACTATAAAGATATATATATACTGTATATACACAATAATTATATTAGTGTCCTTTTAAATGTAAATTTAAAAACCCTCACAGATCCTCCTCTGATCAATGCTATATAGTGGTGTTATAGTAGCAAGTGTATGGGAGTGACATGAGTACAAATTAGATCAACCTCAGAACTTGGCTCAGACAAAGAGAAAATCTCTGAGGTATGAGTCATTTCTTCATTCTTAACTAATATATGACAAAACAGTCTGTTTTTTCTTGACTGAAGCAATACAGCCCTCACAGAGGTGAGTCAATTTAATTTGCTTTTATTAAAATTCGACAACCATTAACACGCAATTTGTTTCAAGCAACATATGATTAATCTTAGGGGAATACCTAATAACAAAATGAAAGCATTCTTGGCAGTAGACTCAGACATTTGGCCCCTACTGTAGGTATGAACTGTATAAGTACAAATCTCTACACATGTGCATTCTGGAAAAGTCATGAGATAATGAAAGCAAAGGAACTTCCATATGGCCTTTGTTTTAACAAAATCCAGAATTACATCAAAGAATATTTGAATCACAAAACCAACAGCCTCATTATTTCTCACTCAGTGTTTGAGTCTTGCTTACATGTACAGAGTTTATCAATGTCTTGCGCAGATGTGCATAGTGTATGTTTCTTTTGATGCATTCAAATCTTCTTTTGGCGCTATGTTTATTGCTTAATCCAAGAGTACAGAAGACATTATTTATGTATGAAACTCCAGCTCACAGTCAACTGTTGGAGCTAATAAAACTATGCAACTAAGCAAAGAGAAAGAGAAATGGGTTATACCACTGGCTGGAGTGAACACCCAGCATCAGGTTAAACGAATTAGACGCTGTGCCTTGGATTCTTATGTTCCTTGTATTATGTTATATTATGTTCAGTTGTATTTGACCAATTGTATGAAACATGGAAGGCAGAGAAACAGAATAGGATGAGAATGAAACTCACAAACTCAGAAGGTCGGACTCCAGTGAGAGGTGCATACTCAACACGGTACTGCTGCACCTGGCCCGTGGCTGGTTCCCACCGGACATTGAGGCTGTTGGGGGAGGGATGATAAACCTGGATGTTCCTGGGTGGAGTACGAGGAACTGCGGGGTGGAACAACATAGAAAGCATTATAAACAGCTAGTTTTAGAGGCCACAAAGACAATCAGTCGAAGCTAGAAATTTAGCTTCGAAAGAGCAAGAAAAATGACATCCACAACTGGCCCAATTCAAGCACGAACTCGGACTACATTACAGCAATAAAGCTAGGAAATAAATGCTGAGCTAAGCTGTAGACACAGCAGCATTGGTTTTTATGGCATGCATGCTGGGAATGCACAAAACTGTGGGGGGCGGGGGGGTGTACAGTTGGACTAACCACTGTAGTTGTCTTTAAAACTGAAGCAGATGTGGCTTTTGTTTTCTAGTTCAGCATAGGACTCCAAGCATGATTTTGTAATAAACAAATGCTGCTCTATCGTCACTCCCAATTTGAAATACATCCACAAAATCCACAAAAGGCATAAGTTCATCATGTACTGGGGCATTGAGGACAAGTACAGTACTGTGAGGATTTGATCCAAATACACGTACAGTATTATGCATTGTAAATTGTGCATGATCACTTCTACTATTCAGATATTAATAGTACAACATGGGAGGACTTGGCAAACATTGCCCTACTATATGATACATTAGGGGATCATATACTGTTGTAAATCATTGGGGTGTAAATGTCACTGAGGGACTTGAGAGGACATAACGCATAGTTCCCTAATGCTGTTAGTGTTGTATCGAAGGGCGTTGGTGAGAACCAAAGCATTATACATTCACGCTCCAGTGAAATCTGAGCTCTTCGATCAGCCTTCTCCAGACAGGGGATTTGCTGAGTAAGCTTCACATGCAGAGTGAAAATAAGGCCAATGTGCTAAGCGTGATCAGACCAACCAGACTCATGGAAGACAGACAACATAAACCATTCTAATCTTTCCATAAACGTTTTTCATTTTCCCTTTGAAAAAAAAAGTGGCTGTTGCAAAGAGGGCATTGCTAATTCCATTTTTTTATTATACTGTACAGCATGGTATGCAAACAGTGATGAATTCATCCAGTGCACTCACGTGTCTTTCCGTTCTCTGACCGGCGAAGGCCCTCTCCCTCAGGATACACTGGAGCCACAGTTACAGTGTAGACCGTATCTGATAGAAGATTCCTCAAAACTGTGTTGGTGGTTCCACCAGATACTTGCTCCTGTGACAAGAACAAGAAATCTGATCAACATGTATCCTCTCAACCTTACACACTCCCTGAGTAAGAAAAGAGGACTCTAATGAACAGATATAAGTATGAGAAAGATCTATCTGCAGATTAGTGCATGTATTTGAGTAGGACAGAAAGTAAGAGCTTAAACAAATTTTACAATCCATCAACCATTGGAGTTGAGCCTTATAGCACAGTGTCATTGTATAGACATAGGCATAAAACTATGACGCATACACACCGGAACACATACTCACACACATTACAAGGCAGCAGCATTCATGCTTCCTACTGTAAGTGTTTCAACTCTATAATTATGCCATGATTATGAATGCTAAACAGAAAAGCTGTATCTGGAGCTAGCCAGATCTTTCATTCAAAACAAGGAACACAAAACCCCAAATACCTTTGTTTAATTTGTACTTAGATTGGATAGTGTGTGCTTATTCTTACTTCTAGTATCTCCTCAAAAGTAAAAATCAAAAGTATTTTGATTTTTTTTATATATAAATGAATTGTTAAGGAAATAAACAACCTTGTTCACGTTTATTACAGCTACTGCTGTACACATGATTGAACTCTATGATTCTACAGCCTGGGCTAGAAAGAAATCAGCCCCAGCTTCTACACGTCATTACACTTCTTCTTTACTAACTTTATAAGTGTGTTTTTCTTACCACTGAGCATTTGTAAACATCAAATAAGAAAATATGCATGGCAAAAATCAAAACTTATCTTCAGACTGTATAATAATACAGTATGTTGCCATGTCTGAGTTTATTATTTACTAATTGAACAGTACACTAGTTTTGATGGCAGCCATTCTGTAGTTTTGTAGTCCTAGTTCTCAGTGGACATTAATTTTCTCAGCACCATAAGTGTACAATGTACAACCAAGTCACACAACTTCTGTGCAAAAGTACCATAATGCCTAGCAATAATTTCACCTTCGTTTTGAAAGATCAGTATATAAAAATACCTCTAAATAAATGTTTCCTTGCTACTAAACCTTTTTTAATAACACTTTTGTATTTTGTGGAAACGTGACAGTTAATTTGTAAAGTTAACTCAGAGTAAGTTTAATGGTTATCTGTACAGATAACTACACTAATAATAAGCCCTATTGTCTCAAATATAAGGTAAAGCAAGTTGAGCAAAAAGAAGAAGACAGACAGCTGTCTACATGTCTTACCATATCCTCAGCACCTCCCGTAGCAGGAACATAGAAGAGCCGGTACTGGCGCACGTTTCCTTCAGCGGGCTCCCAGCGCACCCACAGAGAGCTGGTGGTTGGGTCAGTCACCTGCAGGCTCTTTACTCCCCCCAAAGGTTCTTGATAAAAGATGATATTGTATTGTTGTAAGGTTGGTTCAGAATCAAAAACTATATATTTGCTTTTAATGTAAAGGCCTCAGTATGATATACTTTAATGTAGCTGCATATGTATTATGAAAGAGTTTTTGACTGATACACACTTGTCTTTCCTTTCTCTGACTGTCTCTTCCCCTCCATATCTGAATACACTGGCACCACAGTGACTGTGTACTCTGTGTTTGGCTGTAGGTTCCTGAGAATTGTGTTGGTCGAAACACCAGACACCTGAGCCTGATGAAAAAGTTGAAGAATTATTATTATTATCAAGCAGTCTATTATTGTTTAGCATCATCAGTAATCCCCAAGCTCAGTCTTAGGCTATTGAGCAGGGCCAGCATGGGCCTGGGTCAGATGTACAGTATTAGTAAAATTTAAATATACATAGACTGTGACTACATACCATGCTTTCAGTGCCTCCAGCAGTAGGCACGTAAAAGACGTTGTACTGACGGACGTCACCATCAGCTGGGTCCCAACGCACCCTTAAAGAGTTAACAGTGGGATCTGTCACCTGAATGTTCTTCACTGCACCCAGAGGCTCTGTACAAAACACAGGACAACATGAGCTAATGTAAACCAAAACCACCCAAAACTGCGACTGAAAATCACTGATGCATTCCCAGTACAACATATGTAGACCTACTCGTCTTTCCATTCTCAGACTGGCGTTTGCCCTCTATGTCTTGTTCATATATGGGCAACAACGTGACTTTGTAGACAGTGTTGGGATCTAGGTTACGCAAGATAGTGGTGGTAGTACTACCAGAAACTTGGTCCTGGTTACATGTTGGGGGAAAAAAGATAAAAGCAATACATTGTATCACATGCATGAGCATTAATAAAAATAAATAATAGATAGTGTTTTAACAGATAAGGCACATTCATCTTATTTTTACCATTTTCTCCTCTGTTCCTGGTTGTGTTACATAGAAAACCTTGTAGTGGCGAGGATTTCCATCTGCATGGTCCCAGCGTACAGTCAGTGTGCTTGCAGTTGGGTCAATTACCTGCAGGTTCCGAACTCCACCCAGTGGTTCTGGTGAAAATAAGCAAAGTTATGTGATTACAAAATACAATAACAATAGCATTCATTTGTTTATGTGGTACTGGGCACAAGGTGGAAATACACTCTGGAGGGTCACCATGCAAATACACATTCACACGTAGCGGCAGATCACAGTAGCAATCCACCTTCAAGTATGTTTTTGGGAGATGAGACGAAACTGGAGAACCAGGAGGATACCCCAAAACATGCAGAACACTAGCAAAGTTTGGCTAAACAGGAGTGCCCATTGCTGCATTTCTAAAATCAAAACCCAGACTCAGAGGGGGGAAAGGGCAGTGGCAGTGCTTTCTGGCACAGTCATGTTAGGCATCATATTATTTTTAGAGAAAGTCTGCATGTTACAACTCTCTACACACCAGCCAACAATTCTCATGAATCTGATTTGTCATAGAAAATTACCTTGTAATTATTTTGTTCCAGTTTTATAGCCCCATAAATGAATTCTTAATGTAACAGAAGCCAGTGGAAATGAGTTAATATATTTAATTAGCAAATCTACGACTTACTTGTCTTTCCATTTTCTGACAGGGGTTTCCCTTCCATCTCATGGTAAACAGGTACCAGAGTAACAGTGTACATTGTGTCAGGCTCCAGATTCTTCAGAATGGTGGAGGTGGTGCTCCCTGGGACCTGATCCTGTTCACACACATTTGACATTTACAAAGCAATGAACAATCAGTGTGGCCATTTTTTAATTGATGTGTCGCTGATTTTAAATGACATTTAAGAAAGGACTTATCCTTTAGCATATCTTGGAGTGTATTTTTTTGTTTGTTTGTTTGTTTGTTTTGGGGTCCTTTCATCAGGCACTAAGGAGTTAAAAATATAGATGACAATATTTGGTTGTAGAAGAAAATAGCATGTCTCACCACGTCTTGTTCACCATCAGCTTCGGGGACGTAGATAACGATGTACTCTCTGACATTGCCCTCAGCAGGTTCCCAGCGAACATTGAGTGTATTTATGGTTGGATCAGTAACCTGCAGGTTCCTCACAGTACCCAAAGGTTCTGAGAACAATTTAATTGAAGTTTGTAGTATTTATCTTTATCCACAACAAATGATTGATGTGAAATGTTTTTGTAGTGGTATGTGTGTCGTGGTTAAAACGTCACCCTTATTAACTACGTGGGCAATGGGCTCTCCCCCTACCATAGTATATAAATGTTCCTTAAGGCCTCTCAGAATGCATCATGGTCAAAATCCCGCCCCATCCTTTTGTTGCTACAGACTACAGAGGTATGTTTTTTTAGCTTTGTTGCTTAGCTGTGTGATGCTAGCGTTGTCTATTTATCATGCGCTTTATTTGTTTAGTGTGAAGTTGGGCTACTGAGACTGTGTGTGTGGGTGTGATGTGCTGCTCATAATCAGTGCGGTGTGCAGTCAAGGCTCCCAACTATGTAGCATGGTGATTTAACGTAGCTCTGGTAAAGAAGCTATCATGACTTTCGTATGTGTAATCGTGAGTACCATGTCATGAGATTACGATAGGCAAATTGTTTAGCTCTGTTATTTGAGCTAAACTATCTTGCATGCTTTCCAGATTGGGGTTGTAACACCTGTTTGTTCTTTTGTATTTTGCATGCATTAAGGCAGCCTGAGTGAGATGTGGTCATATTGGTATAGCTCCTCCCCCTCACCCACAGAGCCACGTTGCTGTTTGGTTCTGCTGCTTTGTTGCTGCTTTGGGACTGCTTGATTGATTGCTTGATTAATGTTGCTACTTCATACACTGATTTGGTTTTATTTTGTTCTGTTATTTTGTCTTGTGATGGTTACTGTCATTAAGATCAGTTTTCTTTAATTTAACTTTGCTGTAACCGTCCTTATCAATTATGCTGCTACGGCTATGTGGTAGTAGTGGTTTTGGTTAGTCTTGGTAAACTTGCTACCTGTACTCAGTTTGAGCTTGAGGTTATCTGTGTTTTGGTGAGAGTAAGTTTGTCTTTGTTTTATTCTTTTGTTGTCTGCTTTGAGCATATTGTAATTGATTGTGTTTGTGTTCTCCTTGTAGGAGCTGAGGTTGTGGGAGTTCTTTGTGGCACCTTGGGCTTTACTTAATTAAGGGACGTTATTATTGCTGTGCTTATTTGCAGTGAACTTTGTGGGTATGATTCTGATTAGTGGGGTGCTTTTCCCGTTTGTACAGCTGGTGCTGTTGTACTAGCCTGCCCCTCATACAGGAAGCCTCAGTTCTCCTATGATTTTTGTTAACTTCCTCTTGTGACTGTTTTATTTGACCAATGCCTGACTGTGTTGGCTGTTCCTTTTTAAAATAGTTCTTGGCCAGTCTTTTTAACTTCAAAATAAAATGTATTTTTGTATGGAAACCCATGCAAGACCTGTTCTAAGTGGAACCTACTTGAGTGTCCTTACTTGGGTTATTTTCCCCATTTTCTCGGGGTGGCGTAGTTGGTAAATTAATGAAATAAAACGAGCTGCATAGCTACATGTGGTGTAGTTGTAGAGCAAAATGAGCCACATTGCTACACATGGTGTAGTCGGCAGGATCATTATAGTATGTAAACGAAACGAGTCACATTGCTACACGTGGCGTAGATTTTATTTTCCCCGTTTTCTTGGGGTGGCGTAGTTGGTACAAAACTATCGAACGAGCCACATTGCTACATATTTAATAGATTATAGACCTTCATTTTTGGATGTGGCCATTATTACTTACTTGTCCTGCCCTTCTCAGAGAGCTGTGGTCCATCTCCTTCAGCGTAAACGGGCACGACAGTGACCGTGTATTGAGTGTTGGGCTTAAGGCTTTTCATCAGAAATGTAGTGGTGCTCTCAGATACTTCTTCCTGTAAAGTGGAACAGGAGACATTATACTGAGCTGAACTGCCAATGGTGGAAATGGAGAAACCCTACACTCCAACATGTTCTGGTAATAAGGCATTATCTCAATTGGTCTCTTTCCTCCTAGAAATTCTAACACAAACCTCATGGTATAGGTCTGCCAATTCCAAATAGGTAATGCAAATTCCTGAGAGATCCATTACAAAATGCCAAGTCAATTTAATAATACATTACATGTTGTGATAGTATCCTTTTCACACTTGGTTTGCACCAAGCAATCCTGAAAATTGGCATACAAAATAAGAATGTCACGGATCCATTTGCAAATGGCATGCAAAATGGATTTTATAACTTTTTTTTTTTTTTAATTGCATGCTTTTCACACTTGGTTTGCTCCAAGTGATTCTGAACACTTGCGTGTCAAAGGGGATTTCAAATCTCAAGTTGAGGATTTAAAATCTCGGTGACACTTTCATTTGTCTATGTGAAAATCCCATCTGGAACACAACAAAAACTAGCTTTTCCAATCATAAGGGCCTACGCCAGGCACTTACTTTACACATCTCACAAAATCTTTGCCTGTCATCATGTGTGATGTCAACATCATGTAGTGATGTGGAAGTTGCAACAAAAAAATGGTTTTGGGTTTTTTGTTTTTTTTCAGAGCAAGAAAGTCAGAATTGTACCACAAGCTCAGGGCCTCCATCTGTGGGTATGTAGATGACTTTGTAACCTTGAACATTCCCATCGGCCGCATCCCAAGTTGCTGTCAGCGTGGTGAAGGTGGCATCAGAGATACGGAGACTTCTAACACCACTAAGAGGCACTGGAAAGTGAACAAGGAATAATGGCAAAATAAGTCACTTTCAAAAGCTGTTCTACCATAACACACACAAACATGAAGAGAACGGTGGTGACTCAATGACTTCATACTCACAGGTCTTTCCATTCTCAGACTGGCGGCGACCCTCTGTAGCTGGATATACTGGCAAAACTGACACAGTGTAAACAGTGTCTGGCTGAAGGTTCCTCAGTACAATGTTTGTTGAGCTAGCAGGAACTTGGTCCTGTTCAAAATATGACCAAAAATATGAATTTATACACTTCCATTTGTCTGTATTTTACTACAGAAATATCTCCTTATGCGAGATAATACCAATAATATGGAAAGGGGAATGTAAGGACTACAGTTGATGCCTACAAAGTCTATCACCATGTCTTTTGGAACTACAGCATGCAAACTTGTGTATCAGACCTTGCAAAAACAAGTGCATCAGACCTTGCAAATTGATTATTGGATGGTTCAGTTAAAACTGTCAGGCTCTCTCTGGCTGTTTAGGCCAAACATCTGGTATATATTGATGTTGTTTTTTGTAGCTGAACCCAAAAGGAACTCTTCAAATAAGGCACAAATATGCATTATAACAAACAAAACCAAAAGTAGAACAAGTTTCAGCAAGTCCCACCATATCCTCAGTGCCTCCAGCCGCAGGGACATAGAAGATCTTGTACTGGCGTACTGCCCCATCAGCTGGTTCCCACTTGACGTTGAGAGAGGTCATGGTTGGGTCAGTGACCTTCAAATTCTTTACACCTCCCAGAGCCCCTGCAGGACAGGACCACATTGATTTTGTTTTACAATTTTAGTGTTGGATATCTGTCACTTTCTAATAGAGTTATCACAAATGAGAGCTCTGTATTATCAATCAAAAAGACCACAACACAGATAGGTTTAAATGTTTCAATTAGACAAAGTAGACTAGCTAATGATTTAACACCAATAATTGTAATACTGACTTGTCCTTCCATTTTCTGACATCCTATTGCCATCACCCTCTGTATATACTGGGTACACAGTCACGGTGTACAGAGTGTCTGGCTGCAGGCCTCTCAGAATTGTAGTGGTAGTGGAACCTGATACCTGCTCCTGTTCATTTAGTGTACAACTAATGTTAGTCAAACTGAGCTTCAAAGCAAAACTGCTTCTTGATTGAAAAATAGACATGGAATTCCTGCTAACAGCAATAGTAAGCTGACAGTCCTACCAATCCTACCATGGTTTCAGATCCACCGGCTACAGGAACATATACAACTTTGTACTCCTTTACTTTTCCTTCAGCTGGCTCCCAGCGTACATTCAGAGTGGTCATGGTTGGGTTCAGGACCTGGAGGTTTCGCACCCCACCTAATGGTTCTGGAAGAGAACAAATAATACAGCCTTACTCTGACTGTCAAATGTCCAAAATTACAACCCCATCTGATGTCCTTTAAATGAAAGGATAGCAAGATGTCCCCTTAAATCATACAAACACATTGGGTAGATTCTTGAAGGGAAAAAAACCCACATACTTGTCTTTCCTTGGCCAGAAATGTCTTTGGGCTCTCCAGTGCGGTAGACTGCCGCTACAGTGATGGAATATGCCGTGTCGGGAGTCAACTTTTGAAGAATAAAACTGTTCTTCTTTCCTCCAACCTGGGTCTGTTTGAAATAGATGTCAGCAGTCAGTTAATATTTGCTTTGGACAAATAATTGGAACTCCCATTTATTTCTGTTTAGAAACCAAGCCATCAAAGAAGCCACTGGCTGAAATGCTGATGAGGTGCCAAACATCATCATAGCATCACATTGTTATACCCTGCAAAATAAACCCCTTCAAGAAGTTTGTGAACTAATAGTAGTTTTATAGGCAACACTGCTGTATGAAAGCTTAAGGTTTAAGGTGCTGTCCAACAGTACTTGAAGCCAACGTTAACATTTATTGTGTAAATGCTAATCAGACGGGTTGAATTCAAAAGTACAGCGCATGACTTTTTTAATTTTATTTCTGGGCTTATGTGTTTGAGAAATTTGGACTTCTTGTGCTCAAATGAACGTAAACTGAAATGACAGTTTAAGAAACATATACATTAGTATTTGACCATATGAACTATAACCATAAGGTCTTTGGCCCCCTGACAAAAGCATATTCTCTTGATTTTCCTTTGCAGTGCTTTGCCAAGCTTTTTGCTACAGTTTTTCTTAATTTTGAGGAGTTCAGTGGATGTAATAATTGTATCTGAATTAGCATAGACTTGGCTGGTCTAAAATTTTCCACTGTTCGTCCCTGATGGCCACGCAAATACCTTAGCGATGTGTTTTGGGTCATTGTCTTGTTGCATAGCAATACACTGTCAATTGAGTCTGGAGGCAGTGAATCGGTGCATTTAGTTGTATACATGTAATAAAGAAGTTTAAGCCAGTTCCAGAGGTTGATTCACATGGCAAGGACTAAAGTTAGCAGTAATACTATATTAAAGCTGTTATACATAATGTAGTATGCATGTTATTCTCTCTGTCTTCTTCTTTTTGCTCAACTTGCTATTTTTCTTTTCTTCTGTTAATGTGTTTACCCTGAAAAACATGTTCATCTCCTATTCTATAAAACCTCTACAGGATATATTTTTAGCTTACTTATATACTTTATTTTTGTTACTATGAAATGTCATTAATTTGCAATATTGAGCTTCAATCTGCCAAAAATCAATCCATCTATTTTCCATACCGCTTATCTTACACGTGGTTGTAGGGGAGCCTGGAGCCTATCTCAGGAAGCTCGGGGACAAAGGGCAGGGGAAAAACCCATTGCAGGGCATAATCACACACACATTCACACACCCACTCACACACTACAGACAATTTGGAAATGCCAATCAGCCTACAATACATGTCTTTGGACTGGACGACGAAACCGATGTACCCAGAGGAAACCCCCCGAAGCAGAGGGAGAACATGCAAGTCCATGCACATGGCAGAGGTGCAATTTGAACCCCCAATCCCAGAGGTCAAGGCAAATGTGCTAACCACTAAACCACTGTGCCTCCCCTGCCAAAAATCATAAGCCTTACATTTCAATTTATTTCTAAACATGTGCAATGGTATATGTGTAAAGCATATGCAACATTTCAAAATTAAGTTCTAAAATGATCTCGATCAGCGAGCAAAGTCTGGTGCTGTAAAGAACATTTCTTCTGTGTGAAGAAATAATCCCTGAGACAGTGACATAATCTAAATGTTAAACTAATGATGTGAGAAAAGACAAATAACCCACAATTTTCTTACTCTCATTGTAAAGTTTACATCATTGGTATTTATAAAATAATGAGTCAGAAACATCCTTCTCCAGCTGTTTTAAGGCCATGGTGGGAAGTGTTTATGTTTTCCAACAACAAGGATTGTCTTGGTATTTATGATCTTATATAACCCTGTGGTCAGTTTTCCATGCAAGTCCCTAAGGCCTCCCACCCTGTCGAGGGTTTGATGCAGCTGTTGTAGCTTCTAACTCTACAGATTCAAGATCACCTGGGCAAGTGTAGAAACACTGAGCACCTGGCTCAGGTGTGGTGGATCTTACACAGAACAAAAACATAGACCAGCAAACAGCATCAGTATGTGAAAACAAAGCACACACCTTCCTACTCCTAATGTCTTGGAAGAATACACTAGAAAAATATTTCCAGGCTCTCCCCAACTTTGAAGAACTGCAACAAGAATAGAGTGCATGTGCGTGTGTATGCATTACCCCATTATTTTACACACTGTTCAAAATGTCAGCATAGGAACATTAGGAAAATTTTCCTAATGTAGTCATCCACTGTATTGTCTTTATTATGTGCCCACATTTTCCTGTCAAATTGCATTGGATCAACTGTTGGTTTGTGTTGTATGTTTTAATATTTGAAAAACTGTATGAAAAATTTGGGTTAGAACATGACAGAATGCTTGGCAAGAGAGGATTCTATTATTCTAAATATCCAGTGTCTGTTAGCAATTTCATTTCAATTCATGATCAACTACGTTCTTGGGCAGAAATGTATGTTCGTTTTACAACTTAGAGATTTACACAATGTGGTAAAAAAAATAATAATAATAAATAATAATAATAATAAAAATAATAATAATAAATAATAATAATAATAAAAAACAAAAAACAATTAAGTGCCAAAAGCATTGTTGATGGGATTTTGTACAATTAACAATCCTTTAGGTAACTGGCTTAATCACACCGGTGGTTCTCTTTAGAATAAATTGCTCATGGCTCAAGACATTTAACAGAGATGCTGTTGTGTTCCAGAGGTTGCTGAGGGTTATGGAAATGGGTTTCCAACTTTCCAGGGGGGTTTCCTACTGTAATTTATAACATAAGGCTGAACAAGTCCGTAAAACATATTTCATGTTAGTAATGTGGAAAGTTCTGCTGGACATATCGAGTCAGATAAATGCAGCCCATTACATTGTGATTATAAAGATCCGCTCTGCAATGAGGGGTGACCGGGTGCAGAAAGACTTACAGACATAGTTTTTCCACCAGCCACCAGTTGATAGTCGATCTTGTAGTTCTGGACGGGGCCAGGAGCATGGTCCCATTTCACAGTCAGAGTGGTAGTAGTGGCATTAAAAACTTGCAAGTTCTGAGGAGGTCCATTGGGAGCTGGTAGAAGGTGAAGCATAAGTTAACCAAGTCACTTTGTACTATTCTTACAATACTCAGTCCTGGAAGCTGAATAGAGAAGCACATGGTGGTGGTGACAAAGCCATGTTTCACAATGTGGACACAGTGGAGCCGGGCAGGTTATGTTTGCACATGCACATATAATGACACAGAACTGGCAGCTAATGACATAGGCAATGAATGACGTTGATGACAAGATGATGGGTGATATAATGAATTTGACAAGACTGGTGGATGGGTGGTTTTCTGGGGGAAAGTTTGCTGCAATTCACACTTTTTTGGGTTCAGTAAATCACATGCAATTCTCATTCCTCATAAAAAGGGTGTTTTCATGTGCACTTCCATGACCAGCACTGTTGTTACCATTAGAATTATTGTAATGTCAATATTTCTTCTTGTTTAAAAACAACATACCAGGTGTAATGCTCTTTGACACTAGAAAAAGATGTTAAGAGAACAATACATTATTTCAGTTTGATCATTATTGATTATTTTCAGTTTGGGTAGACATTTTGAAGTTGATGTACTATTTGTGAGGATATATTTGCACTTGTGTATCCAGTTGTATGTGTGTGTGTCTTACATGTACGTTGGCTGCCAATCAGATCTTCACTCTCTGATTCATCAGGGTAGATGGCTGTGACAGTGACATCATACAGAGTGTCTGGGTCCAGGTCTGGAAGAACATGAGACGTCTCCTCACTGCCCAGAATTGTCTTGAGAGAGACACACAAATCTTAGTTTTAGAAACACAGAGTACCAGGCAATTGTTATCACAAGCTCCTATTTTAATCTGCCTCATACTCCTGCTGTCCTGAGACCTACAATTCCTTCTCATTCTTTAATGATTTGTTGGTGACTATGACCAACTTGTCTCCTTTACCAAAAGTATACTGGTTTATTCTCCTTAGCTGGATCTCAGTGAGATTTCTTGCCCCCTTGGTTTGGTCTTTGTGGATTAAGGCATTAAGATGCTTTTAGACAAAATCTATAACATAATACTCTTCTGTTAAATTCTACTCTATTCCACAAGCTTAACCTTGTTTTTAAATGATCTTTGGAGCAATTTGGATCAACTTACTTGTTGAAAGTCTGTCCTCCCTTTCTTAACCCACCCAATGCGGTAGAGGGCGACATCAGGGGCTCCATGCTCCCATGTGGCTCTAAATGAGGTCTGTGTCACCTCAGAGAACCTCAGGTTCTTTGGGGCTGGCACAACATCTGTATGTGGGGACAGAGAAACAGGTGACCCAATTACTAGATTATTAGTCATCATTTATGCTCTACAGTTTAAGGCTTTGTGTGACAGTGAGAATAACGGCCTAGTAACTCAGCAAATCAGTAAATAAACATTGTCTTATGTAATGACACATAGATTAAAAAAAATTTTAAATAACTATATACACACAATGCATGGACTGGTGGAATTCATGAGAAAAATTTCAATGACAGCAATTCAGTAGAGCTATTGAAATGTCTCACAGCCATTTTTTCAGCAACCAAGAGCAAATTTTTGAGCTGATAGTCTGGTAGATATTTTTCACTGCCCCCAAGGAATGATACAAAATAAAATCTCACCAGTGATTGCGCTGCTAGGCATTTTGATTCCTGTTCCCACGTCATATACAGGAGTGACACTAACATCATACTCAGTTTGAGAACGTAGGTTACCGAGATCCAAGTTAATGATATCACCACCAACTTCAACCTATCAATTAAACATCAATGTGGGAAAAAAGAAATGTCAGTAAGCACATGGAAAATGTCAAAAGTATTTAATTACCTTTCAACCAGTCGCCTCAGCCCAGCTTTCTGATTTAACCTCACAGATAAGGTGTTAAACCTGTATGATGGATTTTCTTCCTGCACATCTTTTGAAAGAGGTTTTTGAAACTGTTGGTCCAGTTGTGACAACCACTATTAATAGCACTTTAGCTACTAGAGTTGTACCAGCCAGCCTAAAATTATACAATTGTGCAGTCTTTGCTTAAAAACATTATCTTGATCCAACTTTACACAGCAACTAAAGGCTTATTTACAAATAGCATGTTATCTCAAAGTTACTGGAAAAAGTTGCTTGTGCACAGTTCTATTCTCATTTGAATTTTTAGAATATTTTAGACAAGTTCCAGTCAGGTTTTAGATCTTTACACAGCACTGAATCTGCCGTTTTAAAGGTTACTAATGATATTTTAATGTCACTTGACTTTGGCACTTGTTTTATTGGATCTGTGGTTGGTATCAAGGGTATGGCTTCGCAGTGGTTTGTGTCTTATCTGAAAGATAGGATTTCACAGTAAACATAGGGAATTTCTCTTCTTCGGCCCCCTTATTGTGTGGTGTTCCTAAGGGCTCCATATTGGGTCCACTGTCATTTTCAATTTTTATGCTTCCCCTGGGTTGTATTTTTCAGAAATATGAATATTTCCTTTCACTGCTATGCTGATGATACCTAATTGTATTTGCCAGTTAGGGCAAATGGCATCAGTCCATCTGCAGTTAAATGAAAGCAAAAACTGAAGTCATTAGTTTGGGCTCCCCTACTTTGTCTTTTGCTTTTTAGCCCCAGTTAGGTTCTCTCTCTGTTAGTTTTGACTCAAACTTGTACTTTGATGTTGTTGTTAAGGGAAGCCTCTCTAATTTAAGATCTATTGTAAAGTTAAAACAGTTTCTCTCTAGAAAAGACCTAGAAACTGTGATTCATTCTCTTGTTACATCACAGTCGGTCTACTGTAATTCTTTGTATGTTGGACTACCGCAATCTGCCTTATCTTGTCTGCAGCTTGTGCAAAATGCAGTACCTAGATTTTTAACAGGGACCAAAAAGAGAGAGCATATTTCTTCTATTCTAGCATCTCTTCACTGATTTCCAGTCAAGTTTAGAATTTATTTTAAAATTCTCAGTTATACAAACAAAGCTCTTTCTGGTTCTGCTCCACAGTACATCGTTGACCTTCTTCACCTTTACTCTCCTACTATAGCATTGAGATCATGTAATCAACTTATTTTATCTGTCTCCTGTTGTCCCACTAAGACAAAGGGTGATCGAGCCATTTCTGTGGTTGGTCCCAAACTTTGGAACAGTCTCCCTTTTCACGTGAGGTCCACTCCATCTTTAGCTTTTTTTAAATCTTCTCTTAAAACTTATTTTTATTATTTGTGTTATAATGTTATTTAGTGTGATGAATTTTAACGTTTTGTACAGCACTTTGAATCAACTGCTGTTGTCTTTAAATGTGCTTTACAAATAAATTTGACTTGATTTGTCTTACGCTGAAAAAAACTGACTGGACCACATGAATTGTTACTATGGAGGTTCAGGCAGATGAACTTTATCTACTTTATCAAATATTCCAGGCACACTCCTGCACTCCTATCAATGAACATTTTTTTTTGCTGAATACAGTAGGACTTTGACAGTCCTGCACCATACAAACACTGTACTAGCTCAGGCTTTAGTATACCTCAATAATCAATGAATGTTTGTATAATGATCCTAACAGCAAAGTTGGTTCTTCTCCAGGTCCAACTCAAGCTCACAACCTCTTCTGTATATATATATATATATATATAAGTACCGACCAACTGGGCTATTGAAGACAGTTTAAGGCTGGCTCCAATTGTGAAATTGTAACACGACTTTGAGTGACCATAGTTGTGGTACTCAAATTTTCAAACACAAAAGAGTTCCTGTTGGTTTGGATTCAAGATTAGTTCACACAATTATAATGTTAGCATAGATAAATTGTTCTGCTTGGGTGTTGTTGGCCATTTTTAAATCCTGTAAGTTTAGAACAAATGATTTATGCAAGTCATCAGCAATGCTATCTCTTTTGTCCACTAATCCACAAATCTGGGATCCTTCTACACTGCCGATGTACAGCCAATCTACTCCAGCACTTAACATTCTCTACATAGTTTGGCTAGAGGGATAAAGCATTTTCCAACCATCAAATAATATGTAATGATGTCATACTTAATCAGACTCAGTTTCAGACATGTTCCTTTTCAAATAGCTGTAGAGTTTTATATTTATAAAAGAAGTACCATCTGATAGTTATATGACTGTTTTCCTAGTTCACGTGAGAATGTATGGAATATATAGTACCTCAACTGGTTCTCCACCTTCAGGCCTGTAGGTGATGATGTACTTTATGACCGTCCCTGGAGCTGGATCCCAATTCAGACGCATGGAACTGTGGGTCACGTCAGTGATTTTCAGGTTGCCAGAAGGAGGGAGGGGTACTGAGAGAGACAGATAAAATGATGAAATGGATCAACAGAAGAAAAAACACTAAACTGGTTTGGAAATGAATGTAAGTTAACATACAAGTAACTCCCTGGTCATTGAGGGGAGCACTGGCGGCGTCCCCATGTAGGGCAAACAGGAATAAAGCATAGGCCGTATTAGGAAGCAACTCTAGCAGCTGGACATCGTTCTCATTTTCCCTTAATCGCATCTGCAAGTGAGAGAGAGATCAAGAGACCGGATGTTAGAGAGAAGGCAGCACAGCCAGACAGGACTTGTTACATTTTTTGAATGCCTCATTCAAAACCAAAGCTGGTTGTTCCCTAATGGTTCTTCCTACTTTGGGGGTTATTTCTGGCAGCCCTACAGCCTCCTGTAGTAACAGATAGTAAAAAAAAAATATACAACATCTGCTGAAATCCTGTTTGCTTTATATCAGTGCGATGACTTCAGGGGAGAAACAGCTATCACATACCCAACATGATCTAATCTTTGCCATTACCTTCTTGGGTCCCTGAAGTCTGACTTTGGTATGCACTTGCCTAAACAGCACAGTAAAAACATTGCTTTCTTGCATTTTGCCATCTGGAAGTGAGGAACTACTTGCAGGGACCTTGCCAACATGCTTCATAAAGTGGTTATGGAAAGGCTGAGTAAGCATTTGCATGTGGTACAGCTCTCACCTCTTTCTCCACAGTGGGCACAGTTGCATTAATGGCACTGTACTTGAGCATGTAGCCACTAGCGCCTCCTACTAGTTCCCATCTCACGCGCATGCTGGTCATACCTTCGTCATAGACCGTCATGCTCTTCACGGCAGACAGAGGCACTGCATAAGCAAAGTGAAGTCCAGGTGTTACAGCCATAGGGGACAGTCTGTTCAATGTATTGTATCCTAGCTGAGTATTTAAGAGTATTTAAGTATTTTCTTGAGGTTTGCAGTAGGTGTTGGATAAGTAGGTGATGTTTGCAACAGTTTGCAACTGTTTCAGGTTTCAAGATGACATCTACAATTGTTTTCTTATCTCCAATGACCTTTAGTCCATTTTTATAGATTGAAACAAACTTAAACATCTTGGTTTATTTACTGAGAAATAAGAAGTTAGTGACACAAACATATGGTCAATAAAGGTCTGAAATAAAGTGAGTGATCTTAGGATTTATTTCATGTAAAATAAAGTAGGATCAGGGCGATTAAAACAAATAGCAGAGAGGAGGCAATCATTTGTGCAACTTACGGGTGGTTTCTGTGCCTTTCAGGGGGTCACTACTCTCCTCGCCAATAATCGAGAACACACTCACTGCGTACTCTGTGTTCGGGATCAGGTTGGTCAGTACCAAAGTGTTCTCCTCACCATCGACGTACATCTATGAAAAATAAAAATAAAAAATTTAATCAAAATATATAAGCCACCTGAATAATTACTTAACATCCATAGATGTGCTATTGATCACAGTGGACTATGGCTAATCAGGTCTTAATTATGACCCAAAATTTCAATACACCAGCTACAGTAATGCAGACACAGGAAAACTGATATTAATATCATTTTGAGACCAAAACTCTAATATCTTCAAACAAACAAGTAGTCAACAATAAAATCCTACATCACTATACTTACATAAGGATCTAATGAGATATTTATATATATATATATTATAATTATTGGAGGAAAAAGTGATGTCTACATATAAGAATAGTGGGGATGTAACATGTAAT